>OY992503.1:15908270-16293854 GCA_963921215.1 Scoparia ambigualis
TATAGATATACGTACTTTACTAGACATGCCCATAACACCCGACATACCGCCACTAACACCCGAGGTACCCATTAACGAAGATATCGATACTGGGAACAACAAAGAAACTGAACAAATACCAGAGATACAAGACGCAATAGACAGACAATTAAAACAGTTACATATTAGAAAAACACCGGGAAATCAGTACATAGTCGAGGACAGATCCAAAGGAAGAATAATAATAAAAGACGTTTTTATACCCATCAATAACACTTTGGAACAAATAAAATTATTCCTATTAGAACACACAATCCCAGACAGAATATTTCATTGTTACTTCCATCATGAAGATTACTACGCACTCTTTTGTAAAATATATAAAACAACGTTCAATGACCGTGGTCCTAAACTAATCCGTTGCTTAAATAGAGCGACACTAATAGAAAACATTAACGAACAAAAAGAATTAATAAAAAAATATCACGAAGGTAAAACAATTCACAGAGGGATACAAGAGACCTATAAGCAAATACACAAAAATTATCATTGGCCAAACATGCTACTATCAATACAAAAATATATAAACAAATGTGAAAAATGCTTAAAAAGCAAATACGAACGTAATCCCTTAAAACTACCATTATCACTCACAGAAACACCACATAAACCCATGGAACATATGTACATGGATTTATACAGTAGCGGAGGTACAACATTTTTAACAATAATTGACAATTTCACAAAATATGCACAAGCAATACCACTTGTGGCCGCTACAAGCATACACATAGCCGAAGCCCTATTAAGTATCTTCTCTACAATAGGAATTCCAATAAAAATAACAACTGACTCAGACACAAAATTCGACAATGAAGTTATAACAGAAATTTGTGCAATGCACAACATACATATACATTTTACAACACCATATAACCCTAACTCAAATTCACCTATAGAACGATTACATTCAACACTTGCAGAAATAATTAGAATTCAACGTATCACAGATAAAGATGAACCATCTAACCTCATGAAATACGCAATAATAGCATACAATAACACAATACACTCAGCTACAGGATTTACTCCTTTCGAATTATTATACGGACACACAAGTAGCAGAAACCCACTGGAACTACATTTCCCACAAGAATTTTATCAGGAATATGTAATTAAACACAAACAAATTATGGAAAACATACAAAAACTAGTGAATTCAAAATTATCAAAAAACAAACAAGTAGTAATAGATAAAAACAACTTAAATACAGAAACACCCAACTTCAAAGTAGGAGACAAGGTGTATAAACAGGTAGCAAAAACAGCAAGGTCTAATAAGCAGGAACCCAGATACCTAGGACCATACACAATAGTCCGAATACACCCAGAACAAATAGCAGAGATAGTAGGAAAACATATTAACGCGAAAACTATCAGAGTACACTTCCGCTTACTAAGGCGTCCTGAAAATGTTTCAGGAACACCATCGCCTGCATCACCATCATATGCCACCTCACCACAGCAACAGCGATCATTGAGCCAATAGACAACCACAATGGAATTTTAGTGCTAACCGAAGCGAAGGCCCAATATCAACTAGACACATATCACCTCATAGTCATCTATAATATTACACAACTACGAGAAATATACATAGAAATATGTAGTAATTACTTCACAATAAAACTTAAAGAAAATAATACAATAAAGGACTTGTCAACACACAAGCAAATAGAATATTTAATCGATACAGTAGAAAGTAAACTAGAATATTTAGGATTAGAAAGAATAGGTCTTAGAAAAAGTTACAGACAAAAAAGAGGATTAATAAACGGATTAGGCTCAATAATAAAATCAATTACAGGAAATCTAGATCAGGAAGACGCAGCAAAATTTGAGAGCGAAATTAAAACACTTAAAACAGTAGTAAACAATAATGCAAATAGCCAACAGAACACGATAGGACTAGTTAAAGATTTCACGCAGGAATACGAAACTAAACTTAAACAAATAAAATCAAATCAAGAATTAATAGCTTTAGCTATTAATAAAATCTCAAAAGTAACAAATTCATTAGAAAAAAGAAATGAAATAACAAGTATATACAGTGAAATAGGAAGATCGTTCCAACAGCTCTACAATAGATTGTATATGTTAGAAGATGCAATTACATTTTCGCACTTAAACAAACTACACCCTAGTATAATAGACCCAAGCTACCTCATAGAAGAATTAAATTATATACAAAACCAATTAAACTTAAGATTGCCCTACTCACCTAAGTTAAAAAATATACACTTATTGGAAAAGGCAATTACAGTAAAAGCATATGGTACTAATGAAACACTTAACTTCATATTGGAGATACCACTAGTAACAGAACACCCATATAACCTCCTACACCTTTACCCCATCCCCAATAACAACAACACTATCCTAATTCCACAAAACCCTTACCTTATCTTGGGAAATGACGAGTTTGCTTACCCCCACGAACCATGTTTGAAGATCACCGACAAAGACGTCATCTGTAAACATCTAGAATGGCAAAAACTGCAGCAATCCAACGATTGCATAGCACAACTTATACAGCACCAAGAACCACATAACTGCACATACATACTAGCAAATTACAGAAATAACCTAATTCAACAAATTCAAGATAATAGCTGGATTGCGATGATAAAGCAAGAAGAAGTAGCGAAAACAACATGCGGAAACGATGTCCAGTATCAGCGAATTAAAGGTGTTTATTTAATCACAATAGACAATAGATGCACCATTCAAATCGCAGATAGATACCTAACAACACATCAGAAATACATTAACATAAAGGAATCAATTCCACTGCCACGCGCATATAAAACACCAAACCCATCTGCAATCGCAGTAAACCTAGAAACAATCGAATTAGATGATCTAAATAAACTACTACAAAGGTCAAAAGAAATAGCACCCCCAGAAAAAGTGTCATGGATAACAACCTCACCCAGCTGGTCATCCATACTATTATACATAATAATCATCATAGCAGCATTAACGACGGCAGCATACAAATTCTGGTGGCTTCGAAGAACCAAGACCAGGAGTATCACGCCAGAAGACGGCGAAGAAGTTGTTCTCAAGCCGCTTCAATCTACGACGCGCCTTTCTCTTAAGAGGGGAGGAGTTATGTAGGTGTAAACCACCCACATAGCACGATAAGACATCACGTACCAGGAAGCAGCCATGAAGATAACACGTAGCAGGAAACGAGGACAATCAACACCATTGTTATGACCATGATTGCTAACGACCTAATTCATGTACAGCATTAATTAGATAACCTTTTGTCATGTAAACAAGAACATTAAGTATACTATATATTGTAATACAAGATTAAATAAAGTCAGTCTTAACCAGCTCCTCCGAGCATCAACACCTTCTTATCTGTTTATAAATAAGCTTTTTAAAAAGCCTTTCGCCCTCGCCCACATCCTAACTCGCGGCAATAGTTTTTTACAATAAATACATAATTAGGGTGATTCTTCGAGGTCGTGATTTTTGTCTTATTCCTTTGTCGTATGTTTTTTTGCTTATTCGAGTAATAAATATATTCTCCAATGAAAGAAGATTTATTTAGAAACATGAATATGGTTTAGGCACTAATTTTAATGAATTCGTTAAGAAAATAATTAACTGTTTAATTTTTGTGCCCAGAGAGAGAATTTTTCCTAGTAGTTGATTTACGCTGCAAGCCAGCGTTATTACGTCACTGTAAAGTCTGCCCTCACAGTCGAAAGAAATACTATTGCAAGTATTTAACAATCGGTAAAGACGTAATTGCTTATAAATATCTTTATTATTGAAATAAATTCCCATTCGAGCTTCCTGAGACTGGTTGATTTTTTTGTTCTAGTAAATATTTTATCCTTAAAACTATTAATTAGCTCCTATCTTTGACGAAATAAATAAATAAATAACTACATCGAAAGTGAAAAAAAAACAATGAAAACTGACGATTTTCTTATTCAACTGTCCATAACTCCATATCTACTGACCCCTATAGATAGGGTATCGCAGCTGGAACTACGGGTCCGGCTGTGTTTCTCAGGGGTACTACGGGGTTCCGGTTCATGCCCCCCGCTGGTTGTGCCTTGACCGGCGGCGCCTCCGGTGGGATCCGGACGTGGGTTGGACTTAGTGGCTTATGGTTAGCTGTAGAGCTTGGGAATGTTCGTTTGTCCAGGGGCCCAAGTCTGCTAATTTACGAATGGCATAATTGAATCGTAATTGTATCGCAATTGTATCGCATTGTAATTGTTTGACACATTTGGTATTCTTATATGAGTAAGAGAATACCAAATGTGTCAAACAATTACAATACGATCCAATTGCGATTCAATTATGCCATTCGTAAATTAGCAGACTTGGGCCCCTGGTATTGTGTGCCAGGACTTCCAATCTCGCGCACAGCGAGCGGGGCCTAGTAGCGGTCTCTGTGGGGCCAGCAGCAAAAAGTCCTGCGGGGAACGTGAGTTTCCCTTATAGTTGGCAGCTTGTAGTGTATGACTCACCGCACCTTTGCATTTCATGTCATAATTAATTGATGAACCAGTAATAAATCATACTTTATACGACACAGTCGTTTCACTCAAAGCTTCTCCCGGTCCCCACATTGCATGGCGACCCTGCCAGTGCTGCCTATTGGTGGCGCTGGGCCAGATGGTTTTTTTTTAAATTCTAAAGTTAAAATGTGACTAGTTAAATTAATAAGAACAATATGGTGAAAAAAAGAGACAATGGTGACAAAATAAAATAAATAAAAGACAATATTTTTTATATACTTAATAATAATAATAATGAACGATGAACTATGTGAAAGTTGACTAAATAAATTATCTATTTCGTATTAAAAATTATCTATGTGAGTGCTTCGGACTGCTTCGGAAATATCAAGATTTTCTAAATATTATAATGAAGAGGTAAACTAGTAAAAGTATAAGAAGACTACAATACTAAGTTCCTGTAAATTGATTGAAAACAAAGAGAACGATTTGGTGTTGCTGCTGTCGAGAGATGACTGCCGAGAGATGTCAGACGAGATGGTGAAAGAAATTGCTGGGTGCTGGGTGAAGCAGGAGTCTGATGTGGACCAGCCGCGTGAATCAGGCCAGTTTTCCGAAAATATTTCTATTTAAAAATTGAATTCCACATATTATTTTGCGTAACAGTTTTATAACTTGAATAATATAAAAGTAACTATTCCAAAATGTACTTATTTAAATTCATTGGTAATGTAGTAAGTTTTTTTATAACACGAATAATAAAGTAACATTTTATTTGTACATGTTTTTTTTTCAAATTAAGTATTGTTTAATTGAATTAATTGAGTAAAAGCACTTAACAATTTGGTTGTAGAAGAATTTATTTAGTACCTACAGCTCACGATAATGTTTTTATGATTATTAGATTATTTTTTATAATGATTATTAGAGATCTCTAATGCTAAATTTATTAAATTTTAATGTGACTTATTTTCCTTTTACTACTATATAGTTTCGCAGACACGTGTCTGTCTGTAGTATTTGACTTCTAAATATATCAATCTAATTATCTTATTGTATGTTTTACATTGGATGTTTTGTGTTGTGCGTTTTTGATATTAGCTATAAAATAAAATAAAATAAAATGTTATCGATAGAATACTAAGCACCCTATATGTTTAACAGTTGTTGACGATATGACGATAAATTGATATTTTGTGACTTTAAATAATGGTGGCACTATAAGCACATTAAAAGATTTCAATTTGAATGTTCTAAATTGGTATAAAAGGTTCTAAAATACCAAATGTAAACTAACGAAGGTTAAATCATTCAGAATGATAAAGAAAGTAATATTATAGAGAATAACTTTAATTAAAAAGGTCAGAGAAAATAATTGTACTTTTATTGATTTTATTTCTTGAGATTTTTTTTTATTGCTTTGTATTTCAAGATTACCTAAAGATTTTAATTGTTTGCTATTGCTACACATAGTATTAATTTAACTGTGAGAGATTAAGAGAGTATAATTGACCTAGTTATTTATTTACTTAGAAGCAGAAGTTCTTTATTGTTGTAACCTATCTTATTTACAGTGTAAGTATGTTGCTGGTAATAATTTTTTAGCCACGTCTTCAGAACTATGTAAGTATCAATAGTGTGAATTGTGAAAGTATCATTTAGAAACGAAAATTACTGTTACAAATAGTTTTCAATTACTTAACGTATTTTGTTTTAACCTATTTCTTGTTAATCGAAAATATATTACAGTTATCCAGTTATACAGTTTTCTTTTTAATCGAAAGTTGGCAATGGCCGTATCTACTAAGTAATTATAAAAGTTTATTAAGTTGCATTTTGCGCTTTATGTCATATTGTAATAATCAGTTTATTCTAAATTATTTAAATCGAAAGTTATGTAATAATTAAGTGAAGTTAAATTACTGCTTGAAACCTGAAATTTCGTTATTTTTGGCTTAATTTACGTAGTAATTTGTTAAAAGATTAAACATTGATGTTTTGTTATAGAGTTGAATATTGGTAAAAGAAGTTTGTTGCATAATTGGGAAATTAGTTGTAAAATATAAAAAGAAGAGTTACATAAAATTTTAGTAATTCTAAATCATTTAAATCATGCACGAGTTCTTAGTATTCAGACAAAGACCACAACATGTTGTAAGTTGGTTTTGTGTTCAGTCAAGTCAGCGTAACGCGCTCGAAATTTACACGTTGCAAATGCTGCAGAACGTTACAATAACAATCTTGTTCCAGGTAATCATTAATCAACATTTCATTTTATTACTTCGGAAGCATAAGCTTAAGCCGAATCACGAGATAGTAATTGAAAAACAAGTTAAATTTAAAATTTTGTATACACAAAGTAAAATTATTGTAGAAGAAAATAAGTAATCATTGGTTCTTAATGCTGTAAATACATTATTTTAAAACAACAATAGACGACTACTTTATACGTAACTTTTAAAAGAAATTTTATTTAGATTTGTGTTTTAAATAATAATACTTAATAAAAAATATTTGTACACGTTAATGCAAGCACTTATTAGCATTACATTTAAGTAGTAAAGGTATCAAGATGAAATAGTATCCGATAAGTTTATTAAAATTAAGTAAATAAAAGAAATTATTAAATGCAATATTTTGCTAGCAATTTCTGATGGAAAAAGGTAGAGTTTCATTCACTGCTCTGCATTAAAAAACTTTTAATTATTTGAGGTGATCTATACATTTCAATTAGGTTATTAGGTATTACATTTCACTGATTATGTAGCTTGGTTTGTAGTTAAATTACATTATTAAAATAAAAAGTTTTAAAGACAGTTATGGTATTTGGTTAAGTAGAATATCGAGAAAGGTAATCGTTTAAAAATTACATTTAAATAGAATATGACTTAGTGCAAAATTAGTTTGTTTTAAATTATAAATATGAGACATAGAACATTATACTTAAACAATGATTTGATTTATTCGGATCATTAGTTCCATTGCAAAATCTTATTTACCTAATTTTTCTGATTTTGGATTGTTGTTATGTAAATGGTTATGAAAGATATGGACATCTAAATAAATGAAAGAGATAGATGAAAGATGATACGGTACACATTAAAAGGTACTATAGGGATCAGGTCCTTCAGGTTTATCTAGATGTGAACGAGATTCCTCTTTGAAAACTGTTGGAGACCAAAAGATGTCTTAATTTATAACCCTATAAAAATGGTACATAGAGGGTCAGATCCTTCCATTCGATCATGGTGTAAAGGAAAGGACAATGGCAGGGTACTATGGAGATTTTGTACAGGCCTACAATTTTCATGTTTGGCAATGAGACTTACACATTTGGTAGATTATATTATTGAGAATTACTACATAAATTAACAGAATTTTAAATGTTAGGGTTTAAAAGATATACGTGTATTTCGATAATTTTTTAAGGTTAGGTTTTTCCCTGTATTTGATTGACATTGACAGTTGAGTGACAGGGAGGGACGGACAATGATTCTGACAGTAACAAAATAAATAATTAAATCTGAAAATGAACGTGAATCGAATTAAAATAGGTAGGTAGGTACTTAAGTAGTGCATTTCAATATTAATTAAGTAAGTAAGTAGGTACCTATGTATTGTTAGCCCGAGTTCTAGATTCTAGAAGATAGATAGATAGGATAGGATACCTATCAGGAACTGCTGCGACTGTGATTATTCAGATCGTTGTGCTTGGTTATTTAAAACACAAAAGACATAGCTACCCATCTGTGTTTTGATAAATAACAGCAAAATACTTAAAACATGATGAAAGTCATAGGTAGATGCAATGATATTATAAACTATATCATTGGGTAGATGTAAACAATAGAAGTAGGTATACACGTTCCCACTTTAGAGGTCTCAACTGTAGACTACCTAACTACCTATACCAACATTAAGTTGAAATCATCTCCTATCCTACATATTTATTATTATAAATGCGAATTTGTCCTTCCTTTACGCCCAAACTAAGCAACCAATTGACTTGATCTTTGAAAGAACGAAGAGTAACATAGGCTACTTTTTATGCCGATATTCCTATATGAACGCGAATCACGCGGGTGAAACCGCGGGCGGAAGCTAGTGGTTAAAATAATTGTCTTTGAGATAGGAATATTATATTAGTCTACTAGGTACTGCTCAGAATGCATACTTACTTATATTTACAGTACTTGCAATCGAGGATCTTCCCAGTAGATACTACTAATAAATTACTTCATCAAAGGCAAACAATATAATATAATACTAAAAAATATGATGAAAACATTTTAAATAAATAAGAAACTCGACTGGTCTTTCTACAGGGAAGTTTCACAATTGTACATACACACAGACAAGTAATGTTTTTCCATATTAGCATTTGCTCAGTGGAAATAAAACAATAATTTGGTATGGTTACATATTTAATATTAAATTATAAAGTAATTAAGGGCACTCTTAAAATAACATCATCGAAAAGTGGAGCAGGTCTAGTCATGCCTTCATGGCGAGCAAATTTGTGAGCAGCACCTAACAGTTCGTAGCCCCACAATGCAGTTAAAACTCTGGCCGTCCACTTCTACGTGAAGCTCTTTGAGCTCGGAGCCAACAAGGAACACAAGCTTCATTTTCTGAAGAAAGCTGAAATAAAAAATCACAATTAAATTACAAAAGTAACAGAGTGTAAAGTAAATATTTTTTAATCTTACACCAATTAGCCTAGCCCGCTGACCTCTCTATAATACAAGAATGCTGACCTAAATATTTACTATCTTGAGTGTCTCAGGTAACAAATTGATAGTTTAAGTAGGTCAGTGGCCTAGCCCCGAAGTAAGCACTGGAAGGCTTGTAATATGTTATACTAGGCCAATGGGTAAAAATGCAGTTGTGATAGTAGTAATAACAGTGGCGAGGGATGTGTTTGGAGAAATACGGCGAAGGTAAGCCAGCCAAGAATTTACAAATCCGACAATAATAAACATGGAATGTTTAACTCATTGGTGGCACTAATTACTGACATAATTATTAAGATCTGCATGGTGGATCCCTGGAGTGGGATTTCTTATAGGGAAGCCGATGGGAATCGGAATGTATGGTATTTAGTAGAATTATTATATAGGTAAATAGTCATGGCCTCAAGTACAAATGCTCGTATTCGTCATAGAAACATTTGCCCCTACTGGGATTCAAACCCAGGAACTCAGAGTAGGTATCACCACGAAAACCATTGTACATATTACTCCGCCACGGAGGTAGTCAATAAGTAAATACATGTAAGGTGTTACCTCTCGTGGTCTAATCCAATTCGAAATTATGTTAGTCATCCTTTGTTCCTCTTCATTTGGCTCTTGAAAGAACTCTTCGTCTGATCATTCTTAAAATAGAACGTCCACATACAACTCGTCTTGACGATGGCCAACATGCCTTGTAGTTTTACTTTCAGATGCAATAGAATGGGTTGCTAATTCCCAGGAAGCATGACAAATATAATCAGGTGTTGCCTAAAACAATAAGAGCATGGATGAAGTTTATTAATTGATCAACAAAATAGTAGAATATTAGTAGTATAGAGGTGCATTGCTGCACCAAATATGTACCATGTGTTCTCGCTCTCGGTTTAGATGTCTAAAATGGTTGACGACATTTTCGTACTATGTACGACTTACCTCTCAGGGATATGACCAAAAACGAATAGTGTCGACTAAGGCTTGACTCTCGTTCGTCAGTAAATGCCAAATGCATTGCATACTCGACATTGTGATGGTAATGTATCACCCAATCAGACAGTAAAACTATCACGAAAGTGCAGCACAACACAATATTGTTTGTGTTCATTTCATTAGCACATTCACAAAGCGGCTTTTCACAAAATAGGTAGGAAGGAACTTATTAAAACACATTATTTTTATTATACGTATACGTTGACCAAAAGCTCAATGATTGACATTGACAGTGTTGCAAGTAGTTTTATTCGTCTTTTTACGAGATACAAATCGATAAGAAAATCAATGTTAAAAATAATATAAATTATAAATATCAAACGTAATTAATCAACTATTTTAAGATAAAAGTCTGTAATTGTATAGGTTTAAGCTCTAAAATAGTTGCACAAATAGGTTTTTAATTAAAACAACATACACTAATAAGTTTTAATTAGTTATTTGAGAATCGATTTCAAAATCGATTAATCGATATTTTTATGGCAGGCAACTCTGACAGCAGATTTTTGTTTTGCGTATAGTATCTGCTAGTTGAAATGCGTTTCGTTATTAGTTTTAGTATTATTATTTCGCTTTAAGATTTTTCTTTACCCCGGGCTTCTAAAAATATAACATTTACTGGAAAATAATGAGAAAAAAATAAGGAACCAACTATGCAAATATGGTACCAAAACATGAACATTGTGGGGTTGTACGCCAGTACGCGTTCTCCTTTCTCTGTGAGATAAGTTGGAGTCCAAAAGAGGCTTAAACCATGACCCCCAAAATATATGAGTTGTGCGCACAACCCAAATAGGCACTAAATTGCACTGTTTTAAAATATTAATAAATAATAAAATAAAAGTCGACTTTATGTAAATGTACCAAAATAAATAAATAAAAGGGAGCGGCCGCCCCAAATAATAATAAAAAGTACCTAATAAATAATATATATTATATTATAATTATGAAAAAGTGTACCGATGAATAATGTGATGACTAGTCTATGAAAGAAATAAAATATAGTACGAGATGAATAAAAGTGTGCACACGATGTTATGTAAAGTGATTAATATAAGTGGAAAATGTAAGGTACCTTACCAAACTATAAAATGACGAAAAAAAAAACTACGAGTAGGTAAAATGAGATTTCGTTAAAATACACGTACGTGTAGGTACGTCAAGTAGGTAAAACCATTATGTATGACATTAAAATAAATTTATAAAAAGTAAAGGACTATTGTGAAATATTAAGGGGTTTTTTAAACACATTACTTATTATGTGAAATGCTAGGAGAATTATAAAGCTCTGTGTCATTTATATTAGAAAATGAAAAAATTCGGAACAGGTGTTTTTTTAAAGTGTTTTATAAAAGTCGTCAACAACTGGGTAAAATAAAAATAAAAAAAAACTGTCACAATTCAGGTCTCCTAGTGTAGGCAATTATAGAATATAAGTTTTTCAGTATTAATATTGAACAATAAAGACATTTATTATTTTTTTACAATAAAGACATTTATATTTTTTTTATTATATTTTTTAAGACAATTGGTTAACTTATAATTTAAGAAAATATTAGGTTGTTAAAAATAAAGAATAGTTTGTAATATTTAGTAGCAATGTAAAGAAATAGTAAGCAGAAAAATAGAAAGAACAAGATAGACTTCAGTTTTGTTCCATATTTTTAATTATTTTATATGTTTGTTATGTATGTTCTTTTAAATTTTTTTTTGGACATTAGTTCTCATTGTAATATAAGTAATAATATAATATATGGTTTTTTTTAATGTTGATTCAAAATTTTTTTAAATTAATTGGTATCAAAATGTATTTAATTATATAGAAAAAAACAGGTTTAATAGGAACTGTATTCAATTCGTTTTATTATTATGTAATTACTTGGGTTTATATTAAATGTAAATTGTTGACATCCGGAGATATAAGTATATTTTATGGTAAATCATACCTATAACAACTTTACCTAAAGATTTTAGATTTTATTATTTCTTTTTAATATTTATTTTTTGGTTATCATATTAAGCGTATATTTTGGGATGTTAATGTTTTATGTGTTATGTTAAATTATGTTTTCTTTTATTATTGTTACTTTTAGTTTAAACTATGATTATGTTGATATGGAAATTTTAGTTAAAGAAAATAAAAATAATATTGTATTGTAATAAACATGAAAATTACTAACAATTTCAAACTTTGAGGTATTTATATAAAAAAAAGATATATTCATTTTTTTTTCTAAAAAACGGTGGAGGTGTAGTGTATGACTCACCGCACCTTTGCATTACATGTCATAATTAATCGATGAACCAGTAATAAATCATACTTTATACGACACAGTCGTTTCACTCAAAGCTTCTCTCGGTCCCCACATTGCAAGCTTTGTCCGGTGGTTCTCATTGGACATTGGTGTTGACATCTCCGGTACTAGTCTGGACAACTAGTAGAGGCGGCCCCCTAGATGCCGTAGCCTCGGCCCCCTGGGCGGCCCCCTAGGTTCAGCCAGCTGCGTAGGACGTGGGAACTGGCTAGGCGCTCGGATGGGTTCTGAGAAGTGAGTGTGCTTACTACTCCGCGACCAAGGTGGACACTTGGGAGTCGACTTTAGAGTCGACGACCCGAGCAGTGGCAACTGCGAGTTGTGCCCTTCGTGCAACGAGAAGTGAGCGAGCTTGACAGCTCCGGTTACAAATCTGGACAATAGGCAGTGAACTACACGTGTTCACGGGAAAACTCTCCTGAGACACTAGTCTTATGAGTACCGAATGAAGAGCGCGCTTTGGCGGGCACTGATTTGGCGTCAAGACCTAACGCAGATGAATGGGTCGAAGTAACACGCAGACGTAACCGTGAGTCGTTTCCTGGTGTAGGTACTCCAAGGTACTGCTGCGCCAGGAGCCACGCTACTTCAAGCTGCTGAGAGATGAAGGTATCTTCACCTCTACTATGTGCAGGAGGGCAACACTAGTTCAACAGGTTAGCGATCATCTTAATTCTGTGAGTGGCACCCAAGACGTAGCAGTACTATTATTTATTCTGTGACCCAAGTGTGTACGGTGGAAGCGTTAAAGCCTCGTGGGCGCTATGCGTCATTTAAGCTAGGCGTTCCATCACATCTTGCGGATGGCGTTATGTGTCCGCATAACTGGGCAGAGAATATATGCATTAAACCTTGGCGCCAGAATTTTCGTGCCAAAGAAAGGAAACCGTAAAAACCAACCACGAACACACAGTTTACGTTTCCATTACCAAAACGACCGTGGCCTACGGTCCAAGACTAACGTGTTCTATAATAATATCACGCAAAGAAAATTTGACATCATTACTCTAACATAGACGTTTTTAACAAGTTCTGTGTGTGATGGTGAGCTGTTTCCCGCTGGGTACCTACTGAGACAGAGCAGGTGATGCTGGATGGGGAGGAGTTTTACTTGTTGTTCGGGACTGTTATTCAGTACGTGTTGTTAAAAACTTTGAAACCTTAACTGTGGACAAGGAACTGTTACTAGCAATAATTGTAAGTTGTAAGAATGTAAAGTTTTTATGTTGTGTTGTCTATTTACCTCCTAATTATAAGCACGAGCAATATCTCAATGTTTTAGCGACTTTAATCTGAATTCTTACAGCACTTATGTTAAAACGTAATTCGTTTTTTTCTGTGAATTTTGTTTGCTACAACAACATAATAGTGTGTTTAATAACCATGGTGGCATGTTGGATCTTGTGTTGAGCGACTTCGAACCTGATGTAGTCACAGTTAACATTAATGCAGACCCTTTAGTCAAGATCGATGATCGGCGCTTGAGGTGGGGATTAGATTTAAATGCGAAAAGATACCGATAATTACGCCATCGTCACCTCCCGCGTTTTGCTCTGCATTTGGCCCTGACTTGAACTGGCGTAGGGGCGATTTACAGGGATTATATGCAGCACTTGGTCATTTGGACTGATCGGCGCGGCGGCACTGATTTGCGCGTTACCTGTATAAAAAGCACTATGGGTATTACCCCTTCCTATATCCATTCAGGTTTGTCTGTGGTGTGGTGGATTTAGACACCTTAAAGTTTAGAAGACTTCTACTATTATTGAAACACTACCTATCGATAATACATGGTAAAATCGAAAGCCCAGCGGTATTGGAGAGAACACGCCTATTGGTTCCGATGAAAATTCCAAGGGACGCGGCGGGTTTGGTGGCGCCTCGCCGCCAACCTCGGCTGCTGGAACGGCGTCGGCCCGTGACGCGCATTAAGCGCACTGGGTACGCGCCCACTACCCGCGCATTGCGCTGCATCGGAGATTTACTCGCTCACCACTATGTTAAGGCTAGGTGTTAGGGAAAAATTAAAATAACACGATCTTAGAATTACTTTTTGAAGTAGTAAACAGTAAAATTAAAATCTGCGAAAATTATGAAATATTGTTGAGGCTTTACTCTGTGAAATACACCCGATGGAAACACGATTTGATAAAGTTGGCTCGATAGAATAAATTCACAAAGTTACATATTTTTGTGTCATTTTATCTTCTTTTCCAGGTTTTATTCTTAAAATAAGTGATTTGATATTATGAGTCATTTACCAAAATGAAGTTCATAGATAACTTGAGGAATTATAACCGATCGTTTTTTATTTATTACATCTATCAATTTTTTAAAATATAAAACGCGATTATTCGCGCCGCTTCGCTGCTATACCCGTCCCTTACCGTCGTACCGTCGAGAGAGCGAGAGAGAAGCGCTCGAAATACCTCCCCTTAACGACATTTTCGCTGACCATTTGGGGCATATTTTTAGTACCTTCGAATAATTCTAGGTAACGTGCATACTGATTACTGACGGATTTGTGTTTGAATTAAATTTAAAACTGTAGTTGTTATTGGCGTATTTTTTATTACTTTTTTATATTCTACAACGGGTAAGCGCTATTATTTATTACTATTTATTATATTTATTAATTTATTTTATTGTACTGACATCTTCTTGACATCGCTATCGAATTGACATTTTATCTTATTTTTTCCTATTTTATTGTATTAGAATCAAAATATCATTGATTAGAATAAAATCTGAAACTGCAATGGACTTGGGAAAAATTAAAAAAAAGTTCATTTTTACTTTATACCATCATAGAAGTCGTTATTCTAAAACCAATAGTTTTTATTTCACTTTGATACGAGAAGTATTTACAAAGTTATTGTACATAAATAATTTGTTAAAACACTACTACGCTGGCACTCGACTGACGTGACGTGACGTCATCTTATCCGATAGTCCCCGCCGCCGCTCTCGCCGCCCGCACCCGGCGGCATTGATTTGATTGTCACAAAAACAATAGCGCGTGGTCATTTTTATGAATCTTTAAAAAATTATTGTGAAGTATTTTGCAGGGCTACAGAAAAAATTGAAATGTCATATTTTAAGTTAAAATGTAAATATTTCAAAAATAAACAAATAAAAACACTGTTCCCAAGCTCATTGTTAGCTTAATTTTATGTTATTTATTATATTGACATTTTTATAACATTGAATTTTATTTGTTTTATTGAATTGGAATTAAATTGTAAGTATTACATCACACATCTGTTATTTTTATATATTAAAATCATTTTAATAATTCTTAAATTGGATTTTAATTAAATTTTAAATTGTAGTTTTTTGCCTTAAGTAAAACATTTATCTTTTTGTATTCTTATTGACATTTTATTACATAATAACATAATATCTTAATAATTTTTGTATGCCTACTACTGTATCTGACTAATGTAATTACCTGTATTTCTGCTTAACTACATAATTAAAAGTGTTTTTTCTTTAATATTGACATTGTACCGCAACTGACAATAAGCTTATCTTGGCATGCAATTAAAATTGTAAGTGATGTGTTTTTATCATTATTTTGTACAAGTTGCTAAAGTTTAATAGTAATATTGTGTCTTATTTATGTAATCTAATCTTGAAATTTTAATAAATAAATAAATAACTCCATAGTAATTAGTGGCAGAGGAGTAAGAAAAAATTGAAAACATGCTAATGGTTCATAATACGAACATACTGGAAGGCTACCGTTAATGCCACGGTAAGATAGCACGTAAAGCAGTTAATCAAGCACAACTTAATTTTTTTAAGGTTACACAAGTGTTGAAAAAACCAAGGACAGAGAAATGGTATATTTACCTTCGTAATTCCGGAATGATGAACATCAGCCGACACGTCCACCACCTGACACGTTCAGAGCACGACTGAAAACCAGCGGGCGTGGGAGTTGTCGCTAGGTTCTTAAATGTTTATTATGATACAGCTGATTGAAGCACGCCCCAGAGTAATAAGAATTTTGCGGCGGACAAATCTTATATTCTCAGATAAAAGAATAATATTCCACGTAAAAATTATTTGTTGAAATTTGTTTATTTTATTTTATTTTATTTAGGACAAAAACAATTAGGGGAGGTCAGCTCAGAGCGGCCACCTTAACTTTGACTTAAAAAAAATGCCACTATAGAAACGATATATAAAAAAAATATTATATCAAATGAAAGGGAACTTAATAAGCTTTCATAAAGTGGAGGCATGTTTTGCAAAAACTTGAACAGTTTATTTTAATTTGTAAATTACGAAGACTAGTCAAAAAACCGCTTTGCCCCTGTTGGCGCCTAAAGCGGCCATGGGGGTAAGGGCAAAGTGGTCATGCCTAAATATACAAGAAATTCATTTTTAAAAAACAAAAAACACCTATAATAAATTTAAAAAATATATATTTAAGATAAAATTAAATACCTAGTAACCAATAAAGTTTCATATGGAACAATCATTTCAGTCTTAATGTTTTCTTACTTAAATCTATGTACCAAAAGTTTCCCCTGCCTAGTTTTTCTTTTGTAGTTGTTGACCATCTAAAAAAATAATAGTTAAATAAAACATTCTAATCTTAATAATACAAAAATGTATATTTTTATAAGCGGCTAACTGCCCGATTTGCCATCATCGCGGTTCACTTATTGAATACGGGCAAAGTGGTCACTTGGCCACTTTGCCCGGACCGCTTTGCCTTTTTCCACAATTTTATTTTAAAAATAAACACAGCTCACATTATTTATCTCATGTCGGAACAAATGTTACACATTCAAAGCCAATTAGATATGTAACAAAAGACGTGTAATAAAAAGATTGAATTCTAAAGAGGTTTGATCAAAACAGGTTGAATTTACCCTGGATTTTTTTTAATAAAATGCATAAATCCCTTGTACATGTCGCCGCGGCCACACGTTTGCTCCGATCGCATCCAAACGACTGCCTGCGGTGTGATGCGGGAGGTTAGCCATATGGCAGAAGGGCAACGTCGTGCTATCGTTTTTAGTTACCGAGAAATTGGGTGTGGCCGCTTTGCCTCCTATGGCAGCATTGAGCTGACTTCCCCTACACAATTGGTACATTTATAAAAGTAAATACATCAAGTAGGGTTAATTGTGCAACCAGCAACATTGTCCACAACAGGGGTAATTATAAAATGTTTGAGATAGGCACCAGTACACTACACTACAACACACATGGAAAAACATGACTTAACAAATATAACAAAACAAACAAAACAAGTTCCTTAGGACATAAATGTAGCAAAGTGCCAAAAATTAAACATGTAGTAAAAATAAACAGAACAAATCAAGTACTTATCTTATTTTATTAAATACTTACCGTAAAACGGGGTGAATAGGGACGATTCTGAACTTTGACTACAATTTAGACCTATTTACATAGGTTTTAAGGTAACTTGAGTTATGAAAGAATTCCAGGTCTTATGCTCTTCTTTAATGTTTTAAAATTTATGTAACAACTAATCTTCTTTGTATGTGTTCACTCAAAATATTGATAAAGTTGACTTATTTTAAGTTATTATTATTTGTTTTCAATAAAATGGAGAACGGACACGACAGAGTAGTAAGAATAATGGTATTTTTTTTTGTAAATGCTTAGTATCATTTACACAAAAATCGACCAATGTCCCAGTTAAATATGAATATCAGTCACCTCTGAAAAAAAACCAACTTTCTAAACCAAGAGTTCATTGAACTAAGTCCCCGAACGTCAAAAATCAGGGCTCCGAAGAATCACCCATTACCTAAACGAATTACCAAATCATTTGGGTTACTGCTAAGGTATATTAAATAAAACTAAAAATTAAATAAAACTATTGATACTGATTTATGCTATTACCGAGTATACCGCGGTCATTACATTCAGTATTAAATAATGAAAGAAAAATAAAAAAAATAATTGAAATCTGACATTTAATTTTTTTTTTAAAGATTGCTTATGAAATATCACGGGAACTTGGCCTGTTTTTTACTTTTATGTTTTGACGTGACAACGTCTTATAAATTGGTTTGCCGGGTGACACTTCAAGAAACTGCGTTACGCTCCGCTCACGTTATGCGCTCACAATGAGAGCGAGTGAGAGGCACGCGTCCCTTCCACTCGGGCATGGTTAGCCCGCCTAAGAGCGAGAGAGACAGACATAAAAAGTGAAAGGCACGCGTCTTCTCTCTAAAGGCCTTCTTCCTACTATACGAATGAATATTCACATTAAAATTATTTTTTTAATAACTTTCCAAGGCATATCTTTTCTGTATGGTTGACTGCATGAACGAGAGAATCGCTAAAGGTGATATGATGATCTTGGCTGACACACTGTCATGTGACTATGCGGCCCGCCGTACAACCCCCGACGACGCACGCACGCGCGCTTGGACTCGTCGTGATAGTACTCCTTGCTCCAGATTATTGAACACAACGCAGTCGCTTGAAATTGTATATTGATGAACCTTATATTTGTGTATAGCTCATGAAATTCTGCATGTTTTAGAAAACATTATTATTATTTAGAAAAAGTTAGGTACTCGTTTCCGAGAAAAATGAAGAAACAGTTCATTCAGGTAACGAAATTCAATGAATTCACGAATAAAATAAAATATTTAATAGAGTTCAAAATATTTTCGTAAATACCATGTTATCGTTATAAATGTCTATGAAGTGATTAAAGTACATTGCGCTTTCAAATGACACCTTGCACAAGCAAATTGACTGCGATTCGCAAAATTTGTGTTCTAAACATCTACCTTGTGAATATAAATCTCGAGGATGCAACGTCGAAATACAATTATTGATGGTTAAACAAACTTACCTGAAGTGAAGTTTGACCGTAATTGTACGAGACGTTGCATCCACGTTGCAAGAACTCTGCTTTTACCACACTGGACTAGGGCATCGAATCCCGGTCCACTTTTTAAAAACCCAGGTTTTTCGAGCTATTCGGTCTTTTTGATATTTTTTTTAAATATGAGGAAACTGTATTTTAGTATGGATTTGCTAAGTCAATACGAGTAGGTACCTTGTATGTAAAACAAGGGAAGGATTCATACCAATTAAACAGTACTTTCAAAATCACAAAAGAATTTTTAATAGGTATTAAAAAGTCTTTTAGACAATAAGTATTTGTTCAAAACATGTATAAAATAGAGAAATATCTAGTATTTATCTAGCTAGTAATTATTTTTGATCACAGACTCACGCAGATCAAATTATTTATATTAATTTAGTCTTTTGGTAATAGTCAGTTCTGATACTGCTAATAATTATAATATGCTGAAGACTATTTTTGATACCTATATAGAAATATTTTTAAATTATTAAACTCTTTTATTAACATTAACAATAAATTGTTTTAGTAGCTAACTTACTCGTATGAAGTCAGATTGGAATCAGAATAAAATTTTTAATTTAAGTCTTTCAGTAAATCAGTTTTTCTCTTAACTAAAAATCTGCTAAAGACTATTATAAAACTTATTTTAACTTTAATTAAACTTTTTCTTAACATTAACAATAAATTCGTCTAGTGGCTAACTAACGCGTAAGAAGGCAGTTTTTTTAAATGTGAAACGTCATAGTAAGTGCATCCTGCCGCTGATGGTAAGCAGCCGATGCAGTCCAAAATAACGGAGCGCTCCTCACCGTGGAACAAGCACGGTAACAAGCGCACCCATTCATGATGACGGCCTGCATAAATGCCGTTTCACGCTTCAGGCCCCGCTTAAAAGACCTGGGACTATATACATCATCTCGAATATATTTATCATCTCGAGCTTCTTGGTTACCATCTCGAGCTTCTTGGTATGACACTGTCATCGACTCTGACCTTTAACTCTTACCTGGAGTCTAAGTCACAACTTGCCTGAAAAAAGCTGGGTATCCTCTCAAAGGTGAGAAGGTACTTCATACCGGGACAACTGCTTACTTTATATAAAGCACAAGTCCGGTCGTGTATGGAGTACTGTTCTCACCTCTGGGACTGATCCGTTAAATACCAACTTGGGGCACTGGAGACGATTAGCAGGAGAGCCAGAAAGCTCATCAACGATGACAACCTTTTTGACGCCAAGCTGCAGAGCTTAGAACAACGGCGCCAGGTCGCATGTCTATCAGTTTTTTATAGGATACACTTCGGAGAGTGTGCCATGGAATTATTCGATTTAATTCCTCCATCCCCTTTCTACCATAGGACAACCAGACAAACTGAGCGACGTCATAGATTCACTGTGATTCCGCATATGCGTACGAAGCGCTTTGCGTCTACTTTCATAATTCGTACTGCAAAGCTGTGGAACTCCCTGCCAGAGTCGGTGTTTCCTATAAGGTACAATATTGGGGTCTTCAAATCACGAGTGAACAGGTTACTTCTAGGCATGCATGTTCCGCCGTAGGCCACATCATCACTTACCATCAGGTAAGATAGTGGCCAAATGCAAGCCTATCACACAAAAAAAAAAAGAAGCTGGGATACACGTGCGTCTAGCCGAATGGTCTTACAGAGGAACGACATGCCAATTTTTTTGGTACGAGTGCTGATAGTCTGCACAGTATGATGGTGGTTCCTAAGACCAGCACGTGTAGTCCGGGACAGGAAAGGAGAGGGTGGGATTAGATCAAAAAGTTCTTCAGAACACTCTCCGTAGTAATTTCGGTAGAAGACACTGAGAGAAGCAATGTCTCTACGCAGCTGGAGGTCCTCAAAAGAGGCTGTTACCTCAGCATCTCCAATATTGCGTACCGCTCGCCTTTGCAGTCTATCAAGTGCATTTAGCGGGGCCGTCCCATAGATGGGAACAATACTCCATACTCCATCGCACCTGAGTCTTGTACAGCAAACAGCGCTGCTCAGGAGTGAAAAACCGCCTCACCTTATTGAGAATACCCAACTTACGGGAGGCAGTTAAAATAACACTCTCGATGTAGCATTTTGGATTCAGTTCCTGGCCGATGTCCATGCCAATAATGCTGAGGTCCACTGAAATGGGTAAAGGAGAGTTCTGAAGAGAAGGAGGAGGACTGACGAAACAAAATGGCGGGGGAGTCACTCGCAGCTCACCGCTCCCGTTGCGTGTCAACAACGCGACGCATCTTGCCTCCGTCTTTCATTCCGTTTATGTCATTTTTGATCTGAGTCAAACGCACGAATAACGTGCAACTTGCTTTATTAATTTAATCTTTTTCGCACAAAAAAAAACTGTAGTGAATTAGGTCAAGCAGAAATTATAAGTGCCTAGTGCAAAAAAACTTAAGAGAGAAGTAAACTTCACTAACTTGTTTGTATCTTTGATTACATACAAAGGTATGTCCGTGACCCCAGCGGGATAACCCCTTCAGATCGGCTTCAAATTACGCACCGATTTAGTTGATAATATGTTCAAATTTGTTAGCAAATACCAGAATTTGTTGATCAATAGTTATCGAGATATCCCATGTTAAAGGGTATCCCGCTGGTGTCACGCTCGTCAAAGTTATTTGACCTAAAACGAGCAACAACGAGACACGCTACTTATATAGTTATTATGCTAAGTTTTTGTTGATTCAATTACGAATCCATCCGTGAAAAATCTAGGACTCTACCTTTTACTACGTTACACTACATGGAAATGTTACGTGGAAACTGAGCATTTGCCTGTATTGTACCATTCGTAGGAACTTTACATTACACCGTAATGCTCGAGCAAATGCTTTAGTCTATATTCACCTTAATAATACAAATCTATGACGAACTGTTTCTATGATTACAGATAATATTAGGTATGTAAGAGACTGTCGACAGGACTAGACTATTTTTTTAATTTTGTACACGTGTGACGTTAATACATCGTGAACCGATCAATGTAAAACAGTACTTACTACCTATGATTGCAAACTGTGTGTTTTTCTATAATTACAATAAAAATAAATATTTTGCAAAATTTTGATTATATTATTTCAACATGCCCTAAATTAAATAGTAAATCATAAAGGGGTAAATCTATCTATCTACATTAGTATATTGATATGAACAGTTATTCATACATTACATTTGGTATATGGTGATATTACGTGTACCTATGTATTGAATTATGGTGTACCAATATTTGAATATAATGTCCAACCACATTTTGTCGGAATCGGCCCATAAACAAAATAATTGGCCGCTATCTTGGTCTTTATAAGGCTTAGAGCATTCAACCAACTGAATGCTCTAAGTTATAAGGAATCAATTTAATTTGGTCGGCTTATACGCGTAATTTTAGTATGAAAAAGTAATAAACTTTAATTTCTCCTATAATACTGTACCTAGGAAACTGAAAAGTAGTAACTGGTTAGATTTTTACATCAACAAAATCTTGGCTATAGTCATAAACTCGCTACTTGCTCCATTCCTGTGGAAAAACCATGTTTAGGTATCAACACCGTGACTCCAGCGGGATAACCATAATTAGCGTTATCTGTAGCTAGAGTTCTCGTTTTTGTCTAACAAATTTTCTCTCAGAGTAACCAAAATCTTCCCCAAATTTCATGAATGTAGCGTTTTTTCTTATACCTCAACTAGAACTTACTTTTCGGAGGAATTTTGACGAAAAGTAGGTATTTGATTAGTTTGAGTAATCAATTGAGTAACTACAGAAGGTATCGTGTGGCTCATCTTGGCATGGTCACCATCACCAACTCTAAATTTGACTTTATAGAAAGTATGTCGATAGTATGTCGAAGTATGTCGCCAAGTATCAGAGTTTGTCGGTCTACCATTCAAAAGTTATAAGGGGTCATTGGTGGCCATGCCAGGATGAGCGCTCATCCTGGCATGGCCACCTGTATCTCAAAAACTACTGGTCATAGCAAAGATCTGATTTCACCAATAGTATGTTGAAAGTATGTCGAAGTATGTCGCCAAATATCAGAGTTTGTCGGTCTACCGTTCAAAAGTCATAAGGGGTCATTGGTGGCCATGCCAGGATGAGCGCTCATCCTGGCATGGCCACCTGTATCTCAAAAACTACTAGTCATAGCAAAGATCTGATTTCACCAATAGTATGTCGAAAGTATGTCGAAGTATGTATAAATATCAGAGTTTGTCGGTTTACCGTTCAAAAGTTATAAGGGGTCATTGGTGGCCATGCCAGGATGAGCGCTCATCCTGGCATGGCCACCTGTATCTCAAAAACTACTGGTCGTAGAGAAGATCTGATTTTACCAATAGTATGTCGAGAGTATGTCAAAGTTTGTCGAAAAAACTCCAGAGTTTGTCGGTGCTTCTAGGAAAAGTTATATCAACTTCTTTTTTCCATACAACAGCAAATAGTACAATCGCGTACACGAGCATTAAATAATTTTTATTCGGCTATTTAATGAACTCATAAAGTGTTGAACGAAGAACGGAACTTCGATGTGTATGTATGTTTATCAGATGCTTATAATCATGCAAAACATTAGTTCACCAAAAATAAAGCGGTACCTGATATAGCCTTGATTTTGGTGTCATAAATTAGACTTATATTTTATCATTGCATTTCTTTATATGGGCTATTAGCGAATAGGCGCAATTTAGAACTGTACATTTTGTTATCTATTTTATAGATTAAAAACAAACCATTGTTTGTTATAGTTGAGCGGAGAGTTACGAACATTACAATAGGTTATTTAAAAAAGGGGATACTTATAAAAAAATATGTAATATGCTTTATTTGAAAATATCAATCAGATAGGTAACTACTAACTAAGGTATAGACGACCGCAGGTCAATTGACCCTTTACAAAATATCAAATCCAATTAATTTAAAAGTTTGGGGATGTTGACTTGCTGGCTTCGGAATCCTACCCGTTGTAACAGCGACAAAAAGGGTGCTTCAACACACAGCAGATAGATAAGCTACCACAATCTTATGTAAATATGTCGCCATAACATCAATGTTCGTGTAGCATTGTTATATTCCGGCAGTTGTAGATAAGATGCAAGAAACAGCCAGTTCCTCAGTAGTTGAGAATTCTGGGTGAAGGGCACTTCCATCTGTATGTATTATCAACTTATGTACATAAGTTGGTTTCTCAAGGTTCAGTATTATTATGATTGATTGTAGACACTATTGTACATTTTGAGATATTTCATGCGTGATTGATTATATTAGAACTGGTGCTAGATTCTACTGAATCTAACTATTGTTAAGATTTAACTAAATGATAGTTAACTGTTATTTTATTAGTTTTTGACGTCAATAAGTAGGCACTTATTTCATTCAATATAAACCTGTGATGGTTAATATTGAATGAACTATTTGTCTGTTATCCAAGCATCGGATTAAGTACCTACCTATCACTCATATACACATAATAAAGTTGCGCTCTTTTTAACAAGGAACCTTTCAGATTAAAATTATTCATTTACTTTTTCAATAAACTTTATGCACGCGATTGTACATCTACTATGGGAAAATTAAAAATTGATTTTTCTCTTTATAGAAGCACCGAAAAACTCTGGAGTTTTTCGACATACTTCGACATACTCTCGACATACTATTGGTGAAATCAGATCTTCGCTAGGACCAGTAGTTTTTGAGATACAGGTGGCCATGCCAGGATGAGCGCTCATCCTGGCATGGCCACCAATGACCCCTTATAACTTTTGAACGGTAGATCGACAAACTCTGATATTTGGCGACATACTTCGACATACTCTCGACATACTATTGGTGTAATCAGATCTTCGCTACGATTTGTAGTTTTTGAACTTCTGAACGGTAAACCGACAAACTCTGATATTTGGCGACATACTTCGACTTACTCTCGACATACTATCGGTGCAATCAGATCTTCGCTACGACCAGTAGTTCTTGAGATACAGGTGGCCATGCCAGGATGAGCGCTCATCCTGGCATGGCCACCAATGACCCCTTATTACTTTGAACGGTAGACCGGCAAACTCTGATATTTGGCGACATACTTCGACATACTCTCGACATACTATTGGAGTAATCAGATCTTCGCTACGACTTGTAGTTTTTGAGATACAAGGTGGTGCCAGGATGAGGCTCATCCTGGCATGGCCACTAATGACCCCTTATAACTTTTGAACGGTAGACCGACAAACTCTGATATTTGGCGACATACTTCGACAAACTATCGACATACTTTCTATGAAGTCAGATTTAGAGTTGGTGATGGTGGCCATGCCAAGATGAGCCACACGAAGGTATCCTAGATTTTTCACGGATGGATTCGTAATTGAATCAACAAAAACTTAGCACAATAACTATATCAGTAGCGCGTCTCGTTGTTGCTCGTTTTAGGTCAAATAACTTTGACGAGCGTGACTCCAGCGGGATACCCTTTAACATGGGATATCTCGATAACTATTGATCAACAAATTCTGGTATTCGCTAACAAAGGAGACCTTTCCATTTCGGCTCAAAATGTACCGATGTACACTTTATTTTAAAATATCCTCTTAATTATGAAGAAGCCTCTGATGATATCATTTTTCTATAAAACACGCCGAAACTAATATTTTTTTTGAAAATAAAAAAGTCATACATAATATGGTTTATGAAATCGTAAACATGAAACGAAACGTGCAAATAAAGAGCGAAAATATGACAGTGACAACTGCCATACTGGTTTTTTGTGGTGGTGACAGTTTGTGGATGAACAAAAAATATTTTTTGAGATCTAAACTCACAATGTTGGAGTTTCTCCCTTGTTCTTTTAGCAACAACACGTATTGTGAGACTCCATTTTATTTTAATCTACAGTACAAATACTAAATGTACTTACTTTAAAAATAAGTTTATACCACTTGAAATTGGCTTAATGCTAAACGCGAAGCCATTAATTAAGTTATTTTATATATCTCACAATGGATAATCAATAGGTGCAAAACCTAGTTTAAATTATATAGTTTTCTATATACTCACATAGTCGGTCTACTAATATTTGTCTCTCTCAAAATAATCAAACGCACAAAATAATTCGAAACAGTTAAAAACACTTATTTTTGTTACTATTTATCATGTTTTTGCTAAAACAGGTTATGTTTATGTATAAATAAGTTACTCTAAGGCTTTTATCTAATAATTAGTTGGCAGTTAGGTAAGCTAACGAAACGCACCCGACAGCGAGAGAGTTTGCTTGCCAGTTAAATTAATCCAATGTTGCAAGCCGTCAAACCTTTCTAATTATATTTTTAGGTGGTACAATTATAATAAAAAATATAATACATATATTTCTGGAATCTACGATATTTTTCCTACATTTTGGTACCTTTAAATCTTAGGTACATGAGTGGCCGTAGTTGTATGGGAAGAGGAAAGGTCTCCTTTAGACATATTATCAACTAAATCGGTGCGTAATTTGAAGCCGACCTGAAGGGGTTATCCCGCTGGGGTCACGGACATTACAAAGGTTTGTATGTAGTGAGATACAATGCAGTTAGGTACTTTTTGACCGTGTTCAATCAAAGAGATCATTTCGAAAAGGCGTAAATATACTTATGATACAAATAATTACCGACAAGAAAACGATTATAAAAAAGCTCGAATAACCCGAAAACCCGGTGTTTGATTTTCCAAACCCGGGTATTCTTGCGACCCCAAAAACCCGAAATACCCGGGTTTTTTCGGGTCGGGTAAACCCGGGTTCGATGCCCTACACTGGACCACAGAGGATTGTTTTTAATAATCTTATAATACTAACTATCATAAACCTTTACTAACTAATAATAATCTATTATAAGAAATAGGCAGTGAATCTACAGAAAATAAACCATGACTGTAACAAATAACTTTATTTCCGATTTACAAAAAGTGCTTAACTACATAGACAAATGCTATTCTAAACCTAGAACTAAACACCGAATATCTGACAACCGTTCGCGCCTATCGTCGAGCCAAAAGTGCTGCTGCTGCCGCTGGACGGCTGGATCGGGGTTGCCGCGCGCCGTGGCACTTTACCGACCCGAGTGGGGGGAAGGTGTCGGTAAAACAGATTGAAGTACATGTGGTGCCATCTATGATTTTATTGAATATCCAATACGGCCTCTCTTGACAGGAGAACGTCCTCGTTCTCCGTTATCTTATCTTTGTCTTCTTGGGGAAGGGGATTCCTAGAGTCCAGTTCTAGATCTGGTTAGTCTTCAGCGATGACGACAACTACGACCGTCTCCTCGTCTTCTAGGGCCGTTTCCGATGAAGTGGGGTCTTCAGTAGTGGAACCCGGCAAGGACGAGTTGTGGCATGCCGTCCCGGACACTGAAGCTCCCTGGACACGAACCGTGTCTTCATCTACTGTAGAGGACTCGGACTCGACTTGGTCTGCTCCTGTAGAACAAAATGAGGTCTGCTTAAATACAAGCAACTTATTTGTGCGAGGTCTGCTTGCAAAGAATTGTGAACTCTGCTCACGTGCGAGGTCTGCTCGCAAAGATTGTGAGGTCTGCTCACGTGCGAGGTCTGCTTGCGTGCGAGGTCTGCTCGCGTGCGAGGTCTGCTCGCGTGCGAGGTCTGCTCGCGTGCGAGGTCTGCTCGCGTGCGAGGTCTGCTCGCAAAGATTGTGAGGTCTGCTCACGTGCGAGGTATGCTCGCGTGCAAGGTCTGCTCGCGTGCGAGGTCTGCTCGCGTGCGAGGTCAGCTCGCAAGGATTGTGAGGTCTGCTCACGTGCGAGGTCTGCTCGCGTGCGAGGTCTGCTCGCTAAATAAATATCGACAACAACCTTATTCTCAAAATATGCAGCACAGGCATCTGGAGTCCACTCCCCTTTCCAAGGCACCATATACTCGGCCGCGGCTTGGGTTGACTTTCCATAGGAGCCCGCAATCAATTGCAGCTCGTCCCGGCCATGGGGCAGCGCTTTGACAACGCGGTAGGATCCGCGCATGCCAGAATCCAGTTTTCCTGTGGATTGGGCTTTTTTAATTACAAAGACCATGGAGTTAACCGGGTAATTACAAGGCTCATGTCAACGCTGATTAACTGAGAAATCTTGTTGCTCCTGATTTTTCTTCAAACGTTCAGAAGGTCGTTGTCTTGTCATCGCACGAAGAGAATCTCTGTTAGGATGGATGCCTTCTGTTGCGACGTCACGCACAAGGTTACGAATGACAGGCGTCATAGCGTCAACACTGATTAACAGATTAAGCGGAGAAACTTGTGTGGTGTTGTGTTTAGTTATATTTATAGTAAGTTGTAACCTCCACAATACATTAGACCATTCTTCCTTACGCTAATTAGTTTGAATCCTGACCATGTTTAACAAAGTACGGCAATACCTCTCAACCTGACCGTTGAACTGATGCATTTCGGGAGTGATTAGGTGAATTTCACTTCCTAACTCAGATACCCAAGAAACTCGGTGCTTTGAAACATTCTTCCACGGTCAGCAACGATCAGCTTAAGAGTTCCAAAAGGTGAAGTAGTGTTCGTGAAATGACGCTTGAGCTCAGTTGCGTCCTGACGTAACATTGGATAAAAAAGACAATAGGTACTTTGAAAAAAACATCGACAATGATTCATACATAACGACAACCGTTAGATTCTATCAAAGGTTCTAAAGCGTCAGCGTGGATTTTATCAAAAGGGAAATCGGGTTTTGTAGAAAAAGTAGCAAGAAGTCAAAGTCCTGCAAATAAATCCACCATCTGGCAATACGTGGCATCAAGACTTTTTCCTTCCGAGTTAGTTTTAAAGCATTAGTCAGTTACAACGGTAAAATGTACCCCAACCAAATAATGTCTAAAATGCTGCAAGGCTTAGACTGCCGCTAAGATCTCCAGTTCGTATGAATGATAGTTTAATCCCGCACCTTCAGTCAATTTTGAAAAATAAGCGACAGCACGTTTGTAACAATTTTCATGCGTTTGAAGCAAAACAGCACCATATCCTAATGAGCTAGCATCGGTATGAACCTCGTTGGATCGTACGGCTTACGACAACGATCGTACGACGTTGGATCATTAATTGCAAGAACAGGTTCACGGGTTAAATATGAAAGAATTTCATACCGTGCTGCTTCTTGTTCAGGTCCCACGCAAAAGGCACATTATTTTTAGTAAGTAAATTTAGCTATGCAAGGGGTTTTGCTAGAAAATCCTGCAATATACTTTCGAACATAACCAGGCAGGCCCAAGAACTGCCGCACCTGTTTAACATTTTTAAGACAGGCGATTCAACTAAGGCTTTAACTTTAACGGGCTCGGCTGTACCTGACCCGGCCCATTGTTCGATCCAAGTATTCTACTTTAGTAGTTAAAATTGAGCATTTCTTTAAATTGATCGAAAATCCTGCGACTGTCAAAGTTGTCAATACTTCTCGAAAGATAGTCTTTGTACGATACCCTTTTCAGTCAAATCCCTAATAATTTCTCGAACGCACAAAGTCTCAGCTTGAGACAATCGGTACGGTCTATAGCTTACTGGTGTGTTGTTGTTGAGTTTGATAGACATACTTTCAGTAGTGACATTTGAAACAGCTGTACAAGTAATAAAATGTGAAGCAAAGCCTTTGATCAAAAAAAGTAATCTGATGAAGTTAACACCAGTCAATTCCCTAGAAATCTAAAACTGGTCTTCAGACTCAACAACAAAAACGTTATCACGGTTAGGTAAAATAAGAGTAATACACTGGCTTTCACGAGTACGCAAGTATGTTATCTAATCGCGATTAAGAACGTCTGTCCCTACTATGACTGGCATGTTCCTACACGTGGCATCCACTACATACAAGTCGACTTCTAACGTAATATCATCAAACTCAATCGGTCAACAAAATAAGTTGATTCTACCTCTTGAAATGCGAAATACTTACGAGGGCAATCAAAGTGTTTCAGAAGGGCTGAGGACATTAACGATATTCTTGATCCGCTATCTATCAATACATCGACAGGGATACCTTGTATAACGGCTACCACCACATCGTTATTGCGACTACCTTTCATCTCACAGCAAAAAATTACGTTAGCTTAGTCCCGGGACTCCGATTTCATTTTGGCAAAACAGGTTTTAATTTTATGTCCGGGTTTCTTACAAAAATAACTATTTCTACATTTGGCACTTAGGTGCCGAAAAAACTGCAGGAACAACTTTATAGTGACTAATGCTATCAATTCTAGGCTTCTTACTACATGAAGATTTAAGGTGACCATTGAGACCACAATTAAAACATGTGGCACCATCATAGCGCTGTTTTCTTAATGTGTCGGAAGGTAGTTTAAATTTAGAACTGTCACGCTGGTTTCGAAAAGTATAAGAAAATCGAGAGGTATTTCTTTCCGGGTTTGGTTTCACATAAATTGAGAAAAATTCTACTAGCTGATTAGGCATAAGCTTTGCGTTGGTAGCAGATGCCCTAATTTGTGGGTCATTAATACCACGAATGACAATGGCGGAAATTAATTCTTCACTTAGTCCAGACACAACTCGCAGGCGGAGCAACGAACGCCGGGCGTAGTCAGCATAAGTGGGGTAACTATCAGCGGTAGTCTTCATTACCTACTTCAAATAAAATGTTGGCCACGTTAGGCATTAATTAGGCTTAAATTCCCTTTTAAAATTGCTCCAGCTACGATCGGTTGTTACCAATTCATTTAGCCATAGCCTGCATCTCCTTTTAAACAATTACCTATCCTAGATAAGCACTGGTTATCGCTCCATTTATTAGTTAATTTAGCTCTATCTACTTCTTGACACCACACATCAATATCATGTAAATTCGGATCAAAATTGGAAATATAGTAAGCTTGGTTTAATCTCACCGCGTTATTGATGGACCGGATTGCATTCACCAGTGCGTCGGTAGCTTGTTCGGATGGGGCGCCGCTGCTGGACCGCGAAGCTGAATCTCGCACTAACTCTCCACCAGCTACCACGGTCGACCTGCTGCACCGCGACGAATGTGGCGGCAAACCCGGTGGTGTTCCGACCGTAGACCCCGTCTTCGAAAGCTCCACCTGACCTGGAAGGGCTGGCGTCGACACAGACGGCGAATGGAACGGTTGTCATTCTAATGCATGAAGCCTAGTTAAAATCGTATCCATTTGATGTCGAAAATCATCCTCAGGAGATGAAGTACGGCGACGTTTTCGACTATGCTGTTTTTTTTTATCACGAGACCGTTTTTCAGACATATTTAATCACTAACAAAAGATTAAACGTATTCAATGTACTTACTTCAGACTACCTTCAACCGAAACAATTTAAAATCTTATAGTAAAAAAGATAATGCAACAAATCAAAATAAGCAAAATCAACGTTAGTTCAATTCAACTAACTTCATTCTATCGACTATTTAAAATTACTAAAATAAAAAGGAATAGTAAGTAATCGCTATGAGAAACTTTATCAGCAACTAATAAACTATCTAAGTACTACGCACGAGAACTATACGTAACTAAAACATAAAAACTCAACAAGAAAACTCAATCAATCAAACCGCAACTACCTATATTTGCAACTACCTACACTATACATACGCTGCACTGAACAAAAGTAAAAATGCACTTTTTTAAAGTATAAAACGAAGTTAACTAACGAAACTAAATGAAGGTAATGTCGGATAGCAAAACGGGGTGGACTACGTCAGTCCAGTCGCACTTCTGATATAAGAAATAGGCAGTGAATCTACAGAAAATAAACCATGACCGTAACAAATAACTTTATTTCCGATTTACAAAAAGTGCTTAACTACATAGACAAATGCTATTCTAAACCTAGGACTAAACATCGAATATCTGACAACCGTTTGCGCCTATCGTCGAGCCAAAAGTGCTGCTGCTGCCGCCGCGCCGGATCGGGGTTGCCGCGCGCCGAGCCACTTTACCGACCCGAGTGGGGGGAAGGTGTCGGTAAAACAGATTGAAGTACATGTGGTGCCATCTATGATTTTATTGAATATCCAATACTATTGTCTTGGCTATTGTGTCTAAAATCAAACGTAATTGTGTAAAAAAGGCTGAATTATTGTGAAACCTACGAGTATAGATAATATTTATATTTTATCATCAATAAAACTGCACAGCTTGATTTTTTATATAGTTGATCATTAATACAGTATGTAATTTAGATTCCATCGTCGATTGTCATAGTCACGGAGTCAGGCTCATAGTCAGGATCGACAAGACGGCTCTTGATGACCTGCTTGTAGACAAACGCTGACTTGCGAGGCGTGCGCGGCCGTGCGGGGTCGTTGAAATCAACAGCGTAAAGCCCGAAGCGTTCCCTGTAAGTATACAAAAAAAATATTAGAATCAGAATCAAAATCAGAACGCTTATTATTTATTGCGTACAACTGTGTAAGAACAAGTTGAAAATACTGTTAAAATGGGTATCAACAGTTACCTTATCAGGCATGCAATGTTAAAAAATAAAATAAAAAACATACAAAGAACTCGTCTCAAAATCAAAATATTCATAGATGGTGTTAAAAACATTAACAACAAATAAACATATTCTTAACTTATGCTTAAACACATGACCCTTTATTGCTTTATTTTCAGTTGGTAAATGATTGTACACTTTAATAGGTACCGTATAGCACTTTTGTAGTATACATTATTATTCACTATTGGTAAGTTAAGTTATATCTATTATGCTGGTTACGAAGAGATATTGCACTGTTAAAGTATTCAATGTTACTTTTAATAAATACACATAATATTTCCTGAATGTAAATGTTAGTAAGAGAAAGGAACTTCTTTTCTTTAAAAATACCTCTAAGTATCAAGTTAGAAGAGGATACACATTACCAAAATAAGCAGTTCCAGACATTGACCTAAAGAGATAGACAAGAACGTCCATACCACAGACTAAGTTTGTGGTCCATACAAAAAATTTGTTCCAATTCGTAGGGCGTGTCAAGATGGCGTCCCAAATTGATTGTCAACTACCAGAAGGGACACAACTTTTGTGCCTACAATAATTTGTCATCTCGGCGGTCCGTAATTGACTTTTAGTACTAACAGCACTGGAATATGACAGATCGAACATACTTCAACTATGAAATCACCGTGACGTAGATAGCATATTGACACTCGTCATGACGCAGATAACATATTGACACAAAAAAACTCAAAATATCAATCTGGTTGAAAAACATCTTAAAATATTTTTTTAAAACAACACAATAAGTCAGTGCTCCTTAGGCACATATTTTACCTACAACCGGTTTTGCATGGGAACATCTGTAGGTTTTTAGTCTATGATTGTAGAAGCCGTGGCACAGAAATGAAAAAATATCTTTTCTATTCGATTATTACGATATAACTACTTATTATTGACTTGAATAACAATTAATTTACTTTACTTTACTACTCTACTTTACTTACTTGACAGCTGAGTTGTTGTAAACGTCTAGGAGTACACTTTGACATTAAATAAAGACTTGTTTACGCCGCTCCGCACGCGCGCAAGCCGTGTGAATGTCAAAGTCACACTAAAGCAAGGTGCCGAGTCGACTCCGCAGATGAGTGGAACATAATGCGTGTTCGGAAGGGCCTATCTAGTGTAACGTATATATAGCTGGTTCTAGCTATTTCAGTGGAAGAATTTTCTGCTAGAATGGACTATGCATAACAGTAACTAGAAATCTTTTTATTTATAATATCTATGTGGGATTTCCAATTTAAATTAGAATCAATTAAAACATCAAGAAAGTTGCTTTCATTGACTTCTTTTATTTCTGTATTAGATTCATATTTTTTTTATTTAAACGAGTCGGACCTGCTATTTCGGAATTGGATAAAATTGTAATATAATAGTTAATAGGATTTACTTTATTTATAAGATTAAGAGCTTTAAGTCATTTTTTTAAATCTCAATTTAGATTCATATCAGTTTTAATCTTAATGTTAAAATATTTTAATGTTTTATTAATTTCATCTTCAAACTCGCTTTTACTTTTATTATCTCCAGAAATAAAAATTTGTTGCATCATCTGCAAACATAACGCACAAATAATTTATTGCTTTTGTAAGCTCATTAAAATAGACTAAAAAAGAAGTGGACTTAAGACGCTTTCCTGTGGCACTCCAAGAACGACTTTATCAGATTCAGAAAATACTTCTTCAATACATAAATCTATTTGTTTGTTATCAATATATATCAATTAATATCATAAATTACAATACATTTATAAATAAAATGGATAGAAAAAGGTGGTATATCTCTAGGTCCAACTCAGAACTCCTTCGAAAGTACTTTATGTACAATCGAGGTGTAACTGCTCAATGCTTTCCACCCCTAAAACTTAAAATACATACACACATATCGCCGCCTTTACCTTAGCTTATGACTAATCTAATTCTTAAAACTAGTTAACCTACTATATACCGCCGTTCAAGATTACCATCAATTACGCCTTCCCTACTTCTCAACTTAACATATATTATGCTACTCTTATCTTAACTAAAGACTAGGTTAACTACCAATCTAATGTTTGTGTCTTTGATGTTTTGTAGAGTGCGTAGTGTTTGTATGATAATGGAACCCTAACCTAGGCCTATAACTTCAGGAGGTGTATACAAATAGAATGCTATTATTTGAAACAAAATGACTTTTGTGTACTCTTAGGGTTTATTATAAAGATCTTATAAAGTAACAATATAATTAAATTGTACAGACTGCCTTGACAGCATATTACATCTCAAGTTTATTAAAGATGTTTAATTTATTCAATATCCTTGACTTTAGAGTGAACTTAGGTTAATTATTCTTCATTAACCTATACCTCAGTCTCTCAGACTGGGTGATTATTTAATAGCCTACTAAATCATTGTTATTATGCTTTGAGTAGGTAGGTATCATGTAATTGTCCTTGTTGATAATTAAACCAATTATATTTAGAAGTTATCCTTTACTTACTTTAATAGGTATAAAGCAGACTGTACTATTAGTCTAATCGGATTAGATTGTTACCAATCAAATATTTCTATGTTTCATATGCGTATACAGTTACGACACGGATCGCTGATCATTACATCATAGGCATAACAGCTGACCTACGCACAGACAATACGGCAGTTAAGGTAAAGACTTTAATCAATAACGGTAACGTTTTAAAAAAGTTACTGTGTATCGAATGGACTGACTTGTTAAGCATAGAAAATCCTATCATATTATACGAAAACGTAGTAAATATATTTAGAAATATATATACAGAATGTACTTTTGAACGATCTATTATAAATAAGCGTGTATCGCAAGTGTGGGTAAATAAAAAGTGACAATGTATGATTAAGAGAAAGGACATGCTATTTAGAAAGTGGAAGGCACAACCAAAAAATAATATTTATAGATTAGAATATACTAAACAGAGAAATTTAACAAATAAGCTTGTAAATTCTGCAAAAAATAGGCATAGAAAAAATTGTATTATAAATTGTAACGGAGATATGCGCAAAATTTGGATCAGTATTAATAATTGGTTAGGAAGAAATAAATTAAATATAGATAGTATTGTAGGAAAATATATGTTAAAGGATTATTCAAAAACAACTGTATGTGAGAAATTTTGTCATACGTTTACGCATGAAATAGATAGTATTATGCACAAGTGTCCGAAAAAGTTTTTAGAAAAAAGTTCCTATGTCACAGAAAGTGAAATTAGTTTTAGGTTTATGCCAGTAACAGCGGCAAAAGTATCAAAAATTATTGATGGTTTAAGTGGTAACAAGGCAGCAGGGTCGGACGGCATACGAGTCAAAGATTTAAAATGTATTAAAGATAAAATAAGTCCAATACTAGCAAATTTTGTGAATATGTGTGTGGGTAAAGGCGTTTATCCCGACGAATTGAAAATGGCCATTATAAGACCGATATATAAACAAGGATCCCATGCGGAATTTACAAATTATCGACCAATAGCAATTCTAAATGTTATTAACAAAATTGTAGAAAAAATTGTTGTTGGTCAAATAACAGACTTTCTTGAACAGCATGAGTTATTATCTGATAGTCAGCATGGGTTCCGCGCGAAACGGAGCACATCTACAGTGCTTGCAAGATTTACAGATGACGTCAACGGTTTTTTGAATGAACAAAATATTGTAATGACTATGTACATTGATTTCAAAAAGGCGTTTGACACTTTGGACCATAACGGCTTATTACAGGCCATGGATGAATGTGGGATACGCGGCCCCATGAATGCATGGTTTAGGCAGTACTTAGAAAATAGGATGCTTAAAGTCTCTGTCTGTGACGTCGAAAGTAAGAGCGATATTATCAAGTACGGAGTACCAACCGGTTCGGTTTATGGCCCAATCGGGTACATAATGCATGTTAACAGTATGACCAATGTTTTAAAACAATGCAAATCCTATATGTACGCGGACGATACATGCGTTATGTACAGTGGTAAAAACCAGTGCGAGATTCAAAAGAATATGCAAAACGATTTTGATAATATTGTTCGATGGGCACACGACAACGGAATCATTATTAATTTTGATAAAACAAAATGCATGGCTATTTTCTCACCTCGTGTGCACAATAAGGCATTAATATTAATATTATAGGACACTCGTATGACTGTCTCTATAACAAGGGAGTAAACTGTAAATGTAAAATTATTGAACATGTCGCATCATATAAATATTTAGGTTTACATATTGATAAACATTTTTCTTGGAAAATGCATGTAGATGTGGTATGTAATAAGCTACGTATAATACTAGGTAAGTTGTATAATTTAAGGCTCATAGTTAGTAAAAAGATTATGTTCATGCTTTACTATGCATTAGCGGATGCTGTAATGTTATATGGGCTGGGTGTGTATGGACTAACCTTTCCTACATATATAAATAAAATTAAACAGTTGCAAATTAGAATGTTAAAACTCATTATTGATAAAAAAAACAAAAAACTCATTAGATAAAAATTATGAAAAATTATTTAGTTTATGTAAAGTTCTCCCGATTGAAAAAAAGGTTAAGCTATCAATAATTACTGAACAATACGGAAACTACTCTAATCTTGAGAAGAGAGTACATACATACCCAACACGGTCTGCAAATATAAATAAACTGGCTATCCCCAGAATAAGAAACTATTATGGAAGGTGTGAAAGGCGCTGGCTACTTCCAACTTTTATTAATGAACTGCCCCAAAATTTAATGTATGACTTATTGGAGGATTGCATCAGTAAGAATAGTATTAAGTTTAGGCTGAGGAAGCACTATTTATCGCTTTGTCCGTGACTGTTGTTTGTTACTGTGGATGGTGTTCCCATAGCCTATATTGGAAGTGTATAAACATCTTTGTTAGTAGGTAAGCATATTTTGCGAGTTGCGCATGTGTTGTTGCGAAAAGAACACCTGTGTGTGTTGTGTGTGTGTTTGTGTGTGTGCGCGCTCAATGTAAGTATGTGTGCAATGTATTTATACCAGTTCAATTAGGTAAGTACTCAGTGAGTTTGTTACATTGTATAAAAAATTGTAATAATAATATATATAATACATCTATAAAAATGTTACACGGGAGCTGCTGCTGACAAACTGCATATGTAGTTTGGCAGAGTTTAAAAACTTATAATGTATTATTGCTGAAAAACAAATAAATTAAAAATTAAATTATATTATTAGAAGTAAGTAGGTACATAACTTATAAGGTCTTTGACCATTAAGGTGAATTCAAAGGTATAAAGTAGACTGTACTATTAGTCTAATTAGTAGGTTGTTACCAATCAATTATTTCTATGTTTCATAATATTAGGAGTACATAACTTGTAAGGTCTTTGACCATTAAGGTGAAGTCGCAGCTTCAGGCGAAATAACCTAGGTTCCAAACTGGTTTTTAGTTGTTTAATATCAGCTTAAATTTTACCAATAGGTTTCTGGATGTCTGGTTATAATACATTGAAGGGTTGCAATTCAAGGCCGTATTGTACCTCAGGGAAAGCTAAAAATGCCTGTTTGGTCATTTTAGTATCAGAAATCAAACATCACTGCACAGTTATGCTTATATGCTATAACTTATTAGTATTTTTCTTGTAATAGGAAACCAGTCTTACACTCTTAGGTAATCCAAAGCAATGATGGTTCAATATTACCTCACTTCTGCTAATTATTTAAAATGAATAGTTAATTGGTAACACCTTTAAGAAAATAATTAGGGTCCTATTGACCTACAGTAATAGCCTACATGCCTAGACCGATCCTTTCTGTGCTCATAATCAACATCACTTTATAGTAATTTCTATTTAGGTACCATAACTTAATTATCCCTAACTTTATTAGTTGAAGTTAATCCAGCCCTAGTTCCGCGGCCTACGTACCTAGTTTATGTACGCACAGCGTGTACACACCGTGCTATCCACAACTACTTAACAATATATTAGACGCCTACCTACCCTACAGTATGTTTTCGACCAGCGTCCGTCCCCTCGTCAGCCTAGACAAATTCCACTCTCAAAAACAATCTCCACCCGGTCTTAGGTCGGCATTCGCCTTATCTTTCCCAAGCACATCCAGTTAGACCCGGCTTTACCTTCAACAAGGTATAGAGGTTGTCCCAAGAAGGAAACTGCCCTCCTCTGACGAGGTTCCAAGCATTACCCGAAAACCACTACATTTTGTCGAACTAACAGTCCCTACTTGTATACCTTTGCAATCTAGGCCTAAGCCGTATTTAACTTAATTTCGTGGTGAGTTGTGTAAGCCGAGTCGCCCCTGCAAGCAACAGACTTTTAAGTGAACTATCAAATCGAGCCAGTATACTCAGAGTGTAAAACCTAACACTACACTGTATGTAAGGAGGCAGGACGGATTTGGACTTGGTTATACGTGCCCACCTCCAGCTAATTGGTGTCTGATCTATCTTCGATTTTCACTAGGGAGACAACTGTCTCTCCCCCGTTACTCTCCCGAATATAGTGTATTATTTAGCGTTGTAATAGATAACGCCGACCTTATTAAATACAGTCAAAGGTCATCCAGACAGAAGTCTGTTGAAAGTTATATAGTTTTCGTTGGCACCGTGATGCGTTTCCGCTATATAACTCGGAATACTTCATTCCGTTAACAGTTCGAGTTGCGATAACAATAATTTTACTTTAATAATCACTTTCTATTTCACAAAAAAATTTTAGTTAATATCGCAGCTCGAATAACACTTAGCGCGCTTTAAAGGCTCGGTCGCTCGTTTTCACGTATGAGATCGTTACCGCCACTCGTAAATCGGACCGCGCCTCCGACGTCCTTCAATTGAATCCCCGCTAATTTTCCTCTTTACCCAAAGCATCTTAATTATCGCGCCACGGTCGCCCGACATTCGCCCGCGCAAATCCACTTTTCTCCCCTTTAGCCAACCGCTAGCCCTCTCGCCTATGCGCCTCGACTTCACGTTTGTTATCATTCGTTACATGGCCAACTTCGTGTCCTTCCACGTGGAGATAACATCTCCCCTCTCTTTCTATCTCTCAATCTCAACTTCTCGCTCGCTCATTGCCGACGCTCCCGCGTAATTTTTAGTGTTTTCCATAATCCAACCAAATCTCTTTAGATAGCCAATATTACATGTTTGAACATCTAGATGTAGCCTTCCATCAACAATTCCCTCTTAATAAACACCCACTCAAGCTAATAATCCCGTATTTAGTAAAATTATAAAAAGTTCCGTATTCAGAACATAGATGGCGCCCGCCTGTATGTGAACCGGTTTTGCCAACCTAACCCCGTCCTCCGCGAAACTCAAGTAAATAACGCACGGTAGTCGGCGCCTATGTCGCAAGGGACGCGTTAACCAATCACGGCGGACCCCCCCCCATCACTCTAAACCAATAGACAGCGCCCATTTCGTAAGTGACGCCCGGAACAGTCCCCGCGAAATTCAAAATAAAAATGAAGCCCTTAGTCCATTGACTCATTCTTACAATCTTCAACATAAAACCACTTGTCTACATGTCCATTATTTTAAACTACATAGGTTATTTTTCCTTTTTTATGCTTATTACAATAATGGTGCAACGCATTAATATTAATTTTAGTGCTACACTCATGTATTCCTTATTAACGGACAGATACCATTCATTCTGTACCGTTACAGCGGTAGGTATAGTTCCCGGTCGACCATTTTCGCTAATATTCGCTTGCACACGATCTACGCGCACGCTACTCTATGTACGTCCACACGGCGTCAGATCAACATACCCTAAACTGTCAAATTTCTCCGATGAATATTGATCCTTAGAACCAAACGATAAAGTTCAAAATTGATTGTAGAAATTTGACAGTTTTGGGTAGGTTGATTTGACGTACGTACGCGCGGTCCGATCGGAGCGCAGGTGGTTATCGCCGAAAAGTGGTCGATCGCAAACTTTCTCGACTGTACAAGAAATCGTATACAGATTTATGTTAAAAGTACAATAGGTTACACTACCGAAGAGTCATCATCATCATCATTCTAAAAGCGTCCCACTTCTGGGTACAGGCCTGCCCACATGGACAACAGAACATGAGGAGATTCAGCCATATAACTCCCACATTGGCCTAATGGTTTTGGTGGGTTTTCCAAAGAGTGAGAATAAAGACTTACAGGTATCCCTGGCCCCACTCAAAGTTGTCAACCAGACTCCACGCCATGTAGCCCTTGACGTTGACACCGGCCTCGATAGTGTCCAAGAGACTGTTAAGGGAGGCCCGGTAATACCGGATCCTGTCGTCGTCCACCATCGCGCCAGGACCAGCGGTCGACCAACCATTCTCCGTGATGTAAAACTTTAGGTTGCCATATTTACTTTTCAAGTGAGTGAACACATTGTAGGTGCTGTTTGGGGCAAGCTGCAAATACAGTTAATCATAATCGCTGAACATCGAGGATTACTTACAAGACAACGTTGACAACTACAAGAACATGAACGTGAGCCGTATGGTATAGCAGCTTATTAAAGAATACTACCAAACCCTCTCTTCACGTGGGTGTCATAAAAGGCGAGTAACGGACTAAAGGTCATCCAACAGGATAAAACAACGATGGGCTACATATCAGGGCTATCACGTTGAGCACATTTGCAGTTGTAATTTGGTAAAACATGGACTGCTTCTGCGGAACTCATTGCCTACCCAAGTAACACAGACGTGCTGAATAAAGATTGATTAAGAGCACTCATCAAGAGCATAAGCTGAATACTAAGCTGAATAACGCCTGAGTACCGTCTATTCAGCTGTTATTCAAGCAAAAAGGGCCCCAATTTTGAATGCTTAACGCTGAATAACATCTGAGTAACAATTGAGTAGGAGCATAATAATGTTTCAATTAGCTTAATAACTTTTGAATAACTGCACACATTGCTTTTATAAAGCTTTTACAACTCAGTTATTCAGCTACGACGAATTGGTTAGAGTATTCAGAATTTATTAAGCATTTAACTTATTGTTGACATTTATGCAAGCAATATTCATAGAAATTGGGAAAAGAAGAAATAAATTGGGTTCAATAATTTAATGTCGATACCTTTATTTGACATGACGTGAACTTTAAGTTATTCGGTAAGTAAATTTTAAGTTAGCGGTCTGCTACGTTGTAATTATTAGTGCGCAAGTAATTTTGTCGTGAATAGTACATGTTTTGTTTTCATTTTTATGACGCGCCTCGCTAATAATCAAGATAATTAGTTGTAAATAGTATTTTCATACATACATACTAGGTCTGACAGAAGTTCTTGTGATGAATTATCTAATTCTAGCCATTTTATCCAACAAAATAACATGACTTGAGTTGGAAATGTTGTAGTTGTAAGATTAATAAGCATTTTGGTGATCTCGTAAATTCCTTGTAAGAATTAATTACAAAGTTTTCAATGGCGATCGATGTTTTGTTTTATAATGCTGAATAAAAGTGCACACATGTTTTGTTACTAAACTATAACTTGAAAAAGAGTAGTCTCTTTACACTTACATAAGAATAACATTTATATAGTTGACCACATTTCTATATTAGTTACTCACATTTTTAGGGTTCTCTAATCGAACGAACAAAAACCTTTTATAATGTGTAACTTTCCCATCAGGCTTTCACTAAATTGATTACTTACATTTAAAATCACAGCATCTTTTTTTATTTTTATTTTCGTGAAAAATACTATTATATTAATAGTATCTATTATGTTTAAAAAAATTGCAGGTTTCGTGTGTGTGGTGTGCACTGGGCCCTAGTTTATTTAATCTTTATTGCACAACAATAGGAATTACAAATGGCGGACTTATTATTATATTATTAATTATAATTTATATTTCGTTTCAGAAAAATGACGTTTAAATAATTTCAACACGTTGTTAAGGTCATTCAGATTTGTGTACTGTGCCGACCCAATGGGAGAACAAAGAACAACTCGATGGCCATGATATAATGCAGATTTATTAATTAAGTAAAGACAGCAGTGTCCCACCTCGCGCAGATTGGCTTACGATGAAACAAACAAACAACGCAAATAAAACATTTTATCGCAACGTTATTTTATTTTCTTGTATTGCGATACCTTCTGCTAATAAAATAACCATTTCAGAAATGAAATTTTCTGTATACTTAGATTTTTAGATCTTTCGGTTTTCCAATCCCAAAATCTGTTATATTTTCTTTTGGGGACGGAACCCTTATCATTAAAGGGAAAACACATTACTGCTGATGGACACTTGAACAATTACTACTGCTGATATTTAAATATTCTTTTAACAATTTTCTTTCGATATGACCGGTTCTTTACGCTTTTGCCCAAACAACGCATAAAATAAATACGTACAATAATATTGTAATTGCTGGTATTAAGCTATGGGCGCTATATCAATACAAATGTGGTCTTTAATTTGAATAAGTTAGTTGAAACTCTTTATTATACTGAAATAAGCTTATTAAAAACACAAATAATATTGTTTATTCAGCAGCTGAATAATTAGTAAAACATAGAATCTTATACAGTTTAAAGATAAAGTAAAATCAATTATTCAGTATCAAGCTGTATACCAGAATTATGTAAACAATATTATTCAGAAGGTGATACTTTATTCAGCAATTAGCTGTTTCAAACGCTATAAGCTTAGTACGGCTTTAATAATAGCAGTATAGATTATTGTTAATCAGATAAATGCTGCCGAAGGCACTGTTTTTCAGATTTAAGCCACCTGGAACGCGTAATGCTTAATAACGTCTGTCTAATAATCTTACGGAGATTGGTTATTAAGCGTAAAGAAGGAAAGGACAGAAATACAGAATTTATTAAGCGTTAAGTATTTTAAGGCTCCGTACTCAACCTTATTCAGTATATGGCTATTCCCAAAGCTCTTACACAACCATATTCATCTTTAAACTGTTAAAAGTTCTAAGTGTGTACTGTTATCTTGCTTATGTGTTACTTGGGTAGTCTCTGACTAACCCTTTGTGGATATAGTCTTGAATCTAAGAATGTAATGTATTAAATTAGTATGACAATTAAATTAATAATTGTTTCATCCTCTTTTGCACTTACTCTCAACCACGATGACACAGATTTCGGCCACTCATCAGGAAGAAAAATGTAGGAGGAAGAGTCGTCCTCGAGCGACGGAACCGGGTACTCGACAACATACTCTGACGCTGATACGAGGGAGCTGGTGTAGTGGTTGACGCCGAAAAAGTCGAAGCTGCCCTTGACCAGATTCCTCTCCTCCTCCATGAATGATGGCATACGGGAGCGGGAATATCCCTGCTCGGCGCTCTTTGCAGCTACACGGTCTGCCAATTCTTTAGGGAAACCACCTTGCTCGGAGAAAATCGGCTCCGCGTACAGACCCCACTGAAAGAGCATGGTTAGTTTAACTTTAGTTGCGACTTACGGTTAAGGCAACGAAAAATTTATAGTCGCGTCGTTTAGAAACAACGATCATGAAGACAAACCTCAGCCTGTCTCCTCAGCTCTGCTGCAATTTGATCATCTTCCGAATCAGTCACCGGTCCAAACCAGTTGACACTGATTGTAATACCGCATTCTCCGTTTTGAGTAGGTTTAAAGTCTTTATCGTACGCATGGTAAGCTTTGGCGTGAGCTAAGACGAGGTTCTTAGCGCAAATATATGTGCCCACTGCGGTGGCGTTCACTACCGGTGCTTTGGTATCGGCACCATAACCTTCGAAGCAAATTTCCCTGGGCTCGTTGAATGTGATCCAATATTTCACTCGATCACCGAAGAGTTCGAAAGCAGTCCGAGCGTAGTCCTCAAACCAGTCAATGAAAAGAGGGTTGGCGAAACCTCCGAGCTCTTGAAGCTTCTGTGGTAAATCCCAGTGGTACAATGTGACCATGGGCTGGATATTGTACTTGAGCATCTCATTTATGTAGTTGTTGTAGAAATCTACGCCAGGCTGGTTGACTTTGTTGGTGAAGCCTTCGGGCAGTATCCTGGACCAGGCGAGCGAGAAGCGGTAGGCTTCGAGGCCAAGCTCTCTCATCAGCTCCACGTCTCGCTTGTAGTTGTGGTAGGTGTCTGCGGCAATGTCGCCATTGCTTATGTCTGTAATCGACTCCGGATTGTTGTGCGTCAAGTAGTCCCAAATGCTTTCACCCTTGCCTGAAAATTACAAAATCATTTTTTTAAATATAGCAGGCAGCAAATCTTTAATTTGAATACATATAATCACGACTAGGTATTATCCCCGACAGGTTAGTCAGAGAATAGGCAATGAGGACCGCAAAAGCAGTCCTCTTCCATAGTCCACTTTTCACCAAACGTGTGCGTGTGTGGTGAGCCCATCGCCGCTCTATGCAGTAGGATGTATGTGCAGTCTTTAGTCCGTTAGTTGCCTTTTACGACACCCAAGGAAAGAGAGGGAGTGGTAGTATTCTTTCACCGCTTCGCGACACCGTCACTGTATTACTATTATGCTTTTAAAACTGACACGGATTAGAGGTTTTTAATTATTTGTGAATGGTCTAGTGAAATTATAGGGCATTAAAGATACTGCACATACAACTAACAGCATGGAGCGGCGATGAGTTCACCACCTATCACGCTGAGCACATGTGCAGTTGCAGTGTGAAACGTGGACTATGGCAGTGCTGCTTTGCGGTCCTCATTGCCTATTCTCTGACTAACCCTTTTGGGGATAATAGTTCTGAATGTATGTATGTAGGTATGTTGTGGTTACCATCAGCGTTCCATCCTCCTTCTATCTGGTAGGCGGCGGTGGCGGCGCCGAACAGGAAGTCATCTGGAAACTTCCTCTCCTGACGTACCGTGTTGGCGGAGACGCACGTGGACACCAATCTGAAATCTTACCATTTGTATGAAAAAAACATCCATTGGCATCATCATCATCACTTAACGTAACCTAGGTACAGTAATGCAGTAATAATAACGTTGATAAAATGTAAAAATAAATACAAAACATTATCCCCTTGTGTGCTACGGCCATTTTGAAAATTTATAGGTGCATGTGTCACTACCTACTTCCTTAGTACTTCCGGTCTATTTCCGGTTACTCATTAAAATGACGATTTCCCTGAAATTTTGTATGGAAGCTATATAAAAAACTTATATCATTGGAGTCATTATTAAATAAGCTATCTGGCTACGTATAAGTATAGTTTGATGCTACATTAAAGCATTGCAAAAAAAAGTGAAAGTACTTTTATTTTCTATCATTTAATATAAAAAAATAAATTTAATAATAAATAAAAGCCTGAAGGGTGTAATAATTATTACGAGTATTATTTGTTTTATTTACAATGCAAAATACACGTCCTCGCCATACATTTTTATATGCGCCAGAAGTGACGCGTACTACGCGCGCGCGGGCGATAATGAACCAATTATTGAACCACATCACGTATCACATCGACGGGTGAACTACAGAAAATAATTCAAATGCACAAAATCTATAAGTACCACGAAGCAATTTGCTCCGTGCTAAGTACCACCAATATAAGGTACTTGATACAAGTAAAGCCTATGTTTCAATACAGCCTATACGTTATAAAACAGGTATTGCCAACATCCCGCTAGGGAATGAAATCTAGGGTAACGATTGCCAAGAACCCGTGGCGGTTTCACGCAATTTTGAGTACGGTTTTTATAATGTATTAAATACAATAGAGCATATTTTACAGTGTTACCTGCACTAGTACGCGTCCATTGAACTTTACAGCGGGAAATTCAAAATTAGTGTTTTGGTTTTTTTCGCGCGGTTTCTCTTGGCACGATGACTTTTTAGATTAATATTATAGTCTTTTTACAATTTAAACTATCTTATTGTCACTGTTTTCTGTAAATATAGTTAATGCACTATCGAATGATAGTAAAATACTTTGTCACTATGTTTAAATATTCTTTTTTTGAATATTTTGTGACATTTTTTTTTTAAATAGATTTTGTGATATCTCTCTTTAGTATTTATACGCATATGGTTTACGTACACCGTTATTTAGATATTTTAATAGATTATTTTATTAAAATACCATAAATATTCAGTTTTGTACATGTTTTCAAACAAGAAATAGCTCAATCGTTGTTAGAAGTCCCGAGTGTCAAATTTCGCGTCACCATTTTTAATGGCTGGCAATTAACGGCATCACAAAAAAAAGTGGCAGTAGAAGGGTTGCATCCGCGAAAATCCCTCACAGATATGTACAGTACGCCTTATAACTCGTTCTAGTGCGCAAGCGCCCCTTTCCGAGTCCCCACCACAGTTGGCACCTTGGCACGCATCCTTGGAGAGCGGTCCGCGATTTCAAGATGTGTTATAAAAATATTGTGATTTCGGCAATTTTTTCTAAAAAAATTACGCATTTTTAGTTTATGCTTCATCTAGCAATTGTTTCTTGATATTATGATATGCTACTCATGATCTTTATAGATCTGAAGGTACTATTAGCCATAGATGCATTTGTTATAATTTTTAAAAGATAACCGGAGGGTAATATCAAATAAGGCCTAGGCTTCATTTTAGCACGGTAGGCCATATTAGAAATATATTCATATTCATATTCATTTAATCACTTAAATTTGGTAACATTATAGGTACACAACAAGTTGTTCGTATTATACAGGTGTTAATTTGTAAGTAGTTACAAATTTACCTTTAAAGGCATTGTGATTTTATAATACTTACCTAGTTATTACTAGGTAGGTTAGGTAGGTATTACACATTATAAATTAAAATCTTAATAGGTATAAACTAAATCAAAAACTAATAACAAAAACTTAAATAATTAAAATCACAATAGGTAAGTACCTATTTGTCTGTAGTAGGTACTTACAGCAAAATAAACAAAAACATAACATTTTTAGAATCGTAAAACTAAATTAAATATAAAATCAAAATTAATATGTGTAAGCCTAAGATAAACAATAAAAAAGTAAAAAGTCAACATTTATTTATAATTTATTTTACATTCAAAATATTCTTTTATATTGTAAAAAGATTTATTTATTAAAATTTCTTTTAATTTTTTCTCAAATAAACCGTCTTTGAGGGCTTTTAATTTATGTGGCAGATGGTATACACTTTAACCGCCATATAGTACGAGCTATTTTTATATAACGCCAGGCGCACTGGCGGTACGACTAAATCATTTTCACGGCGCCGTGATACATAACGCCCTTGCTTATCTCCAATTCTAGTAAAATATTGAGCATGTCTTTTAACTAGTTTGCACAGTTCAAATATATAAATAAATAAATAATAATAATAATAAATGTTTTTTATTTTCTCATCACAAAGTAGGTAATAGTTTAATATAACACAATACAACATCGGGTGGTGACACTTTGTGAGAGACTGGAGTCTGAGCTGGGATAAACCTGTCAAACAGAACTCCAGGCTCCCCTCCCATTATTTAAATTGTACAACAATTAATCATCCTGCAATGAGAACCTTTATATAATAAAAATGAAAAAACAAAAACAACAATATAGTATGCGTGTGTATGTGTGTGTATGTGTGAGTAAATGCATGTGTGAGGGAGTGTGTGTGTATGTGTGGGGGTGTGTGTGCGTGTGTGGGGTCTGTGTGTGGGGGGGTTTGTGTTTGTAAATGTATACTTGATGAATGTCCATTTGAGTGAGTGCGTACTCAATATATAGGTTTAATAAAAATGCTGTCACTGTAAGAACACGGAAGCACTGTAAGAAGCAGATATGCGACCTTGAAAATACTTTAAAATGGTATCACGAGGATTGCATCGGAATAACCAAAGATGATTCAAAAGCATTTTTATTCCCTGACTGTGATCAGAATTGAGATCTAATTTTTAATAGCTACTTTAAGAGAATTGAAATAGAAATATCATTTATTTGCGTTAGAATAAGGTACACAGTAGATGTTCATAGCAAAAGATATAAAATCTGCATATTCAGCCATTAACAAAGAGCACGCAAATATCTTTAATTATACATTAAAATTAAAATCAAATTGATGTGAAAGTATGAAAATTGAATTGTGGTATTTAATTTAAATTACATATTATTATACATTATTAATTATTAGATATCAAGTTTTATTAAAAAAATCTATTCATCGTATAAAAAGCATGTTCCTTATGCCAGTTGTATAAGGCCCTTTAAATCTATTAAATGGCAACGCTTAAAGGTATTCAGGTATTTTATTAAATATTGTCATACTGGATGAGTATGTCAGAGTGGTGAGAGGGACAGATGAGCAAGCGATTATAAGAAAAACGGAGAATGGGCAACGGAAGAAAAAAAGTTGTTTAATAACCTTTTTTTATTTGTCACCCATAAGATTTATTGAAATAAAGGCATTTAAAGTTAGGTAGGCCTTATTTTTGTATCAATTAAGTACCTTAAAGTTTTGCGCAATATTAATAAATTCATACTAAATTGGCCCGTATTATTTAAACGTTTATTAAAACACTCGTTGTCGAAGATATAGCGTTAGATAGGTAGGTATATAATAAAATATTAGACTCACCCCACAATCACTGCTAACCTCATGTTTGTCCTGAACTAAAATATTGTTATTAATTCTGAACTTTTTATACTCAGTTGACGTATTTGGTACTTGCCCATTTATCAACGAACTGAGATAGTCGAAGACATATCAGAGAATACGTACAAAGTTGACGTGGGTAAAGTCAGTCTCAGATACCTTAGTGAACAATCTGAATCTATTCTATACTAGCAGACCGCCCGGCGGCGTCTGCGCTTTTGTCCGAACAGCTGGTCTAAATATTGGTGAAAGAATTATTGAAATCAGATAAGTAAATAGTTTGGTAGGTACTTATCTAGTTACAGAAATTCTACTACATTCAGACTTACAAACTTTACCTCTTTATTATACCTATTAGCATACAGGCACAACCAAACCAAATGTCCAACATTTATAAGAAGTATACATATTAGTGGAAAATTATTTGATTTTTTAATAAATGCAAAGGTGACCTTATGAACAGATTAGTACCTAACAATATAGTAAATAGGACTTGAGGGATAGGGTTTTCTTATATTACACCATGGCGAAACGATTAAAATTAAGTTAAACTGCATTTTCTTTTAAAAAACTATTTAGACACAAGTGGAAACGTTCAAAACTTGTGAAATAAGTACCTACCTAGTCAGTTTTATCATGATCGGCAATAAACAGGACACGTAATAAACTAAGTGCTAATGATTTGCAAAACGTTGTTATCGCATCAGTTTATTGGAGAGGCCACTTCTTCACAGGTCAACATATTAGCCATCTAAAATTGAAATACTTACTTAAAACCAAGGACGATAAGTTAAAACACATCCGTCGTGTGTAGGTACGGTTGGGGTCACCGTCGCTTTACCACTTTGCAGCGATTTTCGTATGAAGCGCACCGACCGCCCGGGTACGTGCTCATACCAAATAGACGACGCGGTATGCAAGGGATTTTGACCTTTAGACTGGTAAAACGGCGGAGTCCTCCATTGTACATGCCATTTTATTGACTTATTGTTATATTGTATAGTCATACATACATACATAGATATTATATCCTATAAATCTTGTAAATAATCCGTTTTTTCATGATCTTCAATAAACAGGACACTTATTAAACTAAGTTCTAATAATTTACAAAATGTTGTTATCGTATCAGTTTATGGAGAGGCCACTTCAACACAACATTATCTTACAAAATACTTATGAAAACACATCCATCGTGTGGACGTGTCATTTTATTGACTTATTGTTATTAAATAAATAAATAAATAAATCTTTCCGACAATCACACCAATTATCTAGCCCAAGAGAAGCTTCGAAGAAACTCGTTAAATGGTTACTAGACAACGGATAAACATACTTAAAATACATACTTATTATACACAGAAAACACCCAGAAACGAGACAATTTAGAAAAACAATAATTTCTAAATTGACCAGACCGGGGATCGAACCCGGGACCTCAGAGATGGCGGCACCATGAAAACCGGTGCACAAACCACTCGACCAAGGAGGTCGTTATTACTATACATACAATACATACATAGATTCTCAACTATTTTAACCTAAAGGGTAATCAGAACTACACAATGAGGACAAAACAGTCCACTGCCATAGTTGCAGAAGTAGTCCTCTGCCATTGTTGCCATTGTTATTCTAATTGTTAAAAAATAACTTTTATTAAGTACCGAAACCCCTTGTATGGCCACCTGTGCAAACCTGTCCAATTTGGATCGATTTAAAATATCGCGCATATGCGTACTGCCCAATTTGGGCAGATTGGCACGGGGTCTGTTTTATTGACAATTTGAGTAGTTTAAGCTATATGTATCCTTCTACAGTTATTATTACTTTGCCTTAATGTATAGAGTGGGACAAAGACAGCATTACAACGCAAGAAATGTTTCAAAATGGCACCGATAAACGATAAGTTCGTTCAGTCACCGTTATCGCCCGGTACTATGCGTCACTTCTGGCGCAAATAAAAAATGTATGGCGAGGTTTATTAAAAAATGTATGGCGAGGTTTATTCTGTTTTAAACGTGTATTCCAAATTGTAAATAAAACAAATAATACTCGTAGTAATTATAACTTCTTTCATGGTTTTATTTATAATTATATAATTTTTTTTTAATAATCGGGAAAAAAATAAAACTGTCTCCTTTCACCGATACGCGACACGGTTATTCTGGGTTAGATAATTGGTGTAAACGTAAACAAATTTTATTTAATTATTTTTTATTTATTTTATTGATATGATTTATTAGAATAGAATAGAATAGAATATCATTTATTTGAATTTGATTAGGGTACACTGGAGGTCATAGAATACAAAAGTTCTGCCTATTCAACTATTAACAATCGTCTCGTCTCGTCTACTCTGGCTCAGCGACCCGAAGTGGATCTGACATTAAAGTGCGCCATTCCTTCCTGTTTTGTGCCAAGTGAGTCCAGTCGGGCACTTCCAGCTCTTTCAGGTCTTTCACAACTTCATCTTTCCAGAGGTATCTTGGACGACCCACTGGGCGTCGTCCAGATGGTTGACCAAGATACGCTCTTTTGGCAGCACGATCTTCACCCATTCTCTCTACGTGCCCCAGCCAGCGAAGTCGTGCATCTTTTATTTCCCCGATGATATTCGGCTCGGACACCAGCTGTTCTATCCCTCCACTTCCCGTCATCGCCTCTTATTGTTACTGGGACCAACAAGAGACTATTAACAATAGCATGCAAATATTATTAAAATAAAATCAACAAGTTACTACTTTGTTTTTTTTTCTTTTAACATTTACATTGCAGATGTCAAATATTTTTTTAAATTTACAATTCATAAAACAATTGAATAAAATACAAATGTCAATAAAATACAATAAATGTCATTAAGAATCAGAATAATAATACAACACATCACGAACATAATCAACAAGAAGGAAACACTGACTATTATATATGAGCATCATGATTTAAAATTTGCTAATTAAATATTCATTAGTGCTGTAAAACAATTTTTCGGAATGCCATCTGTACAGAGCAGTCACAATTGTTTAATATTATCTGGTATCTTATTATAAATTTGCATACACATCCATGCAGTGGCGTGCCTTGGGCAAGCCACGAAACCTGAAGTTCCTAATCATGCTACTTAGGAACAATGCATTTTTTAGCGAAAGCTTTATTTATGTTCCTGTAATTTATTATTAGATGAATTTCGCGATATCCTTTTTTTAGTTCCAGTAAAGCTTCTTTTTAATACATACATTATATTCTTATGATTAAGCAAAAAAATGCTTGCGGCCCCCCTCCGTTATTTGTCAAAAGTCTAACCTATCCTAAACGACAGAATTATAAGTAGTTTTGTATTTAACTCTTTCTTTATAGCAGGGGGCCTCAGGCCCCCTCTGCACCCGATGCATGCTGCATGATTGAAATTTTTTTACGCTTAAATAATACGATATATCCAACATGAAATATTGATTCGCTAAAAAATGCGATACTTAAATCCGCGCTGCAACTAAATAAGGCGTTCGCAAAATATAATTACAAATATATACATTTATAAATTAATATATTTTTTGTTAACGGTACAATAGAAAAAATAACAAACGTAAATGTAATCACATTTATCGCATTCGTGATCCTCCGGGACAGGATCCTCGGGGAATGTGATCCTCGGGGAATAACCCGTCCTTATTGCCTAGTCTCTGACTAACCCTTCGGGGATAATAGTCGTAATTATATATGTTAGCGCCACAGCGCAACGAATAACAGCCGTCTCTGCGCCGGCCAATCAGAGTGCAGTGACAAATATACCGAACGAAGTGTTCGCCCGCGCCTGCCGGCGCCCGCGCAAAAGCAGTGTGCTCAGAGCATAGATAAAGGTAATACTGTCGGGCTCAGAGCTATCAAGGCGAACCCACGCGTCGCGCGCCCTAGAACTCAGCCCGTGACCACGTCACATATGTGTACAGTGTGTGCAGTGCAGTGTGTGCAGTGACTTAGAGCTAGGACCACCAGCTCACCTCTCCCTAAAACGCCACCGACCGGTGCCCTCGCGCCGCCTGTGTTGCCGCCCTCAAGCCCGCCGCCCGCGCCTAGAGCGCCAGCCACCTTCAGCTCCAGCACGATCCATTGCCTACAGCTCGGACCCCGGTAAGTTCCTTTCGACCTCCCGCATAACCTTCTTTACTCTGCTGTATTTGGCGGTGTCTTTCTGACCCGCGAATACATTTTGATCCTACGAGCCGGATACATACCATACAGTCCACTAGTTTAAACCCTACCCTACACATTTCATTTTTTGCCTCGACTCGTGCCACGCCTATGCAACACTACACAACACACACACAATGCACGCGCAGGCCGGGCCCAGCCCAAACACCCCTTACTGCCCTTACTGCAGGGCTAGGGGGCATAAATTGATAGCGTGCGCCCGCTACAATGCCCAACCGACACAAGGTCGGTGGGACTTTATAAAGGCGCGCGAGCGGTGCCAGAAATGCCTGGGCCCACATTACCCACAGGAGTGTAAGTCGGTGAAGGGTTGTAGAGTGTGTGGCAACGCCGAGCACCACACGTCCCTTCACCGACCGGACGACGCCACGCAGCACTACCAGCCGGAATCGGCGGCGCGGTGGCTCCCGCCCCATCTGCGGGACACTCCGGCACAACGACCCATTGACAGCCCGCTGCATGCGTCCGCGCACGCACAGCAGCCGTCGCAGCAGTAGGTACACGTCACCTTAGGTATTCAGCCCCACATTATTTATACAGTCCACTATTATATATATATAGGATAACTATTTCAGCCCATTAACTATTTCATTACATTTTGGTCCAATCGAGCGCCAAGGTTCAGCCATAATCAGAACCTAACTTTATTTTAATTTTCAATTTAAATACAGAATGATACATTGTTCGGTAACTTAGTAGTTAAATTATTACGTTACGTAGGGTAATATAACGAGAGAAGGTTTCCCGTTTTATTACGTTGCGTGTGGTATTATGACGAGAGATTTATTTCCGGTTTTATTTTGTAATGAATTTTTTATGTTCGTGTCGTGTTAAATCGGCTCAGATCTCGTGCATGCTCACCACGCGTGCCAAGTAGCGTGCTTTTATTAATTCGTGTTAATTTTATATATTTTTTCTGTTTTTAATTTTTGCATTTTCAATCGGCTCATTCTTGTGCGTGCTCACCACAAGAGCATAATACTTCTACACACGTGCACCCACACATCAGCCTGCAGCGCATACACACACACACACATGCAGTCTGCCTTTTATTTTTATTTTATTTCTTTGCTTTATCGCGGTCGCTTTTATTGCGCTGCGCCACAGCGCGCACGCCTGCGCTTTTTTGTGCCTATATGCTATCATGCTCAGTGCACGACTCACGTGACTACATGGTAGCATGCCCAGTGTACAGCCTTTTTTTGTTGTTGTTTTTGTGCCTATTAGTTGCTATGCTCAGACCACGATTACGTGTCTACATGGTAACATGCCCAGTGTACAGCCTTTTTTGTTGTTGTTTTTGTGCCTATATGCTATCATGCTCAGTGCACGACTCACGTGACTACATGGTAGCATGCCCAGTGTACAGCCTTTTTTGTTGTTGTTTTTGTGCCTATTTGTTGCTATGCTCAGACCACGATTACGTGTCTACATGGTAACATGCCCAGTGTACAGCCCTTTTTTGTTGTTGTTTTTGTGCCTATATGCTATCATGCTCAGTGCACGACTCACGTGACTACATGGTAGCATGCCCAGTGTACAGCCTTTTTTTGTTGTTGTTTTTGTGCCTATATGCTATCATGCTCAGTGCACGACTCACGTGACTACATGGTAGCATGCCCAGTGTACAGCCTTTTTTTGTTGTTGTTTTTGTGCCTATTTGTTGCTATGCTCAGACCACGATTACGTGTCTACATGGTAACATGCCCAGTGTACAACCTTTTTTTTGTTGTTGTTTGTGCCTATGTGCTGCTGTGCTCAGTGCACGATCTTACTCATACAGTCACACACGTGCATTCCTCTCAGCTCATCATATACACACCCACTCGACATTAACTCGACACAGCACGAATCGAGGCTGTAGTCTCCTGTTACTCCGTTCCTCCCCCCCCCCCCCTCCTACCCCCTGGGGCCCGGGAAGATGTTTGCGCCACAGCGCAATGAATAACAGCCGTCTCTGCGCCGGCCAATCAGAGTGCAGTGACAAATATACCGAACGAAGTGTTCGCCCGCGCAAAAGCAGTGTGCTCAGAGCTATCAAGGCGAACCCACGCGTCGCGCGCCCTAGAACTCAGCCCGTGACCACGTCACATATGTGTACAGTGTGTGCAGTGCAGTGTGTGCAGTGACCTAGAGCTAGGACCACCAGCTCAACTCTCCCTAAAACGCCACCGACCGGCGCCCTCGCGCCGCCTGTGTTGCCGCCCTCAAGCCCGCCGCCCGCGCCTAGAGCGCCAGCCACCTTCAGCTCCAGCACGATCCATTGCCTACAGCTCGGACCCTGGTAAGTTCCTTTCCACCTCCCGCCTAACCTTCTTTACTCTGCTGTATTCGGCGGTGTCTCCTGACCCGCGAGTACAATATATGTGTATGTAAGTATATAAGAAATACATACATAACAATCCGGCCTGGGAGCCACACACTTTTCTAGATTATGAATGATAGATAACTAATAAATACCTTAATAGTAGGAACTAGATAGATACTAACACCTAAGTATTAAAGGAGACTTACATAGTGAGTACACCTTCGAGTACATACATGCCTATAAGATCCAGGTTTCTTAATAAACCTCTAGGTACTTTCTACCACATGAGTAAAAAAACGGAACAGTGACAAAGCTTCTATGGAGCATACGAAAATTCTCAAGTACCTATTTTAGTAGGGTTGACAAAAGAGAATAAAATAAAATAAACAAACTTTTATGAGCTTTTTATTAGGTATATAGACAAGATAAGGTATTAAGTATATTTACAAATTGCTTACTCTAAATACTTATTTTTTATAATTTTTGGTTTCATAAAAAAAAATATTTCAATTATCCCAAGGAGTGTACTAGGTAAGTAAATGAACACCAGATTATACCTATTTAAAATTAGATATGTTTAAGTAGGTCGCACATTTCATATTTCTAGTATTGTTCATACAAACGGTACAGTTAACAACCATTTTACAAGTCCAGGAACTATTTTTTTTTTACTTTTATAACTGTTTACAGTTTATTCCACTTAAAACAATTTTGTAAGTAATATACAGGAGCACAAAACAAATGACGTTAGTTTACTCGCGACGGCGCAATTGTATGAAGTTTTGTCTCTGTTCCGTTTCTTTACACATGTGCTTCTACTTACTTCTAGTCCTGACCTAAACATCATTTTTCTTCTTCTTCTTCTAAGCGCTGAGTAAGAGTTTAGTCACTATTCGATGTAGTTAAAGTTAACTGCAATATGACTATGGAATCGAAGCAGCGCCCCCTAGTGGCAAGTCGGTTTCCTGAATTTATCTACAGATAGCGCTGAATAGTGAAGAAAAATAAGATTGTTGGTTGTTTAATGTTAATTCGCAATCACTGGAACACGAACAATGGAAAGTAGGTACGCAAGGATTTAGCATTGCAACCAAAACGTGAATAGCATGTCGATTCTGTAATTCTCGATTGTAAGCTCGCGCTCACTTCGACCCACACGTTTAGATCAAAAGTAACCTTTGTAAAGTTAGCGTAGAGTCGAATTTAGAGAATGCGGATTTGATAACTCGCTGCGGATCAAGCACTGTGTAGTCATCAAAAATCACTGATACTACAAGTAGAAAACATTGTCAAAACACTTATTTAGGTAAGACCATATTAAAAATAGGGAAGTGTATATAGTGCCACAAGCGGCACTGTATCTCCTTCGGTTCAGGAACCGTAAGATTTGCGGTATAATAGTGACGCCGGCCGCCTAATCTGCCGTAAAGTTTCTTATTAGACAACAGGAATATTACCTGCCCTACTCCTGTAGGTCACGTGATAGGTTAGAATGCGCGATTGTCTTGAGTTTTGAGGTTATTTTTTATAAGACAACAGAAATCTAACTCCATACTGAACTGAACATTATGGCAAATAAAAAATATCTTACGGTTCCTGAACCGATTGAGATACAATGCTGCCTGCGGCACTTTATACACTTTGTACTAGGATGCCGCAATTACGGTATCGTAACCGATCGTACTATGTTGCCGCTTGTGGCACTCTATACACTGCCTACACTTTGTACTAGGATGCCGTAATTACGGCATCGTAACCGATCCTTGTGGCATTCTATCCACAGCCTAAAAATAAAATTGTGCTCTCAATCTAAATAATTTTGTGTGGTCTGATTTTTTAATACATAAAGTTTAAACAATCCTGAACGAGGATGGTATTTTTAATATTTTCCTGTACCTATGTTGACGAAAAACAAACAATAAAAAATAATTGCACTCGACCTATAAACTAGATATATAGATGTGGCGACACATTATTGTATTATTCCTAGAATGCTGATATAGCAATAGCGAGCGGACGGGAGCTCGCCCCGGCAGTCGCCAGTCGCACATCGCACACCTTATCGTCAGGTTGTCGCCATTTGGTTAATATAGTGTAATTATATATATGGAGTCAGAACTATAACTTAATGTTGTGAACCTTTGTGTGAACAGTCAATAAACCAGCTCATCAGTGTACAACAGTGTAGTCATTTTATACCTTCCCATAACTGCAACAAGTCACCACTACATATACCTACCAAGCGGTAAAGTGGTGACCCCGCGTTTCCGGCGTGCGTGCGACTCACTTAGAAGACAACCTGACGGCCGAGCACGTGTTTAGAAGATGGCTTATGTAGACGCCTATAATGAGCTAGAAAAATGCGGCGAGAGCTCCAAACCAGAGCGCGAAGCATCAACAAGCAATATAGACGTCGCAATGATATCCGTGCAAGCCAGGATACCAGAATTTTGGACCGAAATGCCGAGAATGTGGTTCGCGCATTTTGAGTCAGTTATGGGACCACAGAAGCAGAGCGACAATGCGAAGTTCGAGTTGGCGATCGCGAAATTGGACCGCGACGCACTCCGTCAAGTAAGTGACTTGGTACAGTCACCACCTGCTACCGAGAAGTATAACGCAATAAAACAAAGATTGTTAACAGTGTATGAAGAAAGCGCCGAGACGCAATTTCAACGTTTAGTGAGTGATATGGATCTCGGGACTCAAAAACCATCCCAGTTATTGCGCAAGATGACAGAATTGGCCAGAAACTGTAGTATTGCAGGCGACCCATTAAAAAAACTATGGATCAACAGACTACCACCGAATGTAAGGGCAGTCCTAGCGGTCAGCAATAACACGAATTTGGAAGATTTAGCGGCCATAGCCGACAAGATATTAGAAAATTTGAGGACAGGCGAAGTAGCCTCCGTCAGCTCATCAGTGCCCGGCAGTGACAGCGCGTTAGAAATGATGAAACATATGCGAGATTTGACCATAGAGGTAAAGAGACTAAAAGAAGAAGTCAACAGCATCAGAACCAGTGCACGCAGCCAGCATCGCAATTATCATATGAATAGAGACCAGCGTCGGCAGTCGAGATCGAGGGATAGAGGATCATCAGCCACGCGGAGGACTCCAGCAAGCGCAGAGTGGCTATGCCATTATCACTACCGTTTTAGAGAGAGAGCGAGGACCTGCACAGCACCATGCAACTGGTCGCAGCAGCAACATAAGCAACAGCAGCAGCAACCTGGTCAGGGAAACTGAATCCGGTGCAGTCGTCAGCGGTGGGCGGCAGCACCGAGGTAAATCACCGTTTGTGCGTAAAAGACTACAATAGTGGTAAGTTATTTTTAATAGATACGGGCGCAAACGTCTCAGTAATACCATTATGTAAAGTAAACCGTAATAAAGTAAAGCTTAATTGTGATTATGAACTTTATGCCGCGAATGGCACCAAAATAAAAACGTATGGCATTATAACTTTAGATTTAAATTTAGGCCTACGTAGATGTTTCAAATGGAATTTTATAATATGTGACGTCAAACAACCTATTATCGGAGCAGACTTTGTAAAGAATTTTAACTTGATAATAGATTTAAGTAATAGGAAATTGATTGACGGACTGACCAAATTGAATAGAAATGTATCGGTAATAAGTAGTGTCGAGCCGACAATATCTAGCATCCACAGGGACAATCCATTCCGGGATTTGTTAGAACAATACGCCGACATTACCAAGCCAATTAATTATAGAGAGCCGAGCTGCCATGACACATACCATCACATTGAAACCGTTGGTCCGCCGGTTTACGCCAAACCGAGGCCTTTGCCCCCACACCGCTATAAGGCGGTAAGGGAAGAGTTTAGAGTCATGGAAGAGTTAGGTATTTGTAGACCGTCAAAGAGCCCGTGGGCCAGCCCACTTCACGTAGTGCCAAAGAAGGATGGCCAGCTACGACCATGCGGCGACTACAGAAGGCTCAACGCAGTGACAGTTCCGGACAGATATCCGATTCCGAGGATACACGATTTTATGTATGGCTTATCAGGTAAGTGTATTTTCACTAAATTAGACATTAATAGGGCTTATCATAACATTTCGGTTAAACCAGAAGACATAGCGAAAACAGCCATTACGACACCTTTCGGGTTGTTCGAATTTGTAAAAATGAGTTTCGGGTTACGTAATGCTGCACAAACCTTCCAGAGATGGATGAATAACACGGTTTTGCAAGGTATAGAAATTTTTAACAATAATAAAGAAAGTAAGGGAGAAAGTTCTTTTCTTTTTTGCTATATTGATGACGTCATTGTGGCAACAACTAATGACGTAACGTTGCACAAAGAACATGTAAGACAGATTTTTGAAAGGTTTGAGAAATTTGGCATAACAATCAATATAAAAAAATGTACTTTTGCCCAACCGACAGTAGAATTTTTAGGGTACGAGGTAAGCAAAGTAGGCATTCGACCCATTTCAAATAAAGTTAGCGTAATTAAGGAATTTCCAAGGCCAGAGACAGTCGAACAACTCCGTAGATTTTTGGGAATGCTAAACTTTTATAGATCGCATATAGAGCATGCAGCTGAGCACCAAGCTCTACTTAACAAATTTTTACATAAAACTAAAAAGAGGGACAAAACTAAAATAATATGGACTAAGGAATCAATCGAAGCTTTTGAGCAGTGTAAAAATAATTTAGTTAACGCCAGTGTGTTGTCTTATCCAGAAGTAGATAGTAAGTTAGCTTTAATGTGTGACGCATCTAGCACAGGCGTCGGAGCAGTGTTACAACAAAAGATGGATAACGACTGGAAGCCTTTAGGATATTTTTCGAAAGGGCTTACTACCACACAGATGAAATACTCTACTTACGATAGAGAACTTTTAGCAATATATTTGGCAATAATTCATTTTAGAAATTTAGTTGAAGGCCGTGAATTGACAGTATTTACAGATCATAAACCATTAACGTACGTTTTCGATAAAAATGGTTCAGACAGAGAAACTTCTAGACGTACGCGACAGTTACTGTATATTAGCGAATTTACAAGCGACATACAGTACGTCAGCGGAAACGACAATTGCGTTGCAGACACGTTATCCAGAACAATAGAGTCCATAGTTTGCCCTGCTGACATTAATTTCGACGAAATAGCTTTAGCACAGGAAACCGACCAGCAACTCGTGACCATACTTGCTGATAACAAGAGTAAGCAGTTATTACAAAGAATACAGTCACCATTGTGCAATAGTGTAATGTATTGTAATGTTACTGGAAGTAACATGAGACCTTACATTCCATTACAGTATAGAAAAACAGTCTTTGGTAAAGTTCACAATGTTAGTCATCCAGGCATTAGAGGTACTAGAAAAATGATTACAGGTAGATATTTTTGGCCTAACATGAATAGGGACATTAATCGATGGTGTAAAGAATGCATATCTTGTCAGAAGTCAAAAATACAACGACATACAGTTTCCGATTTAGTAAAGTATCCACCTAGCAATCGTTGGGAACATTTAAACGTGGACATAGTTGGCCCTTTAGCAACGACAAGTGAGGGGTATAGATATTTAGTAACCATGATCGATAGATGTACACGGTGGCCGGAAGCTATTCCAGTAAAAGAAATCACAGCAGAAGTTGTAAGTAAAGCAATTTACGAAAATTGGGTTTGTAGATATGGATGTCCAAAAAGAATAACAAGCGATCAAGGGAGACAATTTGAAAGTGAGCTTTACACCTCCCTTATGAAAACGCTAGGTATTCAGAAGATTCGCACTACAGCTTACCACCCACAAAGCAACGGGATGATAGAGCGATTCCACAGAACGCTGAAAGCAGCCTTAAAAGCACGTTTATTAGATTACAGTAGGTCATGGGCAGACGAATTACCAACTGTCATGTTGGGACTTCGTGCAGCCTGCAAAAGCGATAGTAATGTAAGTGCATCAGAATTAGCATTAGGACACCAGTTACGCCTGCCTGGAGATTTCTATGACAATAGTGTAAATTGTAATTTGTCTGACGAATCTAGCTATGTATATAAGCTGAAGAAAGCATTAAATAGTTTACAGCCAGTATTAGATAGAAGTAGAAAAAATAGGAAAATATTCGTACATAAAGACTTGAATAGTTGTAGCCATGTTTTCGTTAGGAACGACATGGTGCAAAGACCACTAACACCACCGTATAGTGGACCGTATAAAATCATTAAAAGATTCGGGAAATCATTTCTGATTCAATTGGCAGAGCGTCAGTCAAATATTTCTATAGATCGACTTAAACCAGCATATATATTAAACGAAGAATACGATGATAGTTTGTACAAAAGTTGCGAAGATAATGTCAATATTAGTATTAAAGATAATGATTGTAATGTTAAAAAGAACCAAGTAAACTCAGATGTTAAACATAGTGAAGAAAAAGTGCTGAAACCAATATTGAGGTCAACACGCAGTGGCAGAGTTGTTAAGCAACCAGTTCGATTTTTGCTGAAATGATAATTGTGTATGTTAGTTTAATAAAAGAGTAAGTTTATGTCCATTTCGTTTAATTATCAGGTCATTCCAACGCAGTACGCTTGTTTAACAGTAATTGTAAAGTTATAAGATGGGGAATTATCAGAACAAAGATGTAATTGTGAGTGCCCAGGCTCAAATGGCAACATCCGAAAAGATACAAAACCAAGTAAATATATTTAGTATTGTTTTAATTGTCATGGTTATACTGTTTAGCATCGGATTGTTATACGCCATTCGTAAAAGTTGCATAAATCGTATAAGAAAATGGATCAATAAAGAAGCAGCTAAAGTGGCGCTACCAGAGGTCATTCATATGCCTCGCAGCACCACCAGCGTAACACCTGGAAGAACAGGAGTTGTGTAAAAGTAATAAGCAACTGATACTTAATTTAGTTATATTTTTTTTTGTGTGCGTTTTGTAAAACGTGTTTAGTGTTAACAGTGTCAAAGTACATGCATGGCGTTGCCGTGAGAGGTGTTGTGGGACCCAAAGGGTTGTTATTTTGTTATTGCAGAGCATGCCCTCACGACAACTACCTAAGTCATTGTCTAGTTGTAAGTTGCGGTTTTTCCTGAAACCTTTTAAGTCGGCCCTAGAAGTAGGTGTCCGCAATTTTATTGTATGTATTAAATGTGTTGATACAGTACAGTAGTGTATGTAGTATTATTTTTATAATGTTTGTGAAATCAAAATTTTAGGTTTTGTGTTTTTGTAGTCTTAATAAATTATAAGTATGTGTAACGAGTAAACAACCTAACGTAGGAAAGGAAAGTAAATAAAAAACAGATATAGTATGTTAAAATTTTTATTTGAAAATTGTATCACAGTAAAAGTTACTTGACCTTAAGATGTTCTAAAAATAGAATCACATGTATTCGCCTTAAGCGTTGGCATGCGTGTCGAGTCGGGCTCGCTCGAGTAGCAGCTGATAACGCCGCAACTTTGTATTGTTATCGCAGCGTAGCTTTTAGATTAACCTTGGTATATTTTTGTATGTTGTTAGAAATGTTTTATTGTAATAGAGTTTTATACGTTAGGGTTGTCTACATTGTTTAGTTTTTTTTTCTCTTTCTTTTAAAAATATTTTTTTTTGTAGTAATTAAAATTTTTTTTAAGGAAGGGTGTGATGTGGCGACACATTATTGTATTATTCCTAGAATGCTGATATAGCAATAGCGAGCGGACGGGAGCTCGCCCCGGCAGTCGCCAGTCGCACATCGCACACCTTATCGTCAGGTTGTCGCCATTTGGTTAATATAGTGTAATTATATATATGGAGTCAGAACTATAACTTAATGTTGTGAACCTTTGTGTGAACAGTCAATAAACCAGCTCATCAGTGTACAACAGTGTAGTCATTTTATACCTTCCCATAACTGCAACAAGTCACCACTAATAAACCTACACTCGGCGTCAAAAAAATCGCACCTTTTAAAAATCATCTTTAAAAATTCTTAAACCTTATGTAGAGGATAGTGTTGGGTATCATTAGAAAGGTAACAAAAAGGAGTATCAAAAAACAATTAAATTTAACTTTCTGTTTAATTATAATTATACAAACAACATTAAAATTAATAAAATAATAAAAATCCTTAATTAAGTCCTAATTAACAACAGATAATTTACAAAGAAAAATGTACAAAAAGTGTCTTAAAATTAACTTAAAATCTAGTGTTACCCCCCCTTGCCCTGATCACGGCTTCCATACGGTCCCTCATGGACCTCACCAACTTCAGGAGCTCTTCTTGAGGGATAAGCCCCCATTCTTCAATCACCGCGTCTTGGAGCTCCTGTAGAGTCGAAGGAGCTGGATCCCGAGATCGAACCTTACGTTTAAGATGGTCCCAGAGGTGCTCTATAGGATTCAGATCCGGACTTCGCGCTGGCCACTGCATCACAGAGATTTGGGACCTCTGCAAGAAGTCGCTCACGATGCCTGCAGTGTGAGCGCGAGCGTTGTCGTGCATTAATGTGAACCCCTCGCCAAAAGATTCGGCAAAGGGGACCACATGCACTTCCAGGACCTCAGTGACATAGCGGCGAGCAGTCAGCGACCCTTGTCCGCGAGCACCTCCAGTCCGGGAGACGCAGACAAGGTCGGTTTTGCCGGCAGCAGACATACCGCCCCAGAACATGCAGGATCCGCCACCATATTCCACCGTCTCCTGGATGCAGGCTTGGGCGAAACGTTCACCCTGCCTCCGGTATACTCTTCTCCGTCGGTCGTTGCAGAAAAGACACACTCGCGTCTCGTCTGAGAAGAGAACAGCTCTCCACTGCTCAAGGGTCCAATCGACGTGGTCACGAGCAAACTGCAAGCGGGCTCGCCGATGCGCTGCAGTCAATTTTGGACCCGTAGCAGCTCTGTGGGCCGCTATCTTCTTCTCCTTCAATCTTCTTCTAACCGTAGATACGCTTACGGTGCGTCTGCGAACTGCCTGGAGCTGCTGTTGCAACTCAACAGCGTTGGAGAAACGATTTCTCAAAGAGTTCGACACAACGAACCGGTCGTCTCTTTCCGAAGTGCAGCGACGTCTACCCGAACCGTGTCTGCGGATATAGCCACCGGTCTCTATGAAGCGCTGGTACACTCTTCGAACGGAATAACGGCTCAGGTTCAGTTGCCGGGCGACATCACACTGCCGCACCCCTGATTGCAGTAGTGCAACCACTTGAGCGGCTTTATCAGCTGTGGTATCCATCAAAATCTGTGCGTGTGTCCTCTTCAACGGTTGAATAGCGAATGACCCACATTGAACCCGTGTTGACCGTTTTATACCCACAAAGGAAGCGCAACTAGCAACTCTCACGGGTAGCAAAATTTGCATCGAATTTTTGTGACACTTTATTTGTTGCATTAGGTTTTATTTGATAATGAAAAGTAATGTTTTTTATTAAGTTAATTAAGTAACCTTGTAAATAAAATCATAATTAATGCGACTGCATGTGCATATCAAGAGTAAATGACATTTGAAAGTGATTTTCTAAGAGGTGCGATTTTTTTGACGCCGAGTGTATAATATCGGTAAAACTTCACCGATATCTCCCCTTGATTATCGGCTCTTCGATAGGTACCTATATAAAGTTCTGATTTTTGTAATGCACCACACACAACATCTGAAATGAGGCTGGCCGTGATCTTAGGGTAAGTTAACATTATTACTACTCGATTTCGATACTCTTGGGATGACCCGTAGAACCACAGAATGGATACCTACGTAGGTAGGGTCAACCATTACGTAATGGTTCTGTATGTGTGATGACCCGTGAATCGTGATGATTTTATCCTTTTTGAAAGATATCTATACGCCATAATAAAACTAGCTTATAGCTTTTGCATATTTTGCGACTGACCGATAAAATAAACTTTGATGAAACATATTTACGATTAAATTACTTACTTAATTTACTTAATTGTTGTCGTTTGTTGTTGTTTTATTCATTTATTCGATATTGCTTGTAAGCTATTTTAAAAAATAAACATATTTTTAAGTGCTGCTATTAAATGGTATCAAGACACGAGTGTTACAATATTTTTTAATTATCCTAATTATTATTATAATTATTATCTGTATGTTTCTGTTGTTACTTGTGAGGACCTGTAATTGGCCATCTGTTATTATTACCACTACTTATACTGTTTGAATAAGCTGTTTGTCTTCCTAAGATATAAATAAATAAATAGGTTTATCCTACTTATGTACACCAGTTGCTCTAATTTCTTTTGTAGTTAAAGTACGAGTATTCGTTCGTATCTTGAACAATTATTTATTTACATAATAATATACAATGTTCACAGGTTGTTTGCAGCGTGCGTCGCCGCCAACACTGTGCGGCAGGAGAGAAGGTTTTCTGACGACTTCCTGTTCGGCACCGCCACCGCTTCCTACCAGATAGAAGGAGGGTGGGACGCTGATGGTACTGCATACCCTTACTTTTAAAATGTATTTGACGACCTCCGTAGTCGAGTGGTTAGCACGCCGGGTTTGGCGTCGCACCATCTCTGAGGTCACTGGTTCAATTTCCGGTCGGGTCAATTAGAAAAAAACTGTTTTTCTAAATTGATTTCGGGTCTGGATGTTTTTCTATGTTTACTTATTTATCCGTTATCTTACCATATTAACGAGTTTCAAAAGAATACTTATCTTGGTCTAGATAAATTGGTGTAAGCGTAAACAAATTTTATTATTATTATTACTTATTATATGCCTTGGTTGGGGGTTGAGAACTTTGTAAGGTTTGAAACTGGTAAATACTCTACAATAAGTTAATGTAATAGTTTGTTTCTATTTTCCAGGCAAGGGCGAAAACATTTGGGATGTCATGACCCACACCAAACCGGAGGTCATTAAAGACGTGAGCAGCGGCGACATTGCGGCTGATACCTACAACAATTACAAGAGAGACGTGGAGATGATGAGAGAGCTTGGCCTCGATGCCTACCGCTTCTCGCTTTCCTGGTCTAGGATACTGCCCGAAGGCTTCACCAACAAAGTCAACCAGCCTGGCGTAGATTTCTACAACAACTACATCGATGAGATGCTCAAGTACAACATCCAGCCCATGGTCACATTGTACCACTGGGATTTACCACAGAAGCTTCAAGAGCTCGGAGGTTTCGCCAACCCCCTGTTCACCGACTGGTTTGAGGACTACGCTCGTCTTGCTTACGAACTCTTCGGCGATCGAGTGAAACGTTGGATCACATTCAATGAGCCCAGGGAAATTTGCTTTGAAGGTTATGGTGATGCGACCAAAGCGCCAATTCTAAACGCTACCGGTGTGGGAACATATATTTGCGCTAAAAACCTCGTCATCGCTCACGCTAAGGCGTACCATGCGTACAATAAAGACTTCAAAGCGACTCAGGATGGAGAGTGCGGTATCACAATCAGTGTTAACTGGTTTGGAGCGCTTACTTACTCGGAAGGCGATCAGATCGCAGCTGAGCTCAGAAGACAGGCTGAGGTACGTCAGTATGATGCTTATCTTCCTAGTAATAATAAGCAGTCAAAGATAAAAGTGATACCTGATAACAATTACATACTGCAACTAAGCATGATAGGACATAAATCGATAAATAACGGTTACGAAAGTTCACCATGAACTGTAAGTATTTACCTAATCGTTTATAATATTTTTTTCAGTGGGGTCTTTACGCCGAGCCAATTTTCTCTCAACAAGGTGGTTTCCCCAAAGAACTGTCCGACCGTGTAGCTGCAAAGAGCGCCGAACAGGGCTACGCCTGGTCCCGTATGCCATCGTTCACGGACGAAGAAAGGGATCTAGTCAAGGGTAGCTACGACTTTTTCGGCGTCAACCACTACACCACCTATCTCGTCTCGGGGTCGGAATACGTGGAGGAGTATGCAGTTCCTTCTCTTTACGATGACGCTGCAGCATACGTTTACGCACCCGAAGAATGGCCAACATCAGCATCATCCTGGTTGAGAGTAAGTAAGAGAAAAGAGATTGCGCTTGTTAAATTCATTTTTAATTGACTTTCTCATTTGTTTGTATTTTTCTTTTAAGACCTACATGAACCAACATAAAACATTTAGGTAAGTATGTGATGTTTCTTTTGAGATTCAGCCAGTTACAAATGATAGCACAAAACGAATTACAATCAGATCACAAAAATTAAATGAAACTGTAAACAGTTTCTAAGCACAATCACACACAGCATATGTGCCTCAAAAAATAAAACTACCTGTCACTAACTCAGTTTATCTTTTGTTTATCTCACTTCCCACAAGGGCGTGTGTCGTACGAAATAAACATTTGAAGATCATACCGTTTGTCCGTAGCTCACACCGAACAGCATCTACAACGCCTTCACTCACTTGAAGAACAGATACGGTGACGACATCAAGTACTACATCACTGAAAATGGTTGGTCGGTCTCGCCTCCTGGTGACCTGATAGATGAAGACAGGATCCGTTACTGCAGGGCGAAGTTAAATGACCTCCTGGACACTATCGAGGCTGGCGTCAACATCAAGGGCTACATGGCGTGGAGTCTGATGGACAACTTCGAGTGGATGGAGGGATACACGTGAGTCATCAGTATTTTGTATTCATTTTTTTTTATTTTTTTTATTTTGGCACAAACAGTCATATTAAAAATAGTTTTACATTTTAAGTCTTAACACACAAAAAGACAAAACAGTGCCGAAAATTCATGACCCTTTAGTATTGTGGTCGCCGGTTAGCATCAAATTGATCATTGCAAACGGTGAAAATGATATCCTTGTTTATGTAAAAAGTTTGTCAATGCTAACTTTTTAACGATATCTTACAATATTTAGAAAAGAAGTTAAACCCAAAACAAAACAATGTTATATTAATTCAGCGTACTAAAATCCTTTTTTTGTAAAGATTTTTTAAATCCCACTATGTTTCTCGTCTCCAGGGAACGCTTCGGACTATACGCCATCGACTTCAGCGACCCCTCGCGCCCCCGCACCCCCCGCAAGTCCGCCTTCGTCTACAAGCACATCATCAAGAACCGCGTCGTCGACCCCGACTACGAGCCAGACAGCATGACGATGACCATTGACGACGGTCTGTAAACCAAGTCTTCGTAAGCACTCATTGAGAAGAACAACTGCAAATAAATCCTGAAAATTGTGTGAATGTTTTTTTTTCCAATCCTTTTTGTCTAAAATATAAAAAATGATGAAAAAAGGTTAGTTGCCTCAGAATAGGAATGACAACAATGTATAGGTTACAAAGTTTTATTCCCAATCTTTTAGAAAAGAATTTACAAAAACTCAGGGGGTTCCCGGATCGCTCACTTTGTCCGCTTGACTGGGACTTAAAAGGGACTTAGCTTTAGGCTAATCTTCCTCGTAGACTGCAGCTACCCGGAACCCGGAGCCGGCAGGGTCAGTCGCGCGCAGGGACGAAAGAGGTGTCGTGTACGCTAGGCAGCTGGCCGCGCACGGGTTCTAGCAGGCGGGCAGGCAGCAGGCAGCAGGCAAACAGCGCACAGGCCCAGTGGGTTAAGCCTGGTACCTGGAATACACTAAGAAAAGGAATGAACTTATGTTCACTAAGTCCCGGCTTTTGTGACTGTTGTAGTACAGCTACAATTGAACCAGGCTCTCTTTACTAAGTAAAATTATGATTGCAAAACCGTTAGACAATTTTAACAAGATACTTCAACAAAAGCGGGTAGATACCAACATTGTAGTTAAATGTTGTCTGAAACGGTAAAAATGACAATAAATTAACAGGGAATGGTATTTCGTCCACGGGATCACAGGGAACCTCGCGTCCTGCAATACCATTTACACTTGCTTGACAGTAATTGTAACAAGACAGGAATACCAATTATTCCCTTTGAAGGTAACATGACTTTAAACGAATTATATTAATTTAGGCTTTACGTTAAACACTAACAATCTATGCAATTACCAAACACTGCTAAACACTAGTAATATCTGTAAAACTAACACACAGCAATACAACAAAATAATTCAAGTTGGAAATATTATAGACAACTCACCGAGATTTCGGGTTATATTTTCGCGCAGAATTTTAACAGCACGACATTGTAAGTAATGTCGAGAGTAGGTAGACCCAGCAGTAAAAGAGAGTTTTCTCACCGTGAGTCGGCTTTTTATATGCCGACAATTGATGAAAAAACTGAACTGTTATTTTAAATTCCCCTAATGATATGACTAGTCATGACGCTCGAGCAGAGACAAAAACAGAGCGACCAGACCATAGAGAACGCAGACCAATAATTCCGCTTACACTTTCCGAGGAATATAGTAAAATTATAAGCGATACATAATTTTTTTCTTTTATATGATTTTCCCTTTAATCAAACATTATTTAATTAAAGGAAAAATTTAGTCTTCTAGGGCTGGAACACGCCTTCAACGTCCCAACACAAGTAGCTAACGACAGGATATTTAGAGTAAGTGAAACAAGCTCTGTTATTTGCGTTCTTGTCAGCTGTTAGATGTGTACAATTCGCTAAAATAATTTTATTTGCCCAGCAGTAGGACGTTTATAGTGAGATCATAGTGAGATCATTTGATTTGATATTATATTATTTAGGATTTAGTATTTGTGTTTAGACAGAAGTGTTACAATGAAACTACGAAAAAAGGTTAATTAATAAGATTTAATTAATTAGAACTTCAAGGACAGGATCAGGCCATTATTCATTTATCGGTTCAAATCAAATCATCAGCCTTTAAACGTCCCACTGCTGGGCACAGGCTTTCCCGCATGGATAACAAACATGGGGAGGTTGGGCCATAGCCCACTGTAACCTCTTCCCTTTGTATTATACTCTGCTATACCTTAAATCTAAACCTAAATCTAATGCCTTTCACACCTATATGCCTAGTCTACCTTATAATACATACACACATCCTCGCCGCTTTTACCTTAACTTAACTTATTATCTAATTCTTAAAACTAATTAACCTAATTTATCTACAATCTAATGGTTGTGTTTGGAGTTTTTGTTTAGTGCGTATTGTTTGTATGATGATGAAACCTTAGCATAGCTTAATTCTATTTGCAGTGAATTTCAGTCAAGCAATGTAATATTATAATAACTACTATTTTGGCCAGATCGTCTAGTGAACCCTCCGTTGTTAACCGCATTTAAATAACTCAAGTTCTTTCGTGAAAGTTTAGTAATTGGCTTATCCCTGTGTTAAATTATTTTCTCCTGACCTAATTACCTACCAGTCTATAAATCATAACATAAATATGTGTAGCCTAGCAATGACTCCGTCTGAACTGTGACCTAAATCCTTCACTGCAGCTGCGGGGAAGATTTGTAACCACTCAAAGGTAATCAGATGATAGCTTAGCTTGTAGGTATTATTATTTTTTATCAGTAGCATGATACATAAGAAGCCTGGTGCAATTTATGAGCCCCACCGCCGCTCCATAGCGTACTGTACATCTCATGGTTTAATTACAGTTCCGTCACATTGGCTTTAACTTTAATTATTAGCTTGTGCCTTTAATTCTTTAAACTGAGAATTTACATCTCTCCTCAAATTTAATTTCATTTTACATTATGAACTATGTGTTAGCAATTTAAATTCTTATTATTCCACATAAATCAATAGAGTTTATCTCAAGGCTTGCTATCATCCAAATATCCTTTTCACATTAAGAACTTAATTATTCAATGCAATAACTTATATTCAGTTCCGTAAAGGGTGGATAATTTAATAAAACGCCAATTCAGGCGGTGGCTAAAGTAGAATGCTATTAATACAGGTAAAACTACTTTTATTTACTCTTAGTATTTATTATACAGGTCCTGTAAAGCTCCAATATAACTACATTGGATTGGCTGCATTGGCAGATTATCACATCTTAAGTTTATTAAAGGATGTTTAATTCATTCAATATCCTTGACTTTAGGAAGTGAACTGAAATAGAATACTATCATTTGAAGTAAATTACTTTGGGTTACTCTTAGTGTTCATTATACAGATCTTATAAAGTATAAGTACATCTCAAGTTTATTGAAAGATGCCTAATTTATTCAACATCCCTGACTTTTAGGGAGTGAACCTAAAGTAATTATTTTTCCATTAACTTCCACCCTCTGTCTCTCAGACTGAGTGGTTAATTTGATAGACTACTAAATCATAGTCAGTATACTTTTAGTAGGTAGTAAATTAGGTAGTTAATTATCCCTGTTAATCATTGAATCAATTACATTTAGAAGTTATCTTTTACTCACTTTAATAGATATAAATTAGACTGTACTAGGTATTAGTCTGATTGATTAGATTGTTCCCATCAAATATTTCTATGTTTCATATTATTAGAAGTAAGTACTTACATATCTTAAGAGGTCTATTCGAATGGTATTAGTAGACCATTGTCAGGCTAATTAGCTGGTTGTTATCAATCAATTATTTCTATGTTTCAGATTATTAGAAGCTCATAGCTTGCAATGTCTTCTTTCAACGACTTATCCTAGGTTCTAAACTGGTTTTAGTTGTTCAGTTTGTATCAGCTTATTTTTGCTAAGGTATCGGATGTAAAACTTTAACACCTTGAAGAGTGTAGCGATATGAGATCGTATTGCATCCCAGGGAAAGCTAAAAAATGCCTGTTTGGTCATTTCAGTATTAGAAATCAAACATCACAGTACGGCTAAGCTTATTTGCTATAACTTTTTAGTATTTTTCTTGTAATAGGAAACCAGTCTAGACTTTTAGGTATTCCAAAGTAATGATGGTACGATATTATCATGCTTCTATTAATTATTTAAAATGAATAATTAATTGGTAACAACTTTAGGAAAACAATTAGAATTTTATCGGCCTGCGGTAACAGATTACTTGCCTAGCTAGGACCCACATCACTTCATCATAATTTTATTTAGCGCCGTAACTTAATTATCCCTACCTTATTAGTCTGAGCTAATAACTAACCATATATATATATCCGCCTACCTATAGATTCCTACAACTTTCCTCACTTGAAAATGCCTATATTTTGTCGAACTAACAGTCCCTTTTGTGTACCTTGCAAACTAGGCCAAGCCACATTTAACTTAAATTCGTGATGTGTGGTGAGAGTCGCATTGCCCCTGAAAGCAACTAACTCCTAAATGTTCTATCAGTCGAGCCAGTATACTCAGTGTGTTATTTTCCTATCACTACACTGTATGTACGGAGGTAGACTCGAGATTGGACTGGGTCATACGGGTCTACCTCCAGCTAAATGGTGTCTGACCTATCTTCAACTTTCACTAGGGAGACAACTGTCTCTCCCCCATTACTCCGTCGAAGATAGTGTATTGTTTAGCGTAATGATGTAAAACGCCGATCTTATTAAATACAATCAAAGATCATCCAGACCGAAGTCTGTTGAAAGGTACATAGGTTTTCGTTGCCACCGTTACGCGTTTCCGCCGATGTACCCCGGAATACTTCATTCCGTTAACGGATTCGAGTTGCGACTGCAATAGTTTTACTTTATTAATCACTTTCAATTTCACAAATCTTAATTAATATCGCAGCTCGAATATCACTTAGCGCACTATCAAAGCTCGGACACTATTTTCCCCGTATGAGTAGTACCGCACTCTTAAGTTGGACCGCACCGCCGACGTCCCAAAATTCAATGCCCGCTAATTTTCCGCCCTTTTCCCAAGCATCTTAACTTTCGCGCCATGCGCGCCTAACATACGCCCGCGCGAGTCCACTTTTCTTCCCTTCAACCAATCGCTAGCCGTTTCCCCGATGCCCCCCGCCTTCGCGTCGCGCCACGTGGAGCTATCATCCGACCTCTCTTTCTGTCTTTTTCTCAACCTCTCGCTCGCTCATTGCCGCTTTCGCCGCGCAATTCTAAAATTTTTCCATAATCTAACCAAATCTCGTCCGACAGCCAATATTTCATCTTTGAATATCTAAATATAGCCTTCTATTAACAATTCCCTCTCAATAATCCTCCACTTAAGCCAATAATCCTATATTTTGGGAAATTATCCAAAAGTTCCGTATTCCGACCATAGATGGCGTCCGCCCGTAAGTGAACCACTTTCCCGACCCCAGAGCAGTCCCCGCGAAATTCAAAATAAAAATACGGTCCTAGTCAAGCTCACAACCATGACTCCCACTAGACGCCGCCTACGTCGCAAGGGACGCGCAGAGCAGTCCCCGCGAAATTCAAATTAAAGAAGTCAAACTAGCAACCTTATGCGAAGCTCAAGCAAATAACTCACGCCAGACGGCGCCCATGTCGCAAGGAGCACACAGAGCAGTCCCCGCGAAGTTCAAACCAGAGATAAAGCGTTAGACCACGGACCATTATTCTAAACCAGCTTATTATATTAATGGTGCTACGCATTAATATTTATGTTAGTGCTACTCCCACACATTCCTTACTAACGGACGGATACCATTCATTCTGTACCGTTACAGCCGCCCCCGATAGAATTTAAGCAGATAAAGTACCACTCTTATCTGCGGCGAATTATATCTAAACCCTGTACTTAATTAGGTACAAAATAGCACGTCCTTCCTTGCTAACCCCATTGTCATCCTAGCCCTCTTCCTCAAAGACATTCCTACTATTTATAGTTCCTCCCCAAATCCCTAATGACTCCTTCCTCAATAAGCATTCTCATTGCAAAAAAAAACCCCACACCCCTCATTCTATTCAACTGACACAAAATCATAATTGCATACCCAGTTCTCGTGTTCGAAACGAAATCCCAGTAAACTTAGTCTCGGTAAATATTTCCCAATAACTTAGACATCTACCATTTCTTTAATCATACACAACCTCCGAATAATGATTTGCCTTTTGTTTACCATCATAACAACAAATCATAATATAATATAAATCAATATAACAGTCTCTTGCGCTGTCTACTAACGCCCCCTAGCGAAAACTCTTCAACTCTATGACGATTCTGACGTAAAGTTTATAACATCTTCCGAATCATTCAATTATTCTATTCTTTAAATTATTCTCCTAGAATAATTTCAAGTACATCTGTCATCATGGCCTTCTTTTAACTTACGTCTTTTCTTACAACTTATTTCGCATCTAAATGTTGCAACTTAGGGATCGAACCTGGGATCTTTCGTGGGTGAAGCATCAACCACTTCGCCGTCATGGTTTTAGTTCCAACTAGGCTAATGAATAATAATTAATAATTTGAATTAAAACTTTCCTTCATACTTCAACGCTACCAATCTCATCTTAACTTATATAATTACCTAAGCTAACGAAACGTCGGAACAATTGTCTACCTCAGGCAGGGATCGAACCCGCGTCCTCCACAATCCCTAATTAGCTACTTCTTTCAACCGAAACCTATTTTCCTCTCCGCGGATAAGAAATCTTAACCAAACCCCCCCATAACAACCAAAACCAGTAGGCATACCATCATCGCCCAAGAGTTATAACTTTATTTTAGATGAGATACATCTAATGTCTAATCCTACAAATAACCGAGATAGAATACTAGACTCGCTTCCGTCCGGTACGCAGTGACACCCACTCACCGTGCATACAAATAGAGGTCTTAACGCCTTACAATAAGGTTGTCGATCGTAAATACTTAGGAAAAACTCATTCACTCTAAGGGGGTACGCATCTCGAAACACGTCCTTGAGTTTTGAACTAGCTACACCGTAGTTCAGATCTATTAGAAGTTTGTGTGCTATGTATATCCGTCTAACTGTCAATGTATACGTCATCGATAAGTACTCGTAAATACCCCGGTACGCGTTGGACATTGTATACTAATTGACAAGTACTGCGCTTATACGTATAAGCAAATACTTATGCCAAAACCTATCTAGTAACTATGTCTCATCCCTAGTTATTACTATGTACGAAAGACAACATTTAGTCTCATTTGCTAATATATAATACGTCAATATCCTCTTACTTTCCTATACCTTTGAAAAATATCATTTTCTTATTAAATTAAACATACCGGTAACTATCTTATCCGCCCCCACAACTCTACTTAACTTCCTACCTTTTATATTACTAATAACGATCAAATCGGTAAATAATAAGTCATTAAAGGTGACACTTCGTCTTAGTATTCATGGTAATTAATATCGTGAGTTCCTTCTCGTATTTACTGAATTCCAAACTGCGTGATTCAATAGTGCTAGTTTCTTTTTATTTTTTATTTTTTTATTAGATGATTTTAATTTTACACTCGCACAAGACACATTATTAAGATGGTAATCTCCCGAATGTTTGTAACTCTAATTGGTTACTCATTATGCATTCTACTTTACTTTTCAGCCTTCCGTCCAGATGGTAAAATTCCCCAGAAACACGAGATCCCCTGACCACGCCAAAATGAAATGCCATCAATGGCCTCTGTTTCTGCAGCCTAAGACATTATCTCTCTATAGGTTAGTCAAGTATAATTGTCCTGATTTAGACTTCACAAGACGCCCCCAAAGGAACCACCTTACAGCAGAATTTCCGCAACTTTAAGAAAGGCTAGTTTAGGAAATGAAGCTAAATGGAAACCACTTAATTTTATTGTGTGCTGAGTAATTCCCACTTCTACAGCACAGTTCCGAAACTTCGATTCAATTACTTCACCAGGTAAATCAAACAACCTACACGCTTAACTAAGTTCTATTTGTGCCCAGTGCGACTAAAAATATTCGAACACCCTAAACAAGCTACTTTTACTAATTTAACAGTGCCAATTAAGAATGCTCCCTTGTGTCATCTATAATTTTATTGTGTGCATAGACGACCAAAGACCTCGCTTTCAGCATGCCTTCTTCGTTGGACCCGCTTAGTTAAATACTCTAATCAAAATTCTAAAGTTACAATTGAAAATGTCAAAAGTTCGAATATTATGCAATAGAGAATTTCTCTAACATAGTTACTCCACCTCTTCGCACTATTTAGTCAGGCATAATGCAATTCAAGTATGTATTTTAATTTACAATGACCTATCTTCTCCACCCCTGTTCACATACTTTAGCCATCCCTATCCACAGCTGCGGTGAAGATAATTAGTTAATGAACAAAACATACTATAAACATTCTATGTTACTACCGCAATCACAAGAAATATTTACTAGAAGGATTATCTATCATACAGCTGACTATAACAAAATGAGTCCCCCTTATCTTTCTCCGTTCCTCTTCTAACGTAGAAGACAACAACAGACAATTAACAATTAATTACTTATAATTTAGAACAACCCTAGGTAAAACGCTACCACAAAACTAGTATAGAACAGAATAATACTAACCGAAGTAAACTTTTGTATTCACACTTGCAAATAAAATATCTTTATCTTTCCGTGATGAATGATTTTGATAACACTATTTCATCAACTCAATGTCCCGGCCTACATATGTGAAAACTGTCAATTAATTAGTTTGTATAAAACAATCTAGATGCAACATGCAGTTCACATTAACTAACAATTTTAAGGTTGTGCCATAACTTCGACAATAACCTACCTTAGCACTAATTTTAATCATCTACAATTACATCACGTACATATTAGATGCCAATAATCTAGATTATTTAAGAATTCTAGCAATTCATATTAATAAATAACCAAGCAAGATAATCCCGCTGTGACAGTCTGCGCTGACCATGCCACAAGTCAAAAACGCGTTTCGTTCGTCCTATCATTTCTAAACCTGTAGACATTTACTTTGTACTAAACAAATTCTTGAGTTAATAATTATTTGCCAATTGTTAAGCAAACCTATTTAATTTCATAATAACAATTTTAATATAGCAGTATTAGAATATTATTATAAATCCCGAACATCTTTATTTAATATAATCAACATTACCGGTTAATGTATTTGAATGGCCTAGTGCGAACTAGGTTTCAGGTCGCACCTCGGGAAAATAAATTTACTATTGACTCTAAAATCTACTACTAATAAATTTATTATTTTCTTCTGACATACAAAGATAGGTTATGACTCTAGGTCGGGTTTAATAAACTTTGAACTATGCCTACCTCCACGATAATCTCGGTTAAATATATATATCCGCAAAACGAAATATGTCCAATACGGCCGATTTTACTAACTTTAAATTATGCTACTAAACAGTACGTGTCCTAAGAACGTCACACATCCGCAACCCATTTCAGTTCTAATTTCTTTACCCATCTAAATTAAAATTTGTACCTGTCGACGCGAGACAACATCTAAATAATTACTTTGTATGATTCGAATTGTGATAGTTGATTTTGTGTTGTAATCTCGATAACGCAATATCAGGGATTTACTTATTAATAAATTTTACACTAATAAATTTATTCTCAGCTCGCAATATCATCGCTTTATTTCCGGCTTGAATGTTTCTGCGGACTATGAGTTTAAAATTATCCTACAACTTAAAATCGTGGTATATAAAATCGATCACTGTTTTATAAGTAGCTTGTGTTAACTTTTAAAATAATATAACGATTTAACTAATGATTATGACGTGACATCCGCCCGCAACTCGCCTTTATAATTGATGTGATAACATACGCTATTGTTATCCCTATAGCGTAATAGTGCTATAACTCGTTAATTTTGCAGTTAAATCTCGACTTCAAGCCAATCAACTATTTCTTTTTTCTACTATTATTTTTTTTTTCGACCCCTATTTTGCTCCCAAGCTCAATTAATATCCACCTTCCACAATTATCCATCATCCGTTTAGGTATCCTCAACATCTTAATCGTTCAACGGAGATAGACAATTGTGCAAGATACTCTTCTTAATAGGCTAATCCAACCCAGTGAATTTAATGATTTATCTATCTCTACCTATCCTAACTAATTAGTCATGTAGTAAGGTCTTTTCTTTTCACCGCTCTCCCGACTTAGATATTTCTAGGTAACTCACAACTGATAATATTAGGTAATTAGGTATAGTAAGCTGTGCCCAGCGAGCTTTACCTCTGCGTACGTTAACCTCATCTTAAGCTAATAATAATCCTTTATAAACCTTCATAATTAACTATTTATCACGATTTCAATTATACGGTAAGAAGCGACGATTACCGGTAACGACTACTTACAACGCTGCAAGAGTATTTCAATTATACATATTATTAATAGACCGCACCCTTTTACCATCATCCAAAATAAAATCTTTTATTGGTAACCCAACGCCATCTAGCCTCGCTAATAGGTAAACTCCCCACAACAGAGTAGATATTAGATAGTTGTTTCCAGACGGTAACGACTTTTATCGCCTACTAGACGTATTTATCCGTTTATATTATGCATCCCAAACTACGTTGCTTTTAAACCAAAATTCCTACTAGCAATGAATAGTCATATGATTCTATCCCCTACATGACATCCCTGCTACTTGTTATTACTTATAATCGCGATTCCTCATCAACGCGTGTATTTTGAACCGTAATACTATTTTATGTTACTTTTCCTAGGATTTTAGCGAACTAACAAAATGAAGCATTTCCCTTGTGCTGAGCAATCGTCCCCGCCTACATGTCACATAATAATAATTCCACCACAATGTCATTGCATTCTAATCTACTACGTGATAAGTATTAGGAAAATCTCTTTCAATGTAAAAATCGCAGGTATTAAAAATAACAGGTATGGAAAATAACAGGTGATTCCGCTTGCTATAACAAAATCATATGATTACGCGATAAGGAAGTTTCCTCTCCGATTGGTTTTATGACGTCATGTTTTATAATCATTCCTAATTCTAGATTGTTTATGGTCTAGCTAAATCATATGTCTATGGTCCAACCATAGACAAATGATTTAATAGTCCCTGACTAGCCTAAAACTACTCTATGGATTTCAGACGTGAGACTCAAGTACATTATTATATATATTTTTTTTTTTAACATAACCAACAAAATAAAATATAATACGTGGAATAGCACATCAACTAAAAACCGCAATCGCTCAACGATTATTAGTCAAAATATAATTATTATTAGTTTTATATTATGCTGTTAGCGTCATAACTTTATAATATTGTACAGCATATCGCCGTCCTATAATATAAATTGAATCCAGCAATAATTAAGTTGGTTAATTCTGTCCAATCTCGCCCCCTTGCCTTCCCATCCGACAGCAATAATAATTAAACCGCCCCCTATTCTACAAATCTTTCTAAATCAATAAATGTTGAACTATGTCACCCTATCGACCTTTTACGATCCTAAAAATAACTCAACACAAGGCTGTATGAACCAGTTGCCTATGCCTATATGAAATCTATCACCAGGAATAGAAACAAAACTACAGTTACCATAGCTCCTAACGTCAACAATTATTATCTTAGCGTCCTATCAAAAATTGGATACCTGGTTTCAGTATTCATAGAAAACAATTACTAAAGGTTTCAGTATTCACAGATAACTCAACAGTTTTAAAATTAATACTCCCGGAATAGTTTGGTTATTGACTATATCTAAGTACTTTGTTCACTCATTAAACTTTGGAAAAACAACAACGCCACCAGCCGCACGGTACCTGATGCTGGCGAACTCCGCCATTAAATAAAGAAGAAAAAGATAATGACTGAAAGGTATTGTATTTCAAATAATACTCATTACATTATTGTTTTGTAGTTTTATCTCCTTTGACCTTTAACCTAACCTGAGAATCTTTCTGTTACAGATTTCGTACAACAAAATTTAGCTCCAGCTCTCATTGCGACTGTCTACAATATTGGTCGAACCCGTAATACAAAGTGAATGAATCAACTTTAGAAGACAACAACGTTTATTGTGAAAAGTGTCAAATTATAATTCACCCACTATCAAGAGCCCGTAATACAAAGTGCATGAATCAACTCCAGAAGATCCAACAAAGTTTATTGTGAAAAGTGTCAAATTATAATTCTTCAATATCTCTGAATTAATTAATCTTCATTGAATTATTCCCTATTAAGCCAATTCTAAACTCACGCATCGCAACACGACAACAATTTGTGGGAAAAAAAAATCCCACTTCTAAATTAAAGTATTACCGCTTGACTGAAATCCAATACAACTATATTAATGATAATTTATAACTTAACTTTCTGATCCTGGTCACGGCTTACCAAATTGTAACCTCTTCCCTTTGTATTATACTCTGCTATACCTTAAATCTAAACCTAAATCTAATGCCTTTCACACCTATATGCCTAGTCTACCTTATAATACATACACACATCCTCGCCGCTTTTACCTTAACTTAACTTATTATCTAATTCTTAAAACTAATTAACCTAATTTATCTACAATCTAATGGTAGTGTTTGGAGTTTTTGTTTAGTGCGTATTGTTTGTATGATGATGAAACCTTAGCATAGCTTAATTCTATTTGCAGTGAATTTCAGTCAAGCAATGTAATATTATAATAACTACTATTTTGGCCAGATCGTCTAGTAAACCCTCCGTTGTTAACCGCATTTAAATAACTCAAGTTCTTTCGTGAAAGTTTAGTAATTGGCTTATCCCTGTGTTAAATTATTTTCTCCTGACCTAATTACCTACCAGTCTATAAATCATAACATAAATATGTGTAGCCTAGCAATGACTCCGTCTGAACTGTGACCTAAATCCTTCACTGCAGCTGCGGGGAAGATTTGTAACCACTCAAAGGTAATCAGATGATAGCTTAGCTTGTAGGTATTATTATTTATTATCAGTAGCATGATACATAAGAAGCCTGGTGCAATTTATGAGCCCCACCGCCGCTCCATAGCGTACTGTACATCTCATGGTTTAATTACAGTTCCGTCACATTGGCTTTAACTTTAATTATTAGCTTGTGCCTTTAATTCTTTAAACTGAGAATTTACATCTCTCCTCAAATTTAATTTCATTTTACATTATGAACTATGTGTTAGCAATTTAAATTCTTATTATTCCACATAAATCAATAGAGTTTATCTCAAGGCTTGCTATCATCCAAATATCCTTTTCACATTAAGAACTTAATTATTCAATGCAATAACTTATATTCAGTTCCGTAAAGGGTGGATAATTTAATAAAACGCCAATTCAGGCGGTGGCTAAAGTAGAATGCTATTAATACAGGTAAAACTACTTTTATTTACTCTTAGTATTTATTATACAGGTCCTGTAAAGCTCCAATATAACTACATTGGATTGGCTGCATTGGCAGATTATCACATCTTAAGTTTATTAAAGGATGTTTAATTCATTCAATATCCTTGACTTTAGGAAGTGAACTGAAATAGAATACTATCATTTGAAGTAAATTACTTTGGGTTACTCTTAGTGTTCATTATACAGATCTTATAAAGTATAAGTACATCTCAAGTTTATTGAAAGATGCCTAATTTATTCAACATCCCTGACTTTTAGGGAGTGAACCTAAAGTAATTATTTTTCCATTAACTTCCACCCTCTGTCTCTCAGACTGAGTGGTTAATTTGATAGACTACTAAATCATAGTCAGTATACTTTTAGTAGGTAGTAAATTAGGTAGTTAATTATCCCTGTTAATCATTGAATCAATTACATTTAGAAGTTATCTTTTACTCACTTTAATAGATATAAATTAGACTGTACTAGGTATTAGTCTGATTGATTAGATTGTTCCCATCAAATATTTCTATGTTTCATATTATTAGAAGTAAGTACTTACATATCTTAAGAGGTCTATTCGAATGGTATTAGTAGACCATTGTCAGGCTAATTAGCTGGTTGTTATCAATCAATTATTTCTATGTTTCAGATTATTAGAAGCTCATAGCTTGCAATGTCTTCTTTCAACGACTTATCCTAGGTTCTAAACTGGTTTTAGTTGTTCAGTTTGTATCAGCTTATTTTTGCTAAGGTATCGGATGTAAAACTTTAACACCTTGAAGAGTGTAGCGATATGAGATCGTATTGCATCCCAGGGAAAGCTAAAAAATGCCTGTTTGGTCATTTCAGTATTAGAAATCAAACATCACAGTACGGCTAAGCTTATTTGCTATAACTTTTTAGTATTTTTCTTGTAATAGGAAACCAGTCTAGACTTTTAGGTATTCCAAAGTAATGATGGTACGATATTATCATGCTTCTATTAATTATTTAAAATGAATAATTAATTGGTAACAACTTTAGGAAAACAATTAGAATTTTATCGGCCTGCGGTAACAGATTACTTGCCTAGCTAGGACCCACATCACTTCATCATAATTTTATTTAGCGCCGTAACTTAATTATCCCTACCTTATTAGTCTGAGCTAATAACTAACCATATATATATATCCGCCTACCTATAGATTCCTACAACTTTCCTCACTTGAAAATGCCTATATTTTGTCGAACTAACAGTCCCTTTTGTGTACCTTGCAAACTAGGCCAAGCCACATTTAACTTAAATTCGTGATGTGTGGTGAGAGTCGCATTGCCCCTGAAAGCAACTAACTCCTAAATGTTCTATCAGTCGAGCCAGTATACTCAGTGTGTTATTTTCCTATCACTACACTGTATGTACGGAGGTAGACTCGAGATTGGACTGGGTCATACGGGTCTACCTCCAGCTAAATGGTGTCTGACCTATCTTCAACTTTCACTAGGGAGACAACTGTCTCTCCCCCATTACTCCGTCGAAGATAGTGTATTGTTTAGCGTAATGATGTAAAACGCCGATCTTATTAAATACAATCAAAGATCATCCAGACCGAAGTCTGTTGAAAGGTACATAGGTTTTCGTTGCCACCGTTACGCGTTTCCGCCGATGTACCCCGGAATACTTCATTCCGTTAACGGATTCGAGTTGCGACCGCAATAGTTTTACTTTATTAATCACTTTCAATTTCACAAATCTTAATTAATATCGCAGCTCGAATATCACTTAGCGCACTATCAAAGCTCGGACACTATTTTCCCCGTATGAGTAGTACCGCACTCTTAAGTTGGACCGCACCGCCGACGTCCCAAAATTCAATGCCCGCTAATTTTCCGCCCTTTTCCCAAGCATCTTAACTTTCGCGCCATGCGCGCCTAACATACGCCCGCGCGAGTCCACTTTTCTTCCCTTCAACCAATCGCTAGCCGTTTCCCCGATGCCCCCCGCCTTCGCGTCGCGCCACGTGGAGCTATCATCCGACCTCTCTTTCTGTCTTTTTCTCAACCTCTCGCTCGCTCATTGCCGCTTTCGCCGCGCAATTCTAAAATTTTTCCATAATCTAACCAAATCTCGTCCGACAGCCAATATTTCATCTTTGAATATCTAAATATAGCCTTCTATTAACAATTCCCTCTCAATAATCCTCCACTTAAGCCAATAATCCTATATTTTGGGAAATTATCCAAAAGTTCCGTATTCCGACCATAGATGGCGTCCGCCCGTAAGTGAACCACTTTCCCGACCCCAGAGCAGTCCCCGCGAAATTCAAAATAAAAATACGGTCCTAGTCAAGCTCACAACCATGACTCCCACTAGACGCCGCCTACGTCGCAAGGGACGCGCAGAGCAGTCCCCGCGAAATTCAAATTAAAGAAGTCAAACTAGCAACCTTATGCGAAGCTCAAGCAAATAACTCACGCCAGACGGCGCCCATGTCGCAAGGAGCACACAGAGCAGTCCCCGCGAAGTTCAAACCAGAGATAAAGCGTTAGACCACGGACCATTATTCTAAACCAGCTTATTATATTAATGGTGCTACGCATTAATATTTATGTTAGTGCTACTCCCACACATTCCTTACTAACGGACGGATACCATTCATTCTGTACCGTTACAGCCGCCCCCGATAGAATTTAAGCAGATAAAGTACCACTCTTATCTGCGGCGAATTATATCTAAACCCTGTACTTAATTAGGTACAAAATAGCACGTCCTTCCTTGCTAACCCCATTGTCATCCTAGCCCTCTTCCTCAAAGACATTCCTACTATTTATAGTTCCTCCCCAAATCCCTAATGACTCCTTCCTCAATAAGCATTCTCATTGCAAAAAAAAACCCCACACCCCTCATTCTATTCAACTGACACAAAATCATAATTGCATACCCAGTTCTCGTGTTCGAAACGAAATCCCAGTAAACTTAGTCTCGGTAAATATTTCCCAATAACTTAGACATCTACCATTTCTTTAATCATACACAACCTCCGAATAATGATTTGCCTTTTGTTTACCATCATAACAACAAATCATAATATAATATAAATCAATATAACAGTCTCTTGCGCTGTCTACTAACGCCCCCTAGCGAAAACTCTTCAACTCTATGACGATTCTGACGTAAAGTTTATAACATCTTCCGAATCATTCAATTATTCTATTCTTTAAATTATTCTCCTAGAATAATTTCAAGTACATCTGTCATCATGGCCTTCTTTTAACTTACGTCTTTTCTTACAACTTATTTCGCATCTAAATGTTGCAACTTAGGGATCGAACCTGGGATCTTTCGTGGGTGAAGCATCAACCACTTCGCCGTCATGGTTTTAGTTCCAACTAGGCTAATGAATAATAATTAATAATTTGAATTAAAACTTTCCTTCATACTTCAACGCTACCAATCTCATCTTAACTTATATAATTACCTAAGCTAACGAAACGTCGGAACAATTGTCTACCTCAGGCAGGGATCGAACCCGCGTCCTCCACAATCCCTAATTAGCTACTTCTTTCAACCGAAACCTATTTTCCTCTCCGCGGATAAGAAATCTTAACCAAACCCCCCCATAACAACCAAAACCAGTAGGCATACCATCATCGCCCAAGAGTTATAACTTTATTTTAGATGAGATACATCTAATGTCTAATCCTACAAATAACCGAGATAGAATACTAGACTCGCTTCCGTCCGGTACGCAGTGACACCCACTCACCGTGCATACAAATAGAGGTCTTAACGCCTTACAATAAGGTTGTCGATCGTAAATACTTAGGAAAAACTCATTCACTCTAAGGGGGTACGCATCTCGAAACACGTCCTTGAGTTTTGAACTAGCTACACCGTAGTTCAGATCTATTAGAAGTTTGTGTGCTATGTATATCCGTCTAACTGTCAATGTATACGTCATCGATAAGTACTCGTAAATACCCCGGTACGCGTTGGACATTGTATACTAATTGACAAGTACTGCGCTTATACGTATAAGCAAATACTTATGCCAAAACCTATCTAGTAACTATGTCTCATCCCTAGTTATTACTATGTACGAAAGACAACATTTAGTCTCATTTGCTAATATATAATACGTCAATATCCTCTTACTTTCCTATACCTTTGAAAAATATCATTTTCTTATTAAATTAAACATACCGGTAACTATCTTATCCGCCCCCACAACTCTACTTAACTTCCTACCTTTTATATTACTAATAACGATCAAATCGGTAAATAATAAGTCATTAAAGGTGACACTTCGTCTTAGTATTCATGGTAATTAATATCGTGAGTTCCTTCTCGTATTTACTGAATTCCAAACTGCGTGATTCAATAGTGCTAGTTTCTTTTTATTTTTTATTTTTTTATTAGATGATTTTAATTTTACACTCGCACAAGACACATTATTAAGATGGTAATCTCCCGAATGTTTGTAACTCTAATTGGTTACTCATTATGCATTCTACTTTACTTTTCAGCCTTCCGTCCAGATGGTAAAATTCCCCAGAAACACGAGATCCCCTGACCACGCCAAAATGAAATGCCATCAATGGCCTCTGTTTCTGCAGCCTAAGACATTATCTCTCTATAGGTTAGTCAAGTATAATTGTCCTGATTTAGACTTCACAAGACGCCCCCAAAGGAACCACCTTACAGCAGAATTTCCGGAACTTTAAGAAAGGCTAGTTTAGGAAATGAAGCTAAATGGAAACCACTTAATTTTATTGTGTGCTGAGTAATTCCCACTTCTACAGCACAGTTCCGAAACTTCGATTCAATTACTTCACCAGGTAAATCAAACAACCTACACGCTTAACTAAGTTCTATTTGTGCCCAGTGCGACTAAAAATATTCGAACACCCTAAACAAGCTACTTTTACTAATTTAACAGTGCCAATTAAGAATGCTCCCTTGTGTCATCTATAATTTTATTGTGTGCATAGACGACCAAAGACCTCGCTTTCAGCATGCCTTCTTCGTTGGACCCGCTTAGTTAAATACTCTAATCAAAATTCTAAAGTTACAATTGAAAATGTCAAAAGTTCGAATATTATGCAATAGAGAATTTCTCTAACATAGTTACTCCACCTCTTCGCACTATTTAGTCAGGCATAATGCAATTCAAGTATGTATTTTAATTTATAATGACCTATCTTCTCCACCCCTGTTCACATACTTTAGCCATCCCTATCCACAGCTGCGGTGAAGATAATTAGTTAATGAACAAAACATACTATAAACATTCTATGTTACTACCGCAATCACAAGAAATATTTACTAGAAGGATTATCTATCATACAGCTGACTATAACAAAATGAGTCCCCCTTATCTTTCTCCGTTCCTCTTCTAACGTAGAAGACAACAACAGACAATTAACAATTAATTACTTATAATTTAGAACAACCCTAGGTAAAACGCTACCACAAAACTAGTATAGAACAGAATAATACTAACCGAAGTAAACTTTTGTATTCACACTTGCAAATAAAATATCTTTATCTTTCCGTGATGAATGATTTTGATAACACTATTTCATCAACTCAATGTCCCGGCCTACATATGTGAAAACTGTCAATTAATTCAATTAATTAGTTTGTATAAAACAATCTAGATGCAACATGCAGTTCACATTAACTAACAATTTTAAGGTTGTGCCATAACTTCGACAATAACCTACCTTAGCACTAATTTTAATCATCTACAATTACATCACGTACATATTAGATGCCAATAATCTAGATTATTTAAGAATTCTAGCAATTCATATTAATAAATAACCAAGCAAGATAATCCCGCTGTGACAGTCTGCGCTGACCATGCCACAAGTCAAAAACGCGTTTCGTTCGTCCTATCATTTCTAAACCTGTAGACATTTACTTTGTACTAAACAAATTCTTGAGTTAATAATTATTTGCCAATTGTTAAGCAAACCTATTTAATTTCATAATAACAATTTTAATATAGCAGTATTAGAATATTATTATAAATCCCGAACATCTTTATTTAATATAATCAACATTACCGGTTAAAGTATTTGAATGGCCTAGTGCGAACTAGGTTTCAGGTCGCACCTCGGGAAAATAAATTTACTATTGACTCTAAAATCTACTACTAATAAATTTATTATTTTCTTCTGACATACAAAGATAGGTTATGACTCTAGGTCGGGTTTAATAAACTTTGAACTATGCCTACCTCCACGATAATCTCGGTTAAATATATATATCCGCAAAACGAAATATGTCCAATACGGCCGATTTTACTAAATTTAAATTATGCTACTAAACAGTACGTGTCCTAAGAACGTCACACATCCGCAACCCATTTCAGTTCTAATTTCTTTACCCATCTAAATTAAAATTTGTACCTGTCGACGCGAGACAACATCTAAATAATTACTTTGTATGATTCGAATTGTGATAGTTGATTTTGTGTTGTAATCTCGATAACGCAATATCAGGGATTTACTTATTAATAAATTTTACACTAATAAATTTATTCTCAGCTCGCAATATCATCGCTTTATTTCCGGCTTGAATGTTTCTGCGGACTATGAGTTTAAAATTATCCTACAACTTAAAATCGTGGTATATAAAATCGATCACTGTTTTATAAGTAGCTTGTGTTAACTTTTAAAATAATATAACGATTTAACTAATGATTATGACGTGACATCCGCCCGCAACTCGCCTTTATAATTGATGTGATAACATACGCTATTGTTATCCCTATAGCGTAATAGTGCTATAACTCGTTAATTTTGCAGTTAAATCTCGACTTCAAGCCAATCAACTATTTCTTTTTTCTACTATTTTTTTTTTTTTCGACCCCTATTTTGCTCCCAAGCTCAATTAATATCCACCTTCCACAATTATCCATCATCCGTTTAGGTATCCTCAACATCTTAATCGTTCAACGGAGATAGACAATTGTGCAAGATACTCTTCTTAATAGGCTAATCCAACCCAGTGAATTTAATGATTTATCTATCTCTACCTATCCTAACTAATTAGTCATGTAGTAAGGTCTTTTCTTTTCACCGCTCTCCCGACTTAGATATTTCTAGGTAACTCACAACTGATAATATTAGGTAATTAGGTATAGTAAGCTGTGCCCAGCGAGCTTTACCTCTGCGTACGTTAACCTCATCTTAAGCTAATAATAATCCTTTATAAACCTTCATAATTAACTATTTATCACGATTTCAATTATACGGTAAGAAGCGACGATTACCGGTAACGACTACTTACAACGCTGCAAGAGTATTTCAATTATACATATTATTAATAGACCGCACCCTTTTACCATCATCCAAAATAAAATCTTTTATTGGTAACCCAACGCCATCTAGCCTCGCTAATAGGTAAACTCCCCACAACAGAGTAGATATTAGATAGTTGTTTCCAGACGGTAACGACTTTTATCGCCTACTAGACGTATTTATCCGTTTATATTATGCATCCCAAACTACGTTACTTTTAAACCAAAATTCCTACTAGCAATGAATAGTCATATGATTCTATCCCCTACATGACATCCCTGCTACTTGTTATTACTTATAATCGCGATTCCTCATCAACGCGTGTATTTTGAACCGTAATACTATTTTATGTTACTTTTCCTAGGATTTTAGCGAACTAACAAAATGAAGCATTTCCCTTGTGCTGAGCAATCGTCCCCGCCTACATGTCACATAATAATAATTCCACCACAATGTCATTGCATTCTAATCTACTACGTGATAAGTATTAGGAAAATCTCTTTCAATGTAAAAATCGCAGGTATTAAAAATAACAGGTATGGAAAATAACAGGTGATTCCGCTTGCTATAACAAAATCATATGATTACGCGATAAGGAAGTTTCCTCTCCGATTGGTTTTATGACGTCATGTTTTATAATCATTCCTAATTCTAGATTGTTTATGGTCTAGCTAAATCATATGTCTATGGTCCAACCATAGACAAATGATTTAATAGTCCCTGACTAGCCTAAAACTACTCTATGGATTTCAGACGTGAGACTCAAGTACATTATTATATATATTTTTTTTTTTAACATAACCAACAAAATAAAATATAATACGTGGAATAGCACATCAACTAAAAACCGCAATCGCTCAACGATTATTAGTCAAAATATAATTATTATTAGTTTTATATTATGCTGTTAGCGTCATAACTTTATAATATTGTACAGCATATCGCCGTCCTATAATATAAATTGAATCCAGCAATAATTAAGTTGGTTAATTCTGTCCAATCTCGCCCCCTTGCCTTCCCATCCGACAGCAATAATAATTAAACCGCCCCCTATTCTACAAATCTTTCTAAATCAATAAATGTTGAACTATGTCACCCTATCGACCTTTTACGATCCTAAAAATAACTCAACACAAGGCTGTATGAACCAGTTGCCTATGCCTATATGAAATCTATCACCAGGAATAGAAACAAAACTACAGTTACCATAGCTCCTAACGTCAACAATTATTATCTTAGCGTCCTATCAAAAATTGGATACCTGGTTTCAGTATTCATAGAAAACAATTACTAAAGGTTTCAGTATTCACAGATAACTCAACAGTTTTAAAATTAATACTCCCGGAATAGTTTGGTTATTGACTATATCTAAGTACTTTGTTCACTCATTAAACTTTGGAAAAACAACAACGCCACCAGCCGCACGGTACCTGATGCTGGCGAACTCCGCCATTAAATAAAGAAGAAAAAGATAATGACTGAAAGGTATTGTATTTCAAATAATACTCATTACATTATTGTTTTGTAGTTTTATCTCCTTTGACCTTTAACCTAACCTGAGAATCTTTCTGTTACAGATTTCGTACAACAAAATTTAGCTCCAGCTCTCATTGCGACTGTCTACAATATTGGTCGAACCCGTAATACAAAGTGAATGAATCAACTTTAGAAGACAACAACGTTTATTGTGAAAAGTGTCAAATTATAATTCACCCACTATCAAGAGCCCGTAATACAAAGTGCATGAATCAACTCCAGAAGATCCAACAAAGTTTATTGTGAAAAGTGTCAAATTATAATTCTTCAATATCTCTGAATTAATTAATCTTCATTGAATTATTCCCTATTAAGCCAATTCTAAACTCACGCATCGCAACACGACAACAATTTGTGGGAAAAAAAAATCCCACTTCTAAATTAAAGTATTACCGCTTGACTGAAATCCAATACAACTATATTAATGATAATTTATAACTTAACTTTCTGATCCTGGTCACGGCTTACCAAATTGTAACCTCTTCCCTTTGTATTATACTCTGCTATACCTTAAATCTAAACCTAAATCTAATGCCTTTCACACCTATATGCCTAGTCTACCTTATAATACATACACACATCCTCGCCGCTTTTACCTTAACTTAACTTATTATCTAATTCTTAAAACTAATTAACCTAATTTATCTACAATCTAATGGTTGTGTTTGGAGTTTTTGTTTAGTGCGTATTGTTTGTATGATGATGAAACCTTAGCATAGCTTAATTCTATTTGCAGTGAATTTCAGTCAAGCAATGTAATATTATAATAACTACTATTTTGGCCAGATCGTCTAGTGAACCCTCCGTTGTTAACCGCATTTAAATAACTCAAGTTCTTTCGTGAAAGTTTAGTAATTGGCTTATCCCTGTGTTAAATTATTTTCTCCTGACCTAATTACCTACCAGTCTATAAATCATAACATAAATATGTGTAGCCTAGCAATGACTCCGTCTGAACTGTGACCTAAATCCTTCACTGCAGCTGCGGGGAAGATTTGTAACCACTCAAAGGTAATCAGATGATAGCTTAGCTTGTAGGTATTATTATTTATTATCAGTAGCATGATACATAAGAAGCCTGGTGCAATTTATGAGCCCCACCGCCGCTCCATAGCGTACTGTACATCTCATGGTTTAATTACAGTTCCGTCACATTGGCTTTAACTTTAATTATTAGCTTGTGCCTTTAATTCTTTAAACTGAGAATTTACATCTCTCCTCAAATTTAATTTCATTTTACATTATGAACTATGTGTTAGCAATTTAAATTCTTATTATTCCACATAAATCAATAGAGTTTATCTCAAGGCTTGCTATCATCCAAATATCCTTTTCACATTAAGAACTTAATTATTCAATGCAATAACTTATATTCAGTTCCGTAAAGGGTGGATAATTTAATAAAACGCCAATTCAGGCGGTGGCTAAAGTAGAATGCTATTAATACAGGTAAAACTACTTTTATTTACTCTTAGTATTTATTATACAGGTCCTGTAAAGCTCCAATATAACTACATTGGATTGGCTGCATTGGCAGATTATCACATCTTAAGTTTATTAAAGGATGTTTAATTCATTCAATATCCTTGACTTTAGGAAGTGAACTGAAATAGAATACTATCATTTGAAGTAAATTACTTTGGGTTACTCTTAGTGTTCATTATACAGATCTTATAAAGTATAAGTACATCTCAAGTTTATTGAAAGATGCCTAATTTATTCAACATCCCTGACTTTTAGGGAGTGAACCTAAAGTAATTATTTTTCCATTAACTTCCACCCTCTGTCTCTCAGACTGAGTGGTTAATTTGATAGACTACTAAATCATAGTCAGTATACTTTTAGTAGGTAGTAAATTAGGTAGTTAATTATCCCTGTTAATCATTGAATCAATTACATTTAGAAGTTATCTTTTACTCACTTTAATAGATATAAATTAGACTGTACTAGGTATTAGTCTGATTGATTAGATTGTTCCCATCAAATATTTCTATGTTTCATATTATTAGAAGTAAGTACTTACATATCTTAAGAGGTCTATTCGAATGGTATTAGTAGACCATTGTCAGGCTAATTAGCTGGTTGTTATCAATCAATTATTTCTATGTTTCAGATTATTAGAAGCTCATAGCTTGCAATGTCTTCTTTCAACGACTTATCCTAGGTTCTAAACTGGTTTTAGTTGTTCAGTTTGTATCAGCTTATTTTTGCTAAGGTATCGGATGTAAAACTTTAACACCTTGAAGAGTGTAGCGATATGAGATCGTATTGCATCCCAGGGAAAGCTAAAAAATGCCTGTTTGGTCATTTCAGTATTAGAAATCAAACATCACAGTACGGCTAAGCTTATTTGCTATAACTTTTTAGTATTTTTCTTGTAATAGGAAACCAGTCTAGACTTTTAGGTATTCCAAAGTAATGATGGTACGATATTATCATGCTTCTATTAATTATTTAAAATGAATAATTAATTGGTAACAACTTTAGGAAAACAATTAGAATTTTATCGGCCTGCGGTAACAGATTACTTGCCTAGCTAGGACCCACATCACTTCATCATAATTTTATTTAGCGCCGTAACTTAATTATCCCTACCTTATTAGTCTGAGCTAATAACTAACCATATATATATATCCGCCTACCTATAGATTCCTACAACTTTCCTCACTTGAAAATGCCTATATTTTGTCGAACTAACAGTCCCTTTTGTGTACCTTGCAAACTAGGCCAAGCCACATTTAACTTAAATTCGTGATGTGTGGTGAGAGTCGCATTGCCCCTGAAAGCAACTAACTCCTAAATGTTCTATCAGTCGAGCCAGTATACTCAGTGTGTTATTTTCCTATCACTACACTGTATGTACGGAGGTAGACTCGAGATTGGACTGGGTCATACGGGTCTACCTCCAGCTAAATGGTGTCTGACCTATCTTCAACTTTCACTAGGGAGACAACTGTCTCTCCCCCATTACTCCGTCGAAGATAGTGTATTGTTTAGCGTAATGATGTAAAACGCCGATCTTATTAAATACAATCAAAGATCATCCAGACCGAAGTCTGTTGAAAGGTACATAGGTTTTCGTTGCCACCGTTACGCGTTTCCGCCGATGTACCCCGGAATACTTCATTCCGTTAACGGATTCGAGTTGCGACCGCAATAGTTTTACTTTATTAATCACTTTCAATTTCACAAATCTTAATTAATATCGCAGCTCGAATATCACTTAGCGCACTATCAAAGCTCGGACACTATTTTCCCCGTATGAGTAGTACCGCACTCTTAAGTTGGACCGCACCGCCGACGTCCCAAAATTCAATGCCCGCTAATTTTCCGCCCTTTTCCCAAGCATCTTAACTTTCGCGCCATGCGCGCCTAACATACGCCCGCGCGAGTCCACTTTTCTTCCCTTCAACCAATCGCTAGCCGTTTCCCCGATGCCCCCCGCCTTCGCGTCGCGCCACGTGGAGCTATCATCCGACCTCTCTTTCTGTCTTTTTCTCAACCTCTCGCTCGCTCATTGCCGCTTTCGCCGCGCAATTCTAAAATTTTTCCATAATCTAACCAAATCTCGTCCGACAGCCAATATTTCATCTTTGAATATCTAAATATAGCCTTCTATTAACAATTCCCTCTCAATAATCCTCCACTTAAGCCAATAATCCTATATTTTGGGAAATTATCCAAAAGTTCCGTATTCCGACCATAGATGGCGTCCGCCCGTAAGTGAACCACTTTCCCGACCCCAGAGCAGTCCCCGCGAAATTCAAAATAAAAATACGGTCCTAGTCAAGCTCACAACCATGACTCCCACTAGACGCCGCCTACGTCGCAAGGGACGCGCAGAGCAGTCCCCGCGAAATTCAAATTAAAGAAGTCAAACTAGCAACCTTATGCGAAGCTCAAGCAAATAACTCACGCCAGACGGCGCCCATGTCGCAAGGAGCACACAGAGCAGTCCCCGCGAAGTTCAAACCAGAGATAAAGCGTTAGACCACGGACCATTATTCTAAACCAGCTTATTATATTAATGGTGCTACGCATTAATATTTATGTTAGTGCTACTCCCACACATTCCTTACTAACGGACGGATACCATTCATTCTGTACCGTTACACCACCACGCTGTCCCAATGTAGGTTTTAACGACTGTCATCTTTTGACGACAACCGAGACCAACGGCTTTACGTGCGCCTGTTCCATATATCCCTACTGGTCTATTCCTACTGGTAGGGAATATAGGAATTTTGCCTTCCGATGCACGGAGGAGCTCGAGATGTTTTTAATTTGGTCACGCATACAGCGACCCGGCATTGCGAGAGTAGCTTAGCGGGCAAGATTGCCAGCCCAACGTCTCAAAGTCCTCTTCAATTGGTTAATTATTATTATTAGTGCCGGTTTTCAGTGCTTTTTACTTTTTTAAGCCGGTTTTTTATTGATTATTCTAAATTCTTTAGTGTAAACGTATGTACGCAGTGAATAGGTAGATAGGTACTTAAAGCATTAAAATTACAACTAAGTACATCAAAGTGCTAATGTAAACGGATTTTTTTTTATACTAAGCCCGGCAAATGACCCCACTCCACCTGATGTTAAGTGGAAATGAGGTCCAGGCGCGAGGACAACTGGTGCAGCGTAAGAGACGTAGCATCAGTCATCCTCACTCTGCCGGCACACTAAGTGCTTCTTCACGCCTCGTTTGAAGGACCCTATGTCATAGGTAGGAGGGAATACGTGTGCTGGTAGACTATTCCATCTTTTGGAAGTGCGGCAAAGAAACGAGTCACCAAATTTCTTTGTGCGTGATGGAATGTTAGAGACTGTAAATTGGTGACTCCGGAGAGCAGCACGCGTACTCCTATGGAGTAAGGGAGAAGGAGGGATGAGGTCAAAGAGTTCTTCAGAGCACTCGCCATGGTATAAACTATAAACGGTAAAAGACGCTGAGTGACGCAATATCACTACGCAATATCACTACGCAATTGAAAAGGCGCGAGAGTTTTAGTGACCTCCGCATTGCCGATAATGCGCACAGCGCGGCAATGCAATCTGTCCAAGGCATCGAGAAGGTACTTTGCGGAGCCGTCCCAAAGGTGAGAGCAATAGCCACACAAGACCGCACCTATGTCTTGTATAATAGACACAACTGATCAGGCGTAAAGAATCGCCGCACTTGTTCAGGACACCGAGTTTACGTGAGGCATTTTTAATCACTGTTTCGATGTAGTCCTTTTGGTTCAGATCGCAGCGGATATCCATACCGAGCATGATATTACTGCTCTGCAGGCCTAGAGATGTACCCTGAAAAGAGGGAAGGGGAAGGAATGGCGACTTTTACGCTGTGAACGCGCACACCTGTGTTTTCTTGGCATTGAACTCAACCAGGTTATGGGAGCCCCATTTAGAAATGAGGTCCAACACCCGATCGAGCTCAATGACAAGATTTGCTCGCTTCATTTCGGTGTCTACCCGCCCAGCCGTTGGGTGCCCGTTATATCCCCCATGCACTGTGCTATCATCTGCATAGCAATGCATGTTTCCAAGAGGAAGCATGTCATTGATATGCAGAAGGAACAGCGTGGGGGATAGAACGGAGCCTTGAGGAACACCAGCGTTCACTGCCATGAACCGCGAAGCGCATCCATCCGAAAGGCCACGGATTCAACGCTCATGCAGGAAGCTAGCAATCCAGATACAGAACTGAGTGGGCAAACCGTATGCCGGGAGCTTGGAGAGAAGAGCTTTGTGCCAGACCCGATCAAAAGCCTTGGCTATGTCAAGGCTAACTGCCAGTGACTCGCCACGCTTGTCAATAGCCTCACCCCAGAGATGTGTGACGTACGCTAGAAGATCACCCGTTGACCGTTTTGGCCGAAACCCATATTGACGATCGTGAATTAGGGAGTGACCTTCTAGGTATCGAATAAGCTGTTTGTTCAATATTCGTTCTAGGATCTTACACAACACTGAAGTTACGGCTATAGGGCGGTAATTAGTCGGATCTGACCGATCTCCTTTTTTAGGGATCGGTTGCACATTAGCTTCTCTCCAAGATTCCGGCACACAACCCGAAGAGAGCGAGAGACGGTACAGACGCGTTAACACAGGGGACAACTCCGCTGCACACATTTTCAGAACTATTGCTGGGATGCCATCAGGACCGTTAGCTTTCCGGACATCGATTGACTGCAGTTCCGCACGGACATCACACTGCCTGATTTTAATATCAGACATTGTGTGGCCACAGTGAGGAATTGAGGGTGGCTGTGCATCACAGTCATCGATCCGGGAGTTAGCCGCAAAAAGTTTGGCCAGGAGATCGACGTTTTCCTGCGGCTTGTGAGCTAAAGTTCCGTCAAGACATCTCAGTGGTGGCAGCGAGGGTTGGCAGAAGTTGGATTGCACGGCTTTGGCCAGACGCCAGTAGCTACGGCTGCCTGTAGGATGCGTCAGGAGTTCTTGGCCTACTCGTGCAACGCGCTGGGCATCCGCTCTAATGTAGGCCCTCTTACACGACTTGGTGGCATTATTATTGGCTGCTTTTAGCGAGCGAGTTTCGGGATCCCCATGAGCTTTACCTCTGATCCTAGCGCGGTATGCTGTCTGTTTGCTCTCAACAGCGTTGGCACACTCGCGATTGAACCAGCGGTTGCGTCTGCCTTTGCTGATGACATAGGAGTGTGGAATATAGTATTCCATTCCTAATACTATCTCATCAGCAACGACAGTGGCGCTAGCGGTCGGGTCCTTCCCACTAAAGCAGCGCTGCTTCCAAGGGACGGATGCAAAATACTCCCGCATACCGTCCCAGTCTGCCGACGCGTAGTGCCAAATCTGGCGTTTCGAAACCGCTGTTGGCGGGCGCGATGCCAAGGGCACTGTGCTGGATATCAAGCAGTGATCCGAGGAACCTAAAGAAGCTCGAATCTTCACCCGGTATTCAGCTGGGCGACTCGTCAGCAGAAGGTCGAGTAAGGAGGGCGCATGGCCAACTATGTCTGGGATCCTGGTGGGCTGGTTCACCAGTTGCGTCAGGTCATGCGTGAGAGCGAATGCGTGGGCAGTTCTACCAGCATGGTCTGTTTTGGAGGAACCTAACCACAACTCATGGTGGGCGTTGAAGTCCCCCAAAAACACCAGTTCCGCCGATGGAAACCGCTCCTGCGCATCATCTGCTACCCGACTAAGATGTTCAATTAGTCGAGTTGTCTCCATGTCGCCGTTATGGGATTGGTAGACGCAGACGTAGACACGGCAATGAGAGCCTAAGTCGACGTGTACCACTAGGAGGGAGAAGGAAGGGTCCTCCAGACAGCGCAGACGGCGACAGCAAACATCCGCCCGAACGAATAAGCAAACTCCGGCTTTAGCTTTGAAGGATTCTTCAAGCACAAAGCCGGGATAGTTCAGGTAGGTGGTGTCAGCTGGGCGGATTATTTGCGTCTCCGTCAGGAACAACATTGCTGGCCGTGCCGTCTCAAGATGGTGGTGGACGGCATTGAGGTTTGCATGGAGTCCGCGGATGTTAGCGAACTCCACCTCAAACGGTAAGGTTGTGGTGGGGGTGTGCACCGCTGTAGTACTAGTTTTGTTGTTAGGCGCTGTCATTTTAGGAGTGGAAAGAGAGAGGCGTGAATCGAGAAAAATGATGTTGCGATGCGAATGGTCAAAGTGTGGTGGCCTGTTTCCCCAGGAATTTGCCCACTAGACGAGTATTATTAACCTGCCGAACGGAAGGGCCCCCGAACCCCCCCGGGAATGGCCGCCGGGACCCCACCTTCCGGTCACCAACCGGCACGACGGACCACCCCGAGATGATGCGTGGCATGGTGAGGCAGCCTCACGAGCTGGTTAGGCTCGCTTGGGCCCCTGTACTGTGCCACGGGCGGCCAGCGGGACAACCGTTTTTACGGGTCTCCCTGGTCGGCAGGTTAACGAAGTCCTCCTAGCACTGGTTTGACGGAAGCCTCCACAGACCAAATACATCGCAGCATCATCCTCTCGAGCTCTGGTTATACGCTGGCTGATCCCGAAATGCGACCGACAAGCAGTCACTTGACGGGTTTTACACCATGCGTACGGTGGTCACCAACCAGACGGGTCAAGCCCTACCACCAGTGGAGCAGCTAATCGCTCGAAAGAGTCCGTTAGTCGCTTCTTACGACACCCACCGGACGGAGAGAGGGGCGGCGATTGGTATTCTTTCTCCGTCACCTTTCGTTCCTTCGGCTCACTCCGTTCGCCTCCGTTACTCCTGGTGGAGTAGAACGCCCAATAATATTTTTGAGGCACTCATCAATTTAAGGGTTCTATTGAACTATATTTATGTCAACGCAATAACAAAAACGTCTCATTATTAATCAGCCCCTTTTAAGTAGTAAATTAAACTACTTCTGCTAAACCGATTTTAATAAGACAAGCTGACAAATTCATTTTAACGGAAGAGAAAATTTAACAAATCTTAACGAACCTACTAAGGAGAATTAATTTGACTTTTGTTAGTTTCACCTTCCACATAAATGTAATTGTGAAGTAAAATATTCTCAACAATCATACTATCAAAAATTAATGAAACATACACAGCTGCCGATTAAGTAAAGTGGTCACTGTAAAAGAATATTAATAGTGGGTGTTTATTGTGGTCTCTTGTTAAGGCACCGACAGACGGAAGGTGGTGAGGAAACAGGCTACGGAATAGAATTTTCTCACTGCCAGTCAAGCAGACTCACAAGACTGATCAGAACAGGGGGGTACTCTCGAACGCAAACTCAATATTAATACAATTCCAATGCGATTAATATGTATCGATATTAGGATAAGTCAAGATAATTTCGGAACGCCATCTCGATAATAATTTGTTCAATCAATTTCCACGCAATTTAATTCCAATGTGACGCTATTATCGCTTACGAAAGTACCATTTGACATTATTTAGGTTTGTGATTGGAAATTGATTAAAGCAATTCTGTTTCAAGAGTAGCCTACCTGACGGCTAAGGGTGTCTTGGCCACAGTGAGAGGAATATAGTTACCAGGTAGCAGCAATGATGCACCGTTGTAGTCCGAGTACAAAGAGAATTTATTTACAAAAATAGGTTCTTAAATACTAATGTTATCTTACACACACAATAATACTTGTTAACTAGTGAGCCATCTGCGAAGATTGCAGTCGTGCATTTTCATGCAGTTTTTTAAAGTGTGACAGCATAGGTCGCTGCGCAAATGGGGTCAAGGACGTATAAACAATACATGTCAATTTAATTATGAATCATAATGCATAACAGCCGGCTTTATTTTTCCGGTTCCGAGTACTCATGATCAAATTGCAATTTAGCAAAATCGGTATGCGATCAATTCTGTTCAATAATACATAAACGACATTCTTTTTAAACAAATGTAATAAAATGTATTTAATGTCTGAAATTGAAATGATTTATTTTTATGCTGATATTGCATTTTTTGTGTATATAAACGAATTAATTTCAAACAATAAATTACATTCGCTCCAGTATCTTCCAAGTGACAAGTGGTACCAGCACTAACAACTTTTAAAGATGTAAGTAAGTACTTCTTAACTTTTAAATTTGTTGCATTCTGCTCAGTTACGGCCCTGGCTTTTGCCTGCTGGCTGTAGCAACTATCGTGTCCTACCTAATCCTGATTGCTACTCAGCTACGGTCCTGGCTTTTGCCTGCCGGCTGTAGTAACTACCGTGTCCTACCTAATCCTGATTGCTACTCAGCTACGGCCCTGGCTTTTGCCTGCCGGCTGTAGTAACTATCGTGTCCTACCTAATCCTGATGGCTACTCAGCTACGGCCCTGGCTTTTGCCTGCCGGCTGTAGTAGCTATCGTGTCCTAACTCGTCGTGATTGCTACTCAGCTGTAGTAATTATCGTGTTCTACCTATCCACAGTGATTACTACTCAGCCACGAGCCCGGTTTCCGCCTGTCGGCTGATGTAACTGTTATTATTCTGTCATAAATTGTTTAACTTTATATTTATTGTATGTATTTTAAAAATTACCTAATTGGGTCATTTGTTTGATATTTTAAATAATATTTCAATGTTTTCTATAGGTCCGACTCCGACGTTTCCCGTGTGTCTGACTACATAAAGAGCCCGGTGACAGCTGCAAAGGTCGTACCGACCAAGACCCTGGCTACGAAAAAAACAACAAAGCGCAAAGCTTCTTCGGTTGTGGAATCGGAATCAAGGTAGTTTATGAATACCCTATATGAGTTATCCCTTCTTTATTAGAGTCTCCATTATTATAACGTACATCTCAATAGAAAATTTTAAATTCACTCTTACTTATTTTTATACAACATAAGTTGGTATCTAGATAAGTTATTATTCGTGATTAATGAAATATAATTTTACTTGTTTACAGTTACAAGAAACTGGAGAACACCGACCTTTTCGGGTTGGAAGACTTGAACAGCCTTCCTTCAACCACGCAGACGGAGTTAGGTTCATCCTTGCTGTCTCGCGTTGCCAACGGGAAGGTACGACGGACAGCGAATCTAAGGGGTGCCTTCTATGTGGAATTAAAGGTATACCATAAAGGAGACATTATCTCCACTGCTCCTGAGGAGCGCTGGAAGAAGGCAGAAATTGCATTAAAACTGCAACTGGATAAAGGTGGCCCGCAGTGGAACTCACTACAAAAATTTATGCACAAGGCTCATGAGTCGTTCAATGACTCAGAGGCTGTGTTTTTAGCGATAAAATACATTTTAAATAAAACTTAAATATCAATTTAAAATTAAAATTTGGGACATCCAAAATAAATGTTTTAAGTTAGCTGGTAATTAATTACGCTAAAATGCCTTTCTGCACTGTTTGTAACATATCTGTTGAGCGCAGTCACTGGACAGGTCATCTACGCAGTAACAAACATAAAAATAAAAATATGTCATACGTTTGCGAAGGTGTGGAATTAATTAATTCTGCATTTCTAAATCGTATAGCTTCTTATAGAATTATTGACACTCATAAAAATATTCTTTAGATTTGTTTTTTAATAACAATTACGAAAAAATAAAGACATTGATAAACAAATCTCTTAAGGATCATATCTGTCTAAAAATAATTTTGAATATTTCGCTTTGTTTTTGATGGTTAAAAATGCTAGTCAAAGAGATGAAATCATTTGCTACAAAGAATTATGTAGTACATCAGAATTATGAATATAATTCATTAGCAACTCAGGTTAGAAACACGTTGAAAAAGAAATTGGAAAAATTTCAAGATCGCGATAGTGGGTGGACATTTTTAATCAGTTCACATTTGTAAGTTAATATTAACAAATATCAGCCTTTGCGCGGCTCAAACTTTATTGACTTACCGGCAGCAATTATATCAAAAAAAAGCATGTGTTAATATTCGAAATAAAGATGATTATTGCTTTTTATGGTCAGTTGTTGCTGCTTCATATCCAGCTAAAAGTCATCCTGAAAGAGTATCGTCTTACCCCGATTTCCGGAACGTGTTAAACATAAAAGACATTCAATTCCCATTGAGTTTCTCAGATTATGCTCGATTCGAATTAAATAACCCTGAAATGTGTGTATATATATATATGGCTTAAAAAATAATACCGTGATTGGACCGTTTTATAAACCAACAACTTTGAAGGGAAAAGTGATTCATTTACTTTATTTAGAAAAAGATGATTTATCACATTGTCTCATTAAGGATTTACCGCGTCTTGTTAAAAATCAAATAACAAAGCATCATAGTAAATTATACTTTTGTGATGTTTGCTTAATGTTCTTTGCCTCATATGATGATCTTAGTTCACACAGTTGTGGAGGAGTTGCCACTAAATTACCTCCAAAAAGCTCTTTTATTCAGTTTGAAAATGATGGTAGAAAGCAGATGGTCCCATTTGTTTTATACGCAGATTTTGAAACAATGCTAGAACGGTACGATTCCTGCGACCCTGACCCAACTCAGGTGAGCACCGTTACGAAGCAGCGACATGTGCCCATCGCTTTCGCTTATCATATTACGTGCACTCTAGATGAAACCTATAATCGATATGTCTCGTATCGTGGTTTGGATTGTGTTTCGAAATTTGTGAATTCTATCTATGAAGATGCCAAAACATTTATAGAATTTTAAACAATAACATTACTATGATTTACACGAATGAGAATGCTCTCGACTTCCAAAAAGCTGATATATCTCATATTTGTGAGAATATCTTGTTAGGTGATAGGGTTCGCGATCATTGTCATTTGACTGGTAAATATCGTGGCGCAGCTCACAGTTACTGCAACCTGCAATATAAAATGCCAAAGTTCCTGCCGGTGTTTTTTCGTAACTTATCGGGTTATGATTGCCACCTTTTTATAAAAGAATTAGGGAAAGCTCCGGGATCTATAAAAGTGATCCCTAAAACAAAAGAAAATTATATTTCTTTCACAAAGTATATTCCAATTTCCGTTAATGAAAGCATTCAGGTACGATTTGTATACTCTTTCAAGTTTTTAGGAACTAGCTTAAAAAAGTTAGCAAGCACAATGAAAAAACAAGACTTCAAACAATTTCCTGAACAAACACAATTTGATCTACTTACCCGTAAAGGAGTGTACCCATACGATTACATGTCCCTATGGAAACTGTACGAAGATACATGTTTACCATCTAAAAATAATTTTTACAACTCCTTAACTATTGAATCAATCAGCGATGAAGACTATAATAATAATAATAATAATAGCTTGGGTCTATCCCCGCTGCCGGTGGCAACCTAGGTTAAGTTTTTTATAATATTTTATATTGTAAATAGGTTTTTATATAAAATATTGTAAAAAATTAAACTTAAGAATAATGTTAAATAAAGAGAATAATAATAATAATGCTCTCTGGTCAATGTCATCATAACGTCATGGATTTTTATCGGAATTTTATTTTATTTCTATAACTTGATTTTTTAACATTAATTTGATTTACAACCGTTTAAAAATATAGTTTGAAAATAACAACAATGAAAAACAACAAAAATGTTTACAAAACACTGGAAAAAATCAAAAATAAGGAAAAACAATGTGACGTTTACACGTCAACGACCAACTAATATAAAAATTATTATGAAAATGACATGATGCAAACAAGAGCCAAGCGAAGCGCACGCCCTCCACCATCGCCTGCTCCACCAACCTCAAGCTCCTCATCTGATGACTTGACCAGAGACGAGTCGAGCAGCGCGAGCGGGCGATCGCCGTCCCCGCCGCCGCTACAACGACCTGCGCGACGTGGACGCTGCTGCACCGCTGCCGGCACGCTTGGGATCAGTGGGGCAATCTGCCCCGCGTACGACCCCCGCTACCGGTGGTGTAGTGCGCCGCATGCGATGGACTCAAGAAATAAATGAGAACTGCATGCGCGCCTACTACAGGGCAACAGAGGGAGGAATTAACCTTACTGCGTATCGTGTTAGGATGCTGTGTTTGTTTCAGGCCCTTGAACCGACCATCGACGTGTCTGCCCAACGACTGTCGGATCAAGTGCGGCTGATCCAGCGTAACAACTTGCTGGATCAGTCAGCACTTGATCGGCTACGCCTGGAGTCACTACGTATTTGTACGGCTTCTTCTTCGGTGCAGGATCGGCCTGCCCCACAATTACCGGCCGTGACGCCTGTTTTAGTGGCGCGAGTAGATCCGGTACCCGACGATGAAGACTACATAAATACGAATGTAAGTACACAGGCGAATGAGCAAATGAGGAGCGCTTTGAACGATGCCATTCTACAGTATCGTGACACGCGTAACTCTAGGCCGCGTATACCTTGTTTGCCCACGAATAGGCATAATTTGGCGTTAATGAGTGCCTTGCCTACGATTTACTGGTACCTTATCTTGGAACCAGTGAAAATTTAATTGATACCCACTCAATCCTTTATTGTGGGGCCATCGCGGTGTGTCACGTTGCTCGTGTCAAATTCCAGGATTCTGACCGAGTACCGCGGCGAACCGGGATTGCCCCTGCTTGGCAATTGAGGATCGAGGGACGTATCAATAAGTTCAGGACACTCATTGCAAAGCTAATTTGCTTCAGAAATGGCAATAATCGGCCTCGCGTCATGCGATTCGTCACACAAGCCTTTGTCGGGACTGATGTTCGACCGGAAAACTATATGGCTTGTGTGACGGAACGTATTGACTTTCTGAAGCAAAAAGTCTATGCATGGGCAAACGGTATACGTCGCTACAGAGTACGTGTGGACCGATACCAACAAAATCGCCTCTTTCAAAGTGACCAAAGAAAAGTATACAGACGGTGGGAAGGAGCTGATCAACGTGTGAGCGACGGGCAGCTACCGGATGTTGATGCCATGACTAATTTCTGGCGCAACATTTGGTCGGTGCCCGTCGAGCACACGGAAGGTGAATGGATGAGTGTTGTCAGTGAGGCGTGTGAACCTATCGAGACCATGCAGCCTATTATTATTAGTACAGCTGACGTAAGTTGTGCAATCCGTACGGCCCAAAATTGGAAATGCCCAGGACCGGACAGATTGCACAACTTCTGGATCAAATGGTTTCGATGTTCACACGAGTTACTGGCAACGCAATTCCAAGAAGCCATAGAGCTCGGCTCACTCCCAAGTTTGTTGACTACTGGTGTCACTTTTCTGCTCCATAAATCGGGTAGTACCACGGAACCGAAAAATTATAGACCCATCACGTGCTTACCTACTTTATACAAGCTCCTTACATCCATTCTGAGAACAAAAATTAACTCGCATATTGTTGCAAACAATATTTTGGTCGTGACTCAGAATGGATGTAGGGTTGGGTCCCGTGGTACTAAGGAGCTTCTCCTCATTGACATGACCATATGCCAGAAGGTTCGGCGTGGCAGAGGGACTCTCTCGACAGCCTGGATTGACTACAAGAAGGCCTATGATTCGGTGCAGCATACATGGTTGGTGAGGATTTTAGAGTTATATAAAATTGTTATAACTTTAAAATCCTTTTTGATGTCATGTATGCGGCAATGGACCACGCTCTTGCGTCAACCAGGATGTCGAGATAGTCTTTTTGCCACGCAGGATCTTATAAGGATAGAGCGTGGCATATTCCAGGGCGACAGTCTGAGTCCTTTATGGTTTTGCCTAGCTTTGAATTCTCTCAGTACTTTTTTGAGAAATTCAAGGTTAGGATGTCGACTGCGGAGAGGGGGTGAAGTTATGTCGCATTTGTTGTACATGGATGACCTCAAGTTGTTCGCACCAAACCGCCAAGACTTGGTGAAACTGCTGAAAATTACTGAGACTTTCAGCAGTGCCATCAAGATGGAGTTTGGTGTGGATAAGTGTGCGGTTATGCATGTACAGCGTGGGAGAGTAGTAAACTCAACCAATTTACAACTCTCCGAAACGATAAACTTCAGATCTCTCTCTGAAGTTGAAACTTATAAATATCTTGGTATGTCACAGTCTTTGGGTGTTGAGGACAGGGACATAAAACAGTCATTACGAGAGCGATTCTTTTGCCGCCTGAGAAAAGTACTTAACAGTCTTTTATCGGGTGGCAATAAGTCGCGTGCTTTTAATGGCTGGGTTATGCCTCTGCTCACATACTCCTTTGGCATACTAAGATGGACTCAGACCGAATTGGACGCCTTGGATAGAAGAGTCCGTCAAATGCTCACGACTTCCAGAATGCTACACCCGCGCTCATCTGTTATGAGGCTGTACATCCCGCGGAGATGTGGGGGTCGCGGCTTTTTAAATGCGAAGGACCTACATAACCGTGAGGTGTGCAGTCTCAGGGATTATTTCCTTAACAGTGAGTGTGGGATGCATTTGGATGTCGTGGCAGTTGATAGACACTTTACGCCGCTCTCCTTGGCAACAGAAAACTGGCGCAAACCAGTGGTGCTAAGCACTCTCGATCGCAAGGACATATGGAAGAGCAAGGTGCTACACGGGCGCTACTATCGGGCTCTAACTGGGCCTGATGTAGATTTGCTTGCCTCGGTGAACTGGCTAAGAGGTCACCGAAAACCTCTTTGGGGAAACCGAAGGTTTTGTCTGTGCCATTGAAGATGAAGTTATCAAGACGAATAACTACCGGAAATATATTATGAAGGACGGTACGGTCGACATCTGTCGGGCATGCCGCCGTCCTGGAGAATCACTCCGACATATTATTTCCGGTTGTTCTCATCTTGCTATTGGAGAGTATTTGCACAGACACAACCAAGTAGCCAGAATAATTCACCAGCAACTTGCTCTTCAATATGGCCTTGTTGAATCAGAGGTGCCGTACTATAAGTACGCACCTGCGCCAGTTCTCCAAAATGGTCATGCAACGCTTTACTGGGATCGCTCTATCATCACGGATAGGACTATTGTCGCCAATAAGCCTGATATCGTGGTGATCGACCGATCTCAGCGCCAAGCAATATTAGTTGATATTACCATACCTCATGACGAGAACCTCGTGAAAGCCGAGAAGGGCAAGCTCAGTAAGTACCTTGACTTGGCTCACGAGGTTGCCGCCATGTGGGATGTGGATTCAACTATTATTGTACCGATAGTCGTTTCGGCACACGGTCTTATAGCTAAGAGCCTCGATCAACATCTAGAGAGGCTCTCGCTAAAAGGTTGGGTCAAGGGTCAGATACAGAAGGCAGTACTCCTTGACACGGCACGTATTGTGAGGAGGTTCCTCACTCTGCAGCCCTAATCACCGATAGCTTGGGTCTATCCCCGCTGCCGGTGGCAACCTAGGTTAAGTTTTTTATAATATTTTATATTGTAAATATGTTTTTATATAAAATATTGTAAAAAAAATTTCTTAAGATATATGTTAAATAAAGAGTATAATAATAATAATAATATCTTTATTTAAATATGCTTACATTTATAGTTTACAAAGAGCTCTTAACTAATAATCTAAAGTAGAATAAATTCTGTTGCCTGAGCTAGGTAAACCCTGTTTTTCAGGCGAATGTGGGCTTAGTCTAAGTTTAATATAAATCGAAACATAAATGAATATAACAGGTTCCTTATACGCTGAATTACAATCTAATATAAAGACATAAATAAAATAATAATAAGTTTTTTTTTAAATAAGCTAATAAGTTTTACACAGAAATAAATAAAACAAAATTACCTTACAACGGTCATTAACCCCTCCGTATCGTCGTAGGTCAATTTTTGTAGCTCTTCCTGTACAACCATTTTGCAGCTGATAGTGTTTAATGGATAAATATAACACTTAGCATTAACCCTGTTGAACAGAAAGGGTCCTAAGAAAATAAAGAACCTTGATGAGAAAGCGCATTTTGTACCTTTGAGATAAGTGCAAACCATGTCCTTCCTCCTTTTATTAGTAATTTCAGTGCTGTAAGGAAGAGCCGTGTGCTGTTTTAGTATCGTGCTTTTTATAAATAATTGCCGAACTGTTAAAACTTTACAGGATTCATATAAAAGATGAGTAGGATATAGATAAGGACAGAAAGTGGACACGTTTAGGATTGCTCTTTGGGCTCTTTCGACAGTTAATAACAGGGACTTATACGTACCACCCCATGCAGTGATGCAGTAAGTTAGTATTGACTGACATAAGGCCACGTAAACTTGCATTATTAATTTGGTATCTGCAATCGAACGAAGTTTTTTAAATACAAACATAAGCTTACGCATTCTGTTACTTAAAGCTTCAATATGATAACGGAATGACAGATTCTCGTCAATAATTACCCCAAGATACTTTATATTGCGAGTGCTAGATATGGTAGGGCAATTGCAAGACATGTTTGTGTATAAATTACAGCCATCATGAGCATACAAAGGTGTTCTTGTTGTAGAAGTTGATTTGCGCATCGAGAATGTGATATATTTAGTTTTATCAGCATTTAGTGTTAGTAAATGTTGATTAAGCCAGTTATTTACAACATTGAAGCCATTTTGTGCAATTTCGTAAGCCTCGAGCTCCGTCGCTGCAGAAAAAAGTAGATCAGTGTCATCGGCGTACGATAATATTTTACCGCCGTTTAGTTGAAGGTTGCAGAGGTCATAAATGTAAATTAAAAATAAGGTAGGCCCAATTATACTTCCTTGTGGGACACCAAAGGAAGTGTTGCACCTGTCAGCACTGATCACATTGCCTATTTTAACGCATTGGCTACGATCACTTAAATAACTTGTAAACAACTTCAGTTGTTTATCTCTTATACCTATTGTTTCAAGCTTATTCAATAGGATGGGAATCGAAACTGTATCAAAAGCTTTTGCAAGATCCAGGAATATACCTATTGTTTTATTGCCTTTATCAAGCTCTTGTGCAATATAGTTAGTTAACTGATGAACTGCCTCATCCGTAGATAAATTAGCTCTAAAACCAAATTGATTGTTAGACAAGAGCGAATTATTTTCCAAAAAATGTACTAATCTGTTGTTTATAATTTTTTCTAAAATTTTTGATATGGAGGAAAGTATCGATATAGGCCTATAATTTGAAATTTGTTCTTTACTACCCGATTTATATACGGGAACAACAACAGCTTTTTTCAAACAAGTGGGAAAAACTCCTTCGGTGAGACAAAGTTGAAAAATATACGTTAGAGGCAGGAGCAGGATATGTTTGAACTGTTTTAGAATTTTGTTAGAAATGTTATCCCAGCCAACAGCACTGTCATCTTTCAAACTCATAATAATTCTTTCTACTTCTGAGGAGTCTGTGGCTAATAAAACAAAAGATTTTACATTAGAGCTACACTGATTAAAACTTTTTGAAGTTCTGAGGAAGATAGGTTGTGTCTGAAAGCGCTCTGCTAAAGTTTTACCTACATTGACAAAGAAATTATTTGCACTGTTAGCAGATAAAAGCGGTGTAGGTTGTGTTTGTAATAAACTCGATGTCGATGCATGTCGCTTAGACGTGTAGGTAACATTTTTAATGAATTTCCAGACCTTTTTACTGTTTTTTCCTGCCTGCTCCAGTTTATTTCTGTCGTAATTGTTTTTAACTTTTTTCAAAATGTTATTACAGAAGTTCCGATATCGTTTATATGTTATTTGTAAGAATGAATTTTCTAAGTTAGATTTAGCTTTAAAATGAAGTTTATCTCTATGTCTCATACAGCGAATTAGGCCAGGAGTTATCCAAGGTTTGATATTGTAATTTCTTCTGCTTATTTTTACTTTGCTAGTATTGTTTGATATGGCTTGTTGTACATTCTTAATTAAGTATGTCAACGCGGTGTCAGCGTCAGCAGAACTATAAACTGGTTCGAGGTCAATGTTACATAAATCGTCTTCGAGTTTAATCATATTTAATTTAGACTTAAGCTGCGTGCGTTGATGCCTAGGTGGTTTAAGACTTATGGTTAGTATAGCCGCTTTATGGTCGGTTACAGCTGAGTTAGTCACTAGGATAACTGTAGGTAAGTGGGTTTTAAGCATAATGTGATCTAAGCAGGAGCCGCTTTGATGGGTTGGGATCAAGTGTGCAGGTAGAAGACCATGGAAGGAGCACAGGTTAAGATACTCGTGAGCAGATGTTTCACAGTTTTCGGGCATAATGTTTATATTTACGTCACCTATTAATGCTATGGTTCTGAAAGATGATAGTTCTTTTAGTAGCTCATTTATACTACGAATATTTTGGGTCAGAATGGTTAGTGCATTGTTTGCATAGTGTGAAAGATGTTGTTTGCAATTTTCGACATCACATGCTTTTGACTCTGATACGGAGAAGTTATCTAAATCGTAAATTAAATTATTAGTCATATTAACAAAGATCAAAATTAGAATATAATGGACGGCGCTCTTAGGCGCCTTCATAATCGATAGAGTTAATATATCTTTGTTCGGCCATTTTTTTGGCAGGACAATCAATATCACCTGTTTTATGATTGCTCGGCTTCTTAAATTGTAGGCAAGTCGCACATTTAGCAGGTTCGGCTTTCTTCATGCAATCAGTCATCAAGTGACCTAGGTCTCCGCAGTGGCCACATGAATGAGTTGACGCTCTACACGACTTAGCCGCGTGACCATACTGTTGGCACTTAAAACATCTAGTGACCAAAGTAAAGTCTCTCACAGGGCAAGATGACCAATTCACAAAAACTCGATCTTGAGATATAAGGGCCTTAAGTATAACAGCTGGAACCTCTATGACGTAATTACAAGTCAACGAGTCTTTTTTGCCTGATTTGTGGCTAAGCTTAATAGAGGTCAAAAAGTTATCGCAAGTTGTGCCCTGCAATTTATCGGCCAAATTTTGTTTGTAAATGCACTTGAAACCTCTTGCTCCTGCATAGATGTAGGTACTCCGATTACAACGATGCGAGGTCTGCGCTTATGTGGCTCATCTATTGTCAAGCCCGAGGTGGTAAGCTGTACCGACTGCTTTAACTTTTCAACGTCATCCTTCGTGTCCGTGCTTATTATGACCCCGCCGTTTCTAGTTTTACGTAATCCACGGACATGCAGCTTCATTACTTCAGGGTTGATAATTTGCTGGACCAGGGCTTTTGTGTCTTCGCTTGATTCTGATTTATCGTTTGGATAAATTGCTACGGACTTTACATTATTAGGGCGAATGAAAGTGGTATTATCTTTTTTGACCATATCAGCGAATGACGGGTTAGCCGTGACTGTGGACTCCTGGATGCTTCGTTTTAGGTCATAAAGACGTTCTGATAGGTCTTGGTTTTCACTGAGCGCCTGAAGGTTTGCTTGTACAAGAAGAGTATTTTGCTTTAAAGACTGATACTTGACAGCCCTTTGGGAAGTTCCATGTCCAACTTTCCGGCATAAGTTATGAATTCTTAACTTTTGGTCTGAGTTCAACTTTCCTTCTGCTGAGATAGCGCAGACTTCATTAAGGCACTGTTCAATGGTAGACATCCATTTCTGTATTTCAGAAGTCGCTACGATTTCGGGAGCATTCTCGTCCATGTCTTCCCCTGGGCGAGATGTGGGCGTGGGACTTCTTTGCGTTTTACCACTCCGATTGAAGGGACTACTCATGTTGTTATATCTACTAACTAAGCAAATAGTCAAACACCAAACATAATGCGAGTCATTCACTTATGCAATCACAGTGTGACACAGAAACACTACCGCCTATGCACAATTAAGTAGGTCAATATTCATTTAACTGTATTGTGTGAAAACATTAGATAAAACAAAAAATAAATCAAAAGGCATAAAGAAATGTGTTGTAAAAAATTTAAATATCATTGATTATAAAAATGTATTGTATAATGGTAATGTTATCCGCAAAAAAAATGTGTTGTTTAAATCAATAAAACATGAAATTTTTACACAAAGTGTTAATAAAATAGCATTGTCAAGTAATGATGATAAGCGGATGCTACTGTCGGATAAGGTATCGACTTTATCCTGGGGAAATGCAACCATATTTCTGTAATTGGATGTCCTAAATAGGTAAATAGGATATGTAAAACTACCTGATTAATTTGGTAATATGTATATATATTATAATAGTAGTATGATTACGAGAATTAGTATGTAACATATTGTTTAAATTTTTTTATGATAATAAAATGTAAGCAATTACCTACCATCTTCTTGTTGGTAATTCAATTAACTCTTATACGCGTTTTATATTTTGTCAGTACTTATGCTTGTAAGTGTTTTATATGTTTTATATAACTAAAAAAATTAGAATTTCTTATTATTATTATTATATTATTATTATTATTAGAAATTAGAATAAATTAGAATTCAGTAGTTTTTTAAGAAAATTAATTTGCAAGTCATTGTTTTGATATGATTAAGATAAAATAATATGAGAATTGTCAGTACTTTGTGAATCTGTAAGAATTCTGACAATTCATTTATTTTAATAAACTTGTAAGTATACATTTTGGATTTTGTCTGTAAGCTTGCAAGTGTATTTATGCAAGAAAATTAGAAGTATTGAATAGATTGATTAAGATTGTTATGTATCACTGTTGCTAACTGAGCTTACAGCTATATGTGCTAGCTATGTCAGTGATAACTGTTACTTGACTCTCAGAAGGTTGATTGAATTAAAGTCTGAATGGTTACTAAACAACTGTCTTTTATTTGCACTTGTTCATTTACACAGTTAATTGTACAGAAGTATATCTATGGCTAGGCGTAAGCTTATGGCTATATACGACGCGCTTGGGACAATGGTTCTAACGCGTAGCTAGGGAACGACTGGTCCAACGAACGTCTGGGAACAACTGGCGTACGTAACCGCACGCCGTGCCTCGTGATTTCATAATTGCAATTCAGCACTTACATTGTGCTGTGTCCCTACATAACATCCTTCCCTAAAAATTTTCACAAAAAAAAATTTTTTAACATCTAGTCAATGACTCCAAACATTAAATCAATATCTAGAACTCACAACCCTATCACAATGACAAACTGATAACCCTAGCGCTAGCGCTCGGAACTTCTAAGTCAGCGTTTCGCGCTGGGCGAACTGATAACGCTACACGGATTGTACAGAGTGATTGTTAATACATCTAGTTCTAAAAATAGACTTTCACAATTATTGATGTTCAAATACGAATGTGAAATAGGTTTACATTGGTTTCTCTTGCGGAACCTTGGACTTTAAACATGCCATTTAAAATTTTATTTTACTAGTCTTCCTTACATTTTAGTGTATAATGTTAAAAATAATGCAATAATATGGTCTTTTTATTAGCCATGGTGACAAAAATAACTTTTACAAACGTCAATACATAAAACTTGCTACGTCGTTACGTGCATACAAAAATGTTACACTGCTTTAGTGACATAATAAGTTAACTTTAGAATAAACAAAAGTATGGATTACGTCATAATGTTACCTTATTAGATAAGAGACCAATTAAATGGAAAAGAGATATAAAATGTACGTGCAGTGAACCTCACAATAATAGTGTCCACTGCATTGCAATACGTAATTGCATGTCAAAACATTAATATAAAAAATAAATGCAAAGAACAAACAAAATTAAACCATTAAATTTTAATTGCATCACAATCAAATTAGCTGAACAGAATCGCAATGTCGTTCAAATGTGCAGAAAAAAAAAACAAAACCGAATATTGGTTAATACTCCGACAGAATGGTCGGGTTGAAACGACAATTGCTACATAGCGGAAAGAAAACAACGGCTTCTCTACTGGAGCCTGCTTATGCAGCTATACTGCTTTACAAAATCGTTCTTAACAAGAAAAAAATAAATAAGAAAAACTTCATAAGTCGACTAAATAAATCGCATTTAGCCGTAAGTCCGCTGTACGGTACCAGCTAAGCAGTAGGAATGGATCAGTAACTACAACATTACGTCATCCGCTCGGATGTTATCGCGCCAGTCGGGCGGCCACATGCCTACACTTTAAACTGCGCTGTCTGCATTCCTATCGCTCGCTCGTTGCGACACTCTGTCAACACAATTCATAATTTATATTGTACACTTAAATTACAACAAAGGCTTCTGTACTCGGAGCCTGCTTATCCCTTGTGCACTCCCGAAGTGCAATATGTACTAATGAACATTTTTAAAACTTTGTCCCAAATAATCAAACGCAAAAAAAAAAAAAAAACATTGTTATAACTTATTAAACCCATGAAGTGGACATATATTCCTTGTACTTAATAAAAGAAAAAAACAAAATTAAAGAATAAAACTATGACATACAGTTGTTATAATTGGGGTATGTCCCGTGACAAAATTACTTACATTATTTTATTCCCCCACTGGACGTAAAAACCAGATAGTTACCAAATACGTAACGTAGAGTGACGTGAAACTTTGTCAATAAACAGCTTGCTGTCCTACTGGCTGCTGCGGTATTGTGTGCACCTTTACTACGGGTGTCTCTAGACCACTGCTTGAAACTACTTGTCTCCTCAGCCACGACTTGGTCGATTTCACACATCTTCGCTTCAAAAAGCATAGAACTATGCCTACTAAAAGAATTACTGCTACCAGAACAACAATGGATAGATATTCTATCCTCGTTTCCATTTGTGTGTTGGTAACTACTGCTTGGGCTTGGGCGAAAGCCACATTGTCTTGTTTGCTTTGCGGGCTGCCCATAATAAACAACGAAAATTAAACTTTCTTTCTACTAAAAAATGAGAGAAATGGAAACTAGCAACTAGCTCTATCGGCTTTCAGTATACTTATAATGAAACATCTTGTGGGAGCCTCGATATACATCATTTCATCTGTCCTAGATTAGAAAATAATAAAGGTATTGCGAAATTACTGTTATTAGCTAGTCATTGTAAATGCAAAATCTGCATAGTTGCATTTATAACTCAGTAACCTACATACACAATAGTACGTATACAGCGTTTCATACCATAATGGTTTCGCAATCGCTACGTAGGTACTGTAAATGTTCACAAACAACACGTACAATCACACACATGTGAGACGTGACATAATACGTGACTAAACGTATAGTACTTAAGTACACAAATTACTTATGACACAAAAATACATTTCTTGGAAAAGAAAACTAAGGGAAAATGACTAATAATTAACATATTAAATGCTTAATCTTACCAATACCGTACTGATGAGTACTTCCTAAATTTGCGGTCACCCATCTCTATGTGGGGCCGTCTTGAAATTGTCACTTAAGGTGACACAACGTTAATTCTGTGGTGGTTGCCAGATGACCTGCCCTGCCATCAAAAGAATAAACAGCTCGACTATTGGACACATTCACATCGCAATAGCCAAAGCCCTGCAGCATTCATCTGACAACGCCGTGCTAGAATGTCCAAGCTGTGTTGGCCTATTGTACATTTCTTAACATTAAAAGAACATTGTACGAGTAATAAAGTAATTTCTAATTATCTTATTATCAAAAGTACATGACACAAAACCTATGTAGAGAAGAGGAATCCCTTGGCATCCCCACAGAGCAGTGCCTCCTGCCTGGGGAGCATCGCGGCCTGCGGGATCTCTACAACACAAATCGTGCAGGGGGTCTCACCTGACGACCACTCCTTGTGTTAAAGACGACCGATTTGTTCTTGCTATTGGAACTCGGATCTACTACTTTATCTATAGGAATGACTGTGGGCGTGACGTCATTGTTATCCTCTAATATGTACGCCGGTTTTAAACGATCGATTGTCAAATTAACTTTGCGATCTGGTAACTGTACCGTGTACACTTTGTCTGAGCGCTTCAGAACACGATATGGACCATCATAAGGAGATTTCAAAGGTCTCCTCACTGCATCATCCCTCACAAAGACGTGACTACAGGATTTCAAGTCGGGATGAACGAAAAAGGATCGTGTGTTACGGTTTGACTTTAAACTTGGCTTAAGCTTTACTATTGAATGACGTATCCTATCAACTAAATTGTTGTCGTCTCTGCCCTCTGTGTTCGTGATGTCATAAAAATCACCTGGCATTCGTAAGGTCCTACCAAATGTCATTTCGGCTACGCTGACGCCATTGTCGCTCCTCAACGCAGTACGAAGACCTAACAAAACTATGGGTAGCTCGTCTACCCATGAGGAATTGTTCATTCTTGCTGTGAGCGCGACCTTCAACGAACGATGCCAGCGCTCTACCATACCATTACTTTAGGGATGGTATGCCGTAGTACGTTGTCTCTTAATACCGAACGTTTTCATTAAGCTTGCAAACAAATTACTCTCAAACTGTCTGCCTTGGTCGCTGGACAATATACTGGGGCATCCGTAGCGAGCTATCCACTCCTCAAAAATTACTTTGGCTACGCATTCCGCCGTGATCTCTTTGACGGGAAACGCTTCTGGCCAACGGGTCTTTCTATCTATGACTGTGACTAAATATGTATAGTCCTGGACAGTAGTCGCTAGTGGCCCTACAATATCTACATGTATAACGGGCTACTGCCGGGAAATCTGTAAACTCTGAAACTGTATGCTTATTTATCTTTGATTTCTGACAGCTTATGCAACATTTTGCTTATAATGTGATGTCTTTTCTCATTGATGGCCAAAAAAATTTCTGTGTGACTAATCTCTTAGTCGCGCGTATACCCGGATGACTAAGGTTGTGAATCGAGTCAAATGCTATTCTCCTAAAGCTTTCCGGTAAGTAAGGTCTGGCATCTTCCGTTGAGGTTTCACAAAAGATCGAACAATTACTCATAGGTAGCGATATACTTTTAATGCACACGTTGCTATCACCACACGTGGGCGTTGTTTGTGCCAAGTAGCTATCGCACCTTTGCGCTTGCGCAAGTTCGCGATAGCGCGTCAGCCACAACATTGTTTTTGCCTTCCACGTATTGAATGTCCGTTGTGAATTCGCTAATAAAAAATAACTGCCTAGTCCTACGAGGTGTTTCTTTGTTACTGTCTAACTTCTTGAAAGAATGAATTAACGGTTTGTGATCGGTGAAAACAATTAACTTTTGTCCCTCAAACATTTTACGAAAATGTCTTATGGCTAAAAAGATCGCCAAAAGCTCTCTGTCATAAGTACTATATTTCTGCTGTGATTTAGACATTTTTCTCGAGAAATAACCTAACGGTTGCCATGTATCTGCTACCTTCTGCTGCAGAACCGCGCCCACACATGTGTCTGAGGCGTCCGTCATTAAAGCGTCAGGACTATCTGGACTAGGATGAGACAGTGTCGCCGCTTCCTGGAGGCCTAACTTACACCGCTCAAATGCTTCTAAAGACTTCTCCGTCCATACAATTGGAGTTTTGTCATTCTTTTTGCATTTAGTCAAATAGCTATTCAGCTCTAGCTGATGATCTACTGCCTTTGGTACGTGTGAGCGGTAAAAGTTAACCATCCCCAGGAAACGCCTAAGGTCATTAACTGTTTCCGGTTTGGGGTATTCTATGATGGCCTGAACTTTGTCTTGCAGGGGCTTTATACCTTCCGGGGTTACCTCAAATCCTAAGAACTCAATCTTTGGCCTGCCAAAACTACACTTTGAAAGATTAATCGTTATGCCATACTCATTTAATCTTTGAAAAACTAACTCTAGGTGCTCCTGATGCTGAGCTTCTGTATAACTGCTCACTAATAGATCGTCTACGAAACAAAAAACAAAATCTAAGCCTTGAAATACTGTAGCCATGAATCTTTGGAAGGTTTGCGCAGCGTTACGCATGCCAAACGTCATCCTAGGAAATTCAAAAAGACCAAACGGTGTAATAATCGCGGTTTTCTCAATATCGCTTTCTGAGACTGGTATAAAATGATACGCCCTATTGACGTCTAACCTTGAAAAAACTTTCTTCCCTGTTAGAGCATAAGTAAAATTTTGTACTCTCGGAATTGGATATCTGTCGGGCTTGGTAACTGCATTTAACCGTCTATAATCGCCGCATGGTCTAATTTCCCCGTTCTTTTTGGGTACCACGTGCAACGGACTAGCCCATGGGCTTTTTGAAGGCCGACAGATGCCCAACTCTTGCATGATTTTAAATTCCGCTTTGGCTTTTTTGTACCTCTCAGGTGGCAATGGTCTGGCCCTGGCGAACACGGGTGGCCCTTTGGTCTCGATGTGATAGCGCACGTCGTGTTTGGGTGGCTCCTTGAAGCTAATCGGCTTGGTGATGTCTGTGTACTTGCTCAACAACGCGTGATATGGGTGACTAACGTCCACAGTCTTTACAGCTGGTTCCCTGGAATTTATAATTGAGGCATTAACGTTCAAATTTGTAACATTGTCAATCAGTTTCCTCGACTTTATATCTACTAACAAACCAAATTTATTTAAAAAGTCGGCACCAATGATTGGCTGCCTTATGTCAGCTATAATAAAAATCCACTTAAAGGCACGCCGCAAACCTAAATTTAATTCTAATGTCTTTGTTCCGTAAGTTTTAATCTCTGTGCCGTTTGCAGCGTATAATTTGTAATCTGAAATTTCATTAACGTTAAATTTGTTCCTAACTGGTAAAACTGAAATGTTTGCACCTGTATCAATGAGGAATCGTAGTCCAGAGTTGCGATCGGTGACGCACAAGCGGTGTGATGGCTGAACAGCGCAAGCTCCCGCTACGGCTTGCACTTCTTCTAGTTTTCCGTCTTCTTCCATGCGCATGGTGCGACGCATCTTTGAGCCTTGTCCTTGTAGCGAAAGTGGTAAGAGCATAGCCAGTCCGGGCTATCTGGTGTGCGCGTGGTGGTTCCTCGTGACGCCGAACGACGTCGATTGAAGCTGGAGTCCCTCGACATGCTCCTCCGTCTGCTTCTGTACCGGCACGGTTCGTTGCGCTGCTCCTTGGTCGTTCTGCTTTCCAACCTGGCCATTCTCGCACTTAGCTTGGCTATCTCTGCTAAGATTAGTGTCGCTGTGCTTTGTTCGCTACTGCCTCGTGTCACCTCACTAACCTGCATGGGTCTCGTTGCTTCCATCACTGTGTCTGCTGTGGTTGCGAGGTTGTCCAAACTCTTGGATTCGGACACTGCGCGTACTGCTCTCACTGCTGACGGCAAATGATTCTGCCACAAGATGCTGAGCGTGTGGTCAGGAATCTTCTCGCGGGCTAGTTCTCGCATTCGTCTCAAAAGTTGTGAGGGCCTCTGTTCACCCAGATCCATCTCGCTCAACAACTTTTGCAATTGCCTAGTGGCAGACTCTTCGTAGATTGATAGCAATCTCTCTTTCAACGCGTCATATCTTCCGGTGCTCGGCGGTTGTAGCAATAAGTCCGTGATTTGTCCAATTGCATCTTTGGACAACTTTCCAATGACGAGATCGTATCTTGCCTGATCGCCTAACTTCTGTGGGTTCAGAATAGCCTCTATCTGTATGAACCAGTGTCGGGGCTGATCAGTCCAAAACTCGGGCAATCTTGACGCCACGGTTACTGCCGCTAATTCCATTCTGTGTTGGACTTCCGGTTGCGTCATGGTCGCTATTCTAATTTCGTACCTGCCGAAATACTTTGTTGTCGCCACGCGGTCCTGTCGCCTTGAGTCGTTCCCGCTGTTGTGTAATTCACTTAATTCACTGAGTCACTATGTTCCGTCGGGGTCTGAGTTCAGTCGGGGTCACCACTGTTATGTATCACTGTTGCTAACTGAGCTTACAGCTATATGTGCTAGCTATGTCAGTGATAACTGTTACTTGACTCTTAGAAGGTTGATTGAATTAAAGTCTGAATGGTTACTAAACAACTGTCTTTTATTTGCACTTGTTCATTTACACAGTTAATTGTACAGAAGTATATCTATGGCTAGGCGTAAGCTTATGGCTATATACGACGCGCTTGGGACAATGGTTCTAGTTCTAGCTAGGGAACGACTGTTCCAACGAACGTCTGGGAACAACTGGCGTACGTGACCGCACGCCGTGCCTCGTGATTTCATAATTGCAATTCAGCACTTACATTGTGCTGTGTCCCTACATAACATCCTTCCCTAAAAATTTTCACAAAAAAAAATTTTTTAACATCTAGTCAATGACTCCAAACATTAAATCAATATCTAGAACTCACAACCCTATCACAATGACAAACTGATAACCCTAGCGCTTGCGCTCGGAACTTCTAAGTCAGCGTTTCGCGCTGGGCGAACTGATAACGCTACACGGATTGTACAGAGTGATTGTTAATACATCTAGTTCTAAAAATAGACTATCATATCACTGGGAACAACTGGCGTACGTGACCGCACGCCGAGCCTCGTGATTTCATAATTGCAATTCAGCACTTACATTGTGCTGTGTCCCTACAAGATAATAGTATGTAAGAAGTTAATAAATATTGTGTAAATGTATATATTTTTTTTATTTCCATTCCTGTTGTCAAATAATGATTAAATAGGTGTTCAAAGCACACAAGATCAAACTTGTTAGAACATTAAATTGATAATACCATAGGTACATGCTTGTAATAATGAAATCATTAGTTTCAAGTTCATTCACGTCTATCACGCTTAAAAGCGTCTGTTGCTAAATATGACACTGCTCAGGTGCACTCACACAAAGCATACAGGTTTAATCTTGATAAAAACATTAAATTGATTAAATACCCTAGGTATATAATTGTATTAGTCAAAACATTAGTTTATGTTCATCCACGTCTGTCGCGCTTGTAGTGCAGTGTGTCACGGCATCATGACTCATAAGAATCATCTGTTTTGTTATACGTGATGGAATGCAACTAATACACACTGCACTACACGCTCACACGCGCCTGTTGTTAAATATGACACCGCACAGCTGCACTCACACAAGCCATACAGGTTTAAACTTGATACTACATTAGGTATTCGACATGTACACTACTTATTCGTATTACTCATCATTAGACTGTCAGCTGCTGCCAGAGTCACTGCACATTCTTAGTTTTGTTGTTTACATTATTTACTTAATTATTTTTTATTTTTGTTAGTTTTGTTGTTTACATTATTTACTTAATTATATTTCTTTGGTTTAGTTCATCATGACCTATTCTCCTGACAATTTCAAATTCTCAATACGGCCAAAGTTTTCCGACTCCGAGTTTGAGCTGGAATAATCCAGAACCACAAGAACCGATCAAAAAAAGAGCAAGACGAGGATCACAAAAGCAGAAGCAGCATAATATGTATCAGTCTTACGTGATAAATAATGAAAAGAAAAAAGGATTTCGCCTCATTCAAATACAAATGGTGAACATAAGTGATCAAGGATCTGATAGTGATAAAGAAGATATATTGCTGAGTGCACAATACATAGTGACTGAACCTACAGATTATATAATGGATGAGGCAGAAAGCTTGATAAATAAAATATCAAAAAAACTTTGTGGAGACTCTAGTTATGTGTAAATATTATATCTAAGTGTTTATATTAAGTGTTTAATGATGTTTTATACATAAGTTTTATTTATTGTAAATAGTTAAGGATTTACCTATAATAATAAAGTATATCGTGTAAAATAAATGATATTTTTTTCTTTAGATATATAGTCTAATTTCTTGTTTAAATAAATAAAGTTATACATAACAAATATTTAAGTAATAATGGAATACGATAGAGAAATATAATTATAGTTTGTTGTTGATGTAGAAAAAGAAATTGTTATAAAAAGATCTTTATCTATTAAATAAAAGTAGCAATAATTAAATTCATTCTGCTGCAGCTAGTTCAAAGTCAGTAAAACAGGTAGCATAAGTATTTTAAATAAAACATCCATTTATATAACACAAAGAATCAGTTTATTGATAATAATATAACAATTAAAATAAATTAAACATATACATATTATTATCATAGTACCATTTTATAATACACACAACATTATTTAATGCACAGTTCATTTTATGATTTACACAACTAAAGTCCGTTTCATTTTTACAAAATTTACTTTTTAATATTGTAAAATTAGGACATCCCTTTTCACCAATATCGATTTCCTCACAGTTTGCACATACATTTTTAATCCACTTAATTTTTTCACAACCCTTTGTAATAACCTTTTTATTATTTAGATGATTTATGATAACACGATGAAACTCTCTATAGTCTATGTAGCCCTCACACCAGCTGATTCCTCGATTTCTTTCTAACCATCTGACTCGTTTCTTTTCTACTTCTGTGAGATGATGAAATGAGTATGGTGGCTTTACTAAAAACGTTTAAGTATGTTCCTGGCTTGCAATTGCTACTTCTTTCACGATGAAATTGTTATTTATATCTTTAAATCCTTTAAGATCCACTATAAGTGTATCCGCGTTCATGATATCTTCTTCACAATGCTGTTTAGTGGTTTGTATTCAACAATGCAATCGTTGAGAATAAGACAGTATGCTGTAGTCTTATCTGGTATATCTGATTCAGTCTCAATTTCCACTCTCACATCCACAACAGGACCTGTTTTAAGATTATCTACTTGTCTAGAGCAGTCAACTACAAACATAGGTGCTACATCATTAAACTCTTTTTCACTTAGTAAAGGTTCTCCACGACGTCCGTAATATGACTGTTGAAATCGAACGTATTGCTCATATATTAATGCAATTTTATTATTAGAAAAACTAGCGTTGAGACTTTCATATGGAAAATAATTTGAATTGAGATACACTCTAACGTCACGAATATAGCAATGATCGAACTGAGACATGTCGGAACTTGCATTATTTTTCCTGTTTGTCTGTAAACCAATAATTATATATCGAGGTTTTTCTACTTGAGATGATGTTTTGATAGACCAGGTATGCTTTGTAGTTTTTGGTAAAGTTGGGTATTCGTACAGATCCAAATTTCTGAATATCATCTGAAGCGGTCGATCTTTTTCTAATAGCTTTAGTAAATTTATTTTTCTTTGTCTGACACTTTAACATGTGGTACGCGCCATATGATTTTGTTAATTTGAACATCTTCCACTACTTCATCAGAGTTCAATTTTAAAGCGTTTAAATTAGTATTACTTCTTAACAATATTAGTTCATGTCTACTATTAATCACGACTTTTTTATAATCTTCAGCGAATCCGAAGATATTACAAAGCGGTATAGAAGTAGAAAAGCTCCCTTCATTCATATTTTTTATACCATCAATATTCCATCCCCAGGCATATGACATTTTGGACTCGCTTTCATTCATTGACACTAATGATTTCATAGTTGTAGTTATACCTGCATTTTTTATTTTATCAATCTCCACTCCATTTAGTTCGTACCTAATATCTTGGAACAAGTAGAGCAGAGCATTGTTCGTGAAATGGATGGTGGTAGCTTTATCTTTTATTTCTTTTTTGCTCACTATAAAACAGTTCCTTCCAAATATAGGGTGCTAGCAGAAGGGAGTATATACAGGTCTTGTTGGTTGATAGGTATGCGGATTTCATCATTTCTATTGAAACTTGTGACATAAGGCTTGTAAGAATGAAACTCAATTCCTTCTATTGAGGTGTCGTAACTCGGAGTTGATAAAACGTTTAATATATTATTATTCATTTTAACAATCCAATTGCTCTGAGGAATGCTTTATTTTCTTTAGTTATTTTTTTCTTAAAGCGAGGTCCTTGGTAAGTTGCTCGAATAGAACTAATATTTTTTATTTGCCGAATCTCATATTGATTAAAGTCAATAATTTTTTCTTCTAAGGTGTAAATACAACTGTACCTCTTCACCACGCAAATTGATTAAACGATTGTTAATATCCAATAACTTGATATGTATGCAGTTTATATAGTTTTGGTTGATTGGAAAGTATAAAGGGTTCTTCGGGATTTCTATGATTCTGTATCCAGGTGATACGTTAAGGGCGAATTCGTGAATAATGTGACTTGGATCGCCGTTTATATAGGAGCCGCTCACAATATCACATTCAATCCTGACCACGGTTGTCGGCAAAATGTTTACTGGAAACTCTGATTCATACCATTTATCTGCTTTCAAAATCTGCTTATTAAACCCCAACAGTTTTCTGAAGCAGTCTTCTTTTGCAAAATTTACGTCTTTTGTGCAGTATATAGTAGTTTTTAGAGTATTGTTATTACACTGTAGTTTTATTAATGCATCCTTTATTTCAGATTTTAATAAGTCATTGATATCTTGCAATTCATACGTACCTTCAGGTATTTCAATAACGTCTTTGATGCCATAATAGAATTTGTTATTACTTTTGTCTATATTTGGAATAGAATTATATGTTGAAAGATGCATCAAAGCACATTCATATTGTCCATCTAATTGTAAAGGATTAGAAAAGTATGTAGATAAATTTGATGAGTTTCCAGTTATTGACAAAGTGAGTGACATTTTGTGAATGAGTGAAATTAAAGAAATACTATATATTTTATACATTTTTATTCCAAAACGTCAACAGATATTCTAAACATAAGTGTCCACAGATTACTGTATTAAACTTTTGATATCTCGTGTAGTTATAAAATACAGTGCAATTTTTAAAATACCTCATTATTTCCACTGGAGGTTTTAAATCTCCATAGCTATCAAAATATTCGCAATAGTTGTTTATTTTAACATATGGCCCAATGAGTTCCTTCATTTTTATAATTATCCAAGTTAACGATGCCACATTCAATCTTCTTTGGCTTCCCTGGTAACTGATCTTTCATGTACACCCCTCGAAAATATGGGATATCCTTTGCATGTTTTTGAAGATCTACATTAGTTAGAGGACGATTGGGCAGCTTATATTTTAGTATTTTTTATAAATAACCCTTTACCATTTTTATACGGTTTGATGTATAAACCTTTTCCAAGAGCTAAAGCTTCCATGGCTTTATTATGTCGTTCCGTCTCTACAAATTTTTTTTGAGATGCTTTATAATCATTTACAGTTTTTGTAATACCAGCCGCACCTCCAGCTAAAGTTCCTAAAGCTGACAATCCGGCAAAAATTGGAATTAAAGGCAGAACTCCTCCAATTTTCGGCAAAGGTAATACTCGAGGCACTCGAACGTGACGAATATGTGGAAATAATTTTTTTGCTGTTAAGTAAGCAGTTTTTATTATTGCCTTTTTGTCTTTATGTTTCAGTTTCTTGATTTTTGATTTGATCTTTAAAACTAAGCTTCTGAATGTTTTTATACCCAGAACCAGAGTTCAGTTTAGTTTTATAACTTTCTTAACAAGCCATGAGCTTAATTTTTCACCTTTCCCTGCATCTTTTGATTGAAGTCTTTGTTTGGCCATGTTCAGTAGTTGTAAATAAGCTTTGTGACGGTTAGGTAAATCTGTATATTTTGTGTACGCAATGTCGTGATGCATACAAGCTTCGTCTAATTTATTCACACCCCGGTCACCGCGAGCCAAACGTTCACGTAATTTAGTTCCAGGCCCACAATAATTATATCCAGGCAAATGAATTTCGAACGGTAGATGATTGATTAAACTACACACATCAAAAGTGTCTAGGGATCAAGCATTTTTATGCGGATTTCTTGAGATTGAGATGTGGCTTTGTAATAAATTTATGATTTTATAAATTTATATGGATCCTTTTTCGTGCATTTCATAATTTGAAACAGGAACTTTCAATCAATTTCTAGTAAAAGATGAAAATCAGCTGTCAATATTTTCCCTATAAAAACATACAACGCATTGAAGACATTATTAGTGCTACTGTTTCCCTACTACTGATTAAAACCAACGTTATTATGGAGCGGCGACGTCATTTAAGCAGGGAAGAAATGCTCAGAGCCGTGGGAATGATAGAAGCTGGTTCCCGGCAACGTACTGTGGCTTTAGCTCTGAATACAAGTCAGAGTGTTATCAGTCGACTTTGGACACGTTACCGAAGCACTGGTACCGTGGCTGAGCGCCATGGAGGACGGTATCGCTGCACCACACGGAGACAAGACCGATACATTCAAATCACAACTCGAAGAGCTCCAACAATAACCGCCATGATGTTAGCCGTGAGGCTTCATCACTCTTCAGGGAACTTAATTAGCGACCAAACAGTCAGAAACCGCTTGCATGAAGTGAACCTTCATTCCCGAAGACCGCTAAGGGTACCACCTATAGCAATGCACAATCGTAGGATTCGATATCAATGGGCTCTTGAACACAGAAATTGGGCAGAAGAACAATGGCGTTTCGTGTGCTTTTCTGATGAGTCTCGTTTTGGTATGAGACCGGATACAAGACGTATACGACACTGGAGAACCCCTGGACGCCAACAGCGATTAAAATCCTGCCAGGAAGTCCATCCTTATAGTGGTGGAACCATCATGGTATGGGCGGGTATTTGGATCGGCGGAAGAACTGAGTTGATTTGGATCAGAGGCAACCTCAACGCTCAAATTTATGCTGAGACGATTGTATCAGACGTCATCGTTCCTCTACAAGTGCAAATCGGTCCCTTATTTCAGTTAATGCATGATAATGCACGACCGCACACCGCAAGAGTTGTAAGACAGACTCTCGCCGCAGCTAACATCAATGTCATGCCCTGGCCTGCTCAGTCGCCAGACTTGAACCCGATTGAGCATGCATGGGATATGCTACAGAGAAGAGCTCTGCCGAATATGGAGGGTATCCAGTCGCAAGAAGACCTTTTTTTGTTGTTGCAACGAACATGGGCGGCCATTCCACAGCGTGATTTGGATGAACTCATTTTGAGTATGCCAAACCGATGTTCTTGTGTTGTTAGTGTTCGCGGTAGAAACACGGATTATTAATTGTTTAAGTTACCCAATAAAATTTTAAAGAAAACAGTCTTTTTTTCGAACTTTAATGTTAGTGGTTCAAATGTCAAAAATCCCTTTATTAGGAAAATGGCAAATTTCTTTATTAATGCAAAGGTGACTTGGTTTATCGTTACTGTAGACAAACGAAAACACTTTATTTGATGAATCCTTAAAGAAAATTTTAATTAATATCAATCAGGAGAAAAGTTATTGCAAAAATATATGTTGATCCCTAGACACTTTTGATGTGTGTATTTACTAGTCCACCACCTTGCATTACTTGAAGTGCAATGAAAGGAACACCAGACAATATTGGCTATATAATTATCTTAACTCATTATTGCAGCTTTATCAATCCAACTGTTTTCTTCACTGTAAAGACCCAGCCACTTAACATAAATTTTATTTCCTTTCCTTTTCAAAACCTTTTCTATCAAATAGTCATCTGGATAATAAGATTTTTGAAGTTCTTGTTTGTAAAAAGTTCCTAATATGTCTTGGTTTCGTTGATCTGCTTTGTGATATGTTATCGGTATGGTATTATTAATCTTCTTAATTTTAAATAATTCAGTAGACCAATTAGGAGTATATCCTTTCTTGAAATAGTGCTTGTATTTGCTTATACGAACACAGTCACCAATTTTAAAAGTAGGCTTTCGCTTAATAGATTTATCGATAAATATCTTTCTAATATTTTGTTTTATTTTATTTTCATTAGATTTATTCACATCAACCGGTTTACATTTAATAGTTCGATGTTTCGTATTATTGTATTCGGTCAATATATATTTAAATGGATGACCTAACCATTTATAGTTTCCATTGAAACTAAAATATTTATATAATTTATTTTTAAGTGTTCTAATAAGTCGCTCTACAATTGAGGCTTTTTTAAGTAGAAAATGATGAATAATGGTTTATGTTATACGTTCCCATAAGTGTCTTACACGTATCGTTATAAAACTCTCTTCCCCTATCAGAATGTAAATTGACAGGATTTTTTTTGACTGGTAAACAGTATTTGTTCAAATGCACGGGTAACCTCAAATTTATTTTTCAGTTTTAATGGCTCTGCCCAAGCACACTTTGAAACAGTCAATCACTACCAAGATATAATTATAACCTTTATTAAACTTTCTCAGGTTTTGCATATCCATCAAATCTGCTTGCCATAAATCTTCGATTCCCTTTAGAATAACAGACCGTCGAAGGAAATTTCTTCGTGCCCCTTTATGTATTTCATTCACTATTTGCTGTTTTGCCATTTTTTTAACGAATTTTTCAAATAATTCGTCTACTTGTGTTTTAGTATAAAATTTGTCATCGTAATGAGGTAAAAAGTCTTTGCTTTTAAAGTAACTTGAACTGTCTTTTGCGCATCTTTTATAATTTGAGCTCGCAATGAACCAATCAATTTATTAAACTCTTGTATCGTACGAGTACTTAACTGATCTACATAATCCTTGTTCACAGCATCGTCTGCGTCTACAGGAGGTTTTATGCCTTTGAGTATAGTCGATTTTAAATCAAATTCATTACTTTTAGATTTAAGCAGTGCATTTTCATTAAACACACATATTTAGACGGGATTTAACGCAAAACTACTTAGTTAAGGCATTCTACGCATACCTTTTTATACCCGACGTTTCGACCGAGTTGTACCGGCCGTGGTCACGGGTGGACTGCTGTCGCGGTGTATCGCCTCCGTTTGCGTCGCTGAGTCTTCATCCACCGTCACATTATTTATCCAACTACCGTCACACACAACACTAACGGTGTCCCTATTCCGTATACAAGCCTTATTCTGGTAGTTAGCCGATTGCAGACTAAAACGAAGTGGCGTTTTTGCAAACACTGGATTCCACGCTGATGATAGTTTGTGACCATCTTCCCGATTGAAATTGTTCGGATGTTTCTTAATTTCAATCGCTTCACGCACTACTCTTGAATAAAAGTGGCGATCTGTGGAGAGGACTTGCGTACGATAAAATTCGATCCAATGATTTGCGCCTCTTTCAAGTAAAATCCCGTCTAAATATGTGTGCATAATGGAACGCGAAAGTTTAAAAGTGTATATTTTCATTAAAGTCAAACAGATCTGATAAACGCATTCCTTTATGAATATAGTAACCGAATTTGTCAACATTCATGTTTAAAGTGTATTGTATAGTATGGAGAGGATGAAACTGAAATGAACTTTATATAGACCAAATTTGCTTATTTATAACCTAACTTTCTCGCAATTCTTCAATAATAGATATGTCGGAAAAGAACTCGCTTGAGCGTTCCCTTGCGACTCAGACATGGCGGTAACCTAGTACGATTAGGGAATCGGGTCGTTAAATTACACAATGTTTTAACACGATTGATTTTAATTTCACAAAATCACTTTTGAATTTTACAGAAACCAAACTAAACAAATTAACGATTAAAACTAGCGAGGCAACGATTCGTCTGGAGTTGTGCGTGTGCACCGAACGCAAGTCTAGATTAAAGTCCCTTCCGCCCGGTGAAGCCGACTCCGACGTTCCGTGAGCACGTGTCCGCCCCACTCTAGCGCCAACGGTCGATGCGGTAAACACGTGCTGTGCCTCGGAAGTAGTCAAATCAGCGTTCTTTTATCGTTTCGCCGACACGGCCCTCCTGACGCACGCACGTCCTCGTGCGTTACTCATCTGTAAACAGAGAAACCAAGCTTTATCATCACTTTCATTTAAGAATCAATCGCAACTCGATTCTAAGCTGGTCAATACATAGCATACAAAACTTCATAATTCGAAACTCTCATCATATCTCATCTTAGTCATCTCATTATAACTCTCAAGAAGACAAAACAGGTATCAAGCTAGCACTCGCCACAGCTCCGCGCCACGCGCTGGGGACCGACACGCGTGTAGCGAGTGGCAGGCCAGCGGCTTGCGGCCAGCAGCGAGATGCTACTTAACGTACCTTCACCACCGCTCACTACTTCACCACCATTCACTGAGCCAGCTGGTTCCACGACCACCGTTCCACTCTCCATCTCACGGTGCACTTGTACCACAGTGTCGCCCACAGTACAATGATCAATCTCCATTTCACTTCCACTATCACTATCCGCCGACACGTCATCATCCTGCTCTAAAGCTTGATCACAAAGTACTTCCGCCATTTCTGTTAGCCCTTCTCGCCTTTCAGGTATCTTGCGTAAGCTTTCATGGGGGTATTTGGACTTTCTCTTAGAGCCGTCAACAGGTTGCAGTTCATAGCGGTCGTTCTCTAAGACTCCGATAACTTTAAAGGGACCCCTAAACTTCCTATCCAATTTCGTCTGATTTCGTTCGCAACACTTAAGAAACACGTAATCACCAGTTTTAAATGGCTTTATTTGTGCTCTACCTTTATTAAAACGCTTCGTGTCCGATTTTGCTACAAGTTTTATGTTAGTTGAGGCGTCGCTACGGATCTTACTAAGGTCAGCTCTACACTCAGAATTCTCATCAGGGAAGGCTATACTAGAAATTCCTAAAGGTTGTGATTTAATACCGAACATAAGCTCAGTTGGGGAATAACCGGTGACCCGACACCTGGTGCTATTTAATGCTAACTGTATTGCACCTAGTTCGTCTCTCCACACGCTGTCTGAACTATTCTCAGTAATAGTGAGTATGTTTTTAAGTGTTTGCATAACTCTTTCGACCTGCCCATTCGCTCTACTCGCCCCAACCGCAATAACGTGAAGCTCTATATTATTTTCAGAACAAAAATTTCGAAAACTGCTACTTATATAGCAACGACATTGGTCAGCTATAACGCGTTTAGGGGTACCAAACAAATTAATAGCCTCCTTTAATGAGTCTATGGCGCTGCTAGCATCCAAGCTCGTCGTCAACCGTAATAGCACATATTTAGTAAAAGCATCAATAATAACGCTTACATACTCCTTTTTAGAACTTTTTCCGCTTAGTTTTCCGCTCAAATCAATATGGATGGTGTGCCACGGAACAGACACTTTAGGTATAGAATGCAACTGAAAAAAAAAATCTTGGATAAGTAAGGGCTTTGCAAACTTTGCGATTAGAGTGGTTTTCACATTTTCCCACGTTAAACAATCAGGTTGAATCTTAGTTAAGCACGTGGCTGCTTGTCCACGCAAAGCCTGCATAAGCGGTAATAATAAGTCGGTACCTTTGATATCCTTTTGTTTTATAATCATCTCAGTTATACTACACCAGCCTTCGATGTCAGCCTCAGGATCGTCAGGGTCGAATTTGATAAGCACCACTGGAGTAGGCGCCGAAAAGCCGCTAGCCATGCCATTCGCAAGCCCACGCAACAATTGCAACAACGTGGCAGCCTCGCCTGCGCCGACACTTTCACTATGGCCCGCACTCGCGACACCGGCCGCACGATCAGGATTATTCACGTTTTGTTCACTCATGACACCGCCACCAGAGCGTTCCTGGGTCCCGTATCCAACTTCTGATGTCGGAAAAGAACTCTCTTGAGCGTTCCCTTGCGACTCAGACATAGCGGTAACCTAGTACGATTAGGGAATCGGGTCGTTAAATTACACAACGTTTTAACACGATTGATTTTAATTTCACAAAATCACTTTTGAATTTTACAGAAACCAAACTAAACAAATTAACGATTAAAACTAGCGAGGCAACGATTCGTCTGGAGTTGTGCGTGTGCACCGAACGCAAGTCTAGATTAAAGTCCCTTCCGCCCGGTGAAGCCGACTCCGACGTTCCGTGAGCACGTGTCCGCCCCACTCTAGCGCCAACGGTCGATGCGGTAAACACGTGCTGTGCCTCGGAAGTAGTCAAATCAGCGTTCTTTTATCGTTTCGCCGACAGATATTATTTCATTGTCTAATCCAGTGTTACCAGCATCTCGAGATGCAATTAGTAATTTCAACCTTTCTACCAATTCATTCGGATCATCCCAGTACACATAATCAACATCTTTTTTCCATTTCTTTATCAACGGTAAACCTTTTCCCTTTGCTTGGTTATCTTTAACTGTATTATGCGGTTTGAAGAGAGGCTTAATAACTTGCAAATATTTTTGACCCTTATTACTTTTTATAGGTTTATTTTCATCGTAGTCTCGGCGATGTGCATTTGTGTCTATCAACATCGATTTATAATGTTGCTTATCACTGCTTGTAATTAAGCTAAAATCTATGTCTTTCTTAAGCAACAATTGTTTTAAACCAGGAGTACTTTGGTATTTACGTCCAGCGACGGTGATATATTGATTATTTATAGTGATGCGCGCAGAACCTAGCATTAATTTACCGCACTCTACTCTAACTCCAAAAGGAATATCTCCTACAGCTTCTGAGGAAACTGACCAAGATGATGTATCACAACCTTCATTGGTATCAACAACTGATTCATAAGACGAGTTGCTATTAAGAGAAACAGATTCATTTTCATCGTCATCACCATCACATCTATCTATCTGCAAATTGCTGTCAAGATCTTTATCTTCAGTGGCTCGTAAAAGAGGAACTTGCTTACTAGTACTAGCAATCAAATTGAGAGGTTCTGTTACAGGTTTGAAAATAGATTTCAATGCTTGTTTATTATCAATCTCAGCATCTCTCATTTCTCGTACCTTTTTCTTTACAGCTTCTGCTGCATTTATAATTTGTCTTTTCAATGATTTTTCCATATTGGTATAGCGATCCTAATAGATTTAGTAATGGTTATGGAATAATATTGTAGAGCAGACGATTGCTTTATATATCTACCTATTTGCGTTCTTAATCAAAGACAACAAAAGTGTCAAACGTATCTCTGTAGCATCCTTTGTTTTTGGGACAATCCTTATTAATTACAACGTAACTTGTAAGGGTCCTAAGACTTAAATAAAAGGCGGACTGTATAACATAGGGTTGGTTTAATGCCAACAATTTCAAAAGAATAGTTCCCGGACAAACAGATTGTAATTTAAAAAGGGTCGCGATTGTCGTTGGAGCTGTCCGAAAGCCGAGTGTCGTATTCGGTAGTCGATGCCGCGCCGGTCGGGCGCAGGCAGCGGGGGGCGACCGCGGCAACCGGTTCGATGCTCGCCGCGATGATGTCACGCCCTCCTCCCTCGCGTCTCCTCCCGTGCGTATGTAGGCATTAACATGCTCCCCGGGTTGAAGTCTATCGAGGGTGTTACGGCGAAGGGCGCTCGCCGTAACAGCGACGGAATAAGGTGTGTGGACCCAGGACAGGTCTGGTTAGGTTTCGGAAATGAGGGCATGCGACTTACTTGGTAGATGATTGGTGGGGGCAAGGCAGGAGACGGGGCAGCGAGCTGGCGGGCGGCGATGTAGGCGATTTGTCACAGCACAGCACAAAGTCACTTCACGTTATCACAGGCACTATCATCCCAGGGTCACTATCAATAAGGGCAGATACCAGCGCGCGTATTTTGTGGGCGTCTCGCGGTAGCTAGCAGACAGACTAGTGGCGCGGTCGGCTCACGAAGCGAGCGGCCGCGGGTCGCGCAGCGGTAGCGCCGCGGCAGATAGGCGGACGCGGTCGTCAACAACCGCTGAGTCAACCACCTTACAGCTGGCGGTATGATTTAAATGGGCGTCCCGGCTTTGGCGGGAACATCCTCCGGGGCCCAGGGTGGGCTCATCCAATGGGAGCCTGGCGATCCGGAATACAGGCCTCCGAAGATGTCCATTCGCGGTGTCCAGGTCCACCACCCGCACGACGCCATCCTTCCCAGGCAGGGTGCGAGCAATGCGCCCCAGTCTCCATTGGAGGGCAGGCAGGTTGTCCTCCTTGATGAGGACGAGCTCGCCAACTCGGGGAGGGGAGGATGGGGACAACCATTTGGAGCGGGTTTGGAGGGTATGAAGGTAGGACTGGGTCCACAGCGTCCAGAAGCGCTGGGAAAGGGCCTGTACCATCTGGAATCGCCTACGTGTGGAGATCGGCCTATCTTCCACGGATAGTTCGGGAAGGGCCGTTAGTGGGCGGCCTATAAGGAAATGTCCGGCTGTAAGCGGCTCAAAGTCTGAAGGATCAGACGAAAGTGGGCAGAGAGGTCTAGAGTTAAGGACCGCTTCGATTCGAGCTAAAAGTGTGGAGAATTCCTCGAATGTGAGGTGTGGTTCGCCAATTACGCGATATAAAAGTTGCTTTGTTGATTTTACGTTGATCTCATGTAACGCACTGAACCATGGTCCCTTAGGGACGTTCAACAATCAAGTAATGTGCTGACCAGCGAGCTTGTGCGCAATCGTGTCATTATTCAAGGCAAGAAAGTTTTGTACTTCGATGAGCTGATTTCTAGCGCCTACATAATTTGTACCGCAGTCCGAGCGGATGAGAACCGGGGCACCGCGGCGTGCTATAAAACGCTGTAATGCCGCGAGGAACGCTTCCGTGCTGAGGTCCGAGACCGGTTCCAAATGAACCGCCTTAGTCGAGAGGCACACGAATATACAAAAGTACGCTTTTAAGAGTTTAACATTACGTAGGGTACTAGATTTAACGAGGAATGGGCCAGCAAAATCGGTCGTGACTTGACTAAATACTGGCTGAGGCGTAACTCTATCGGCTGGCAGGTCGGCCATGAAGGGCGCTTGCGGCTGGGCCTGGCATCGAAAGCATCTAATGCATTTAAAGACTCGGTGTCTAATAATACGGCGCGCGGACAATATCCAAAATTGTTGGCGTAGGATTGCGTGTAAGGTGTCAGCGCCAGGGTGGCAGTGTATTTTGTGGTAGCGGTCAATGATCAGGTCTACAAGTGGGCTAGAGCTGGGAAGTATGAGCGGATGCTGCGCGTCATATCGGATAGACGCATGGGACAGTCGTCCACCAACTCTAAGGAGCTCATCTTTAATGAGAGGTGACAGCCGCTGGAGTCTGACGGAGCAGATTTTGCCTGTTTGAAGGCGGTGGATGTCTTCCGCAAACTCATTGTGCTGAACACTACGCACCCAGTAAAGTAGGGCATCTCTTCGTTCACTGACGCACAAGGGGCCTGGTAGGCTACTCTTGAAACAGAATTGCATTAATCAATTTCCAATCACAAATCTAAAAAATGTCAAATGGCACTTTTGTAAGCGACAATAGCGCCACATTGGAATCAAATTGCGTGGAAATTGATTGAACAAATTATTATCGAGATGGCGTTCCGGAATTATCTTTACTTATCCCAATATCGATACATATTAATCGCATTGGAATTGTATTAAGATTGAGTTTGCGTTCGAGAGTAACCCCCCTGATCGTCGCGAATCTGGGTGGTGTCTGCAGTTGTGCAGAAAGCGTTTTAGACAAGCTGTCACTCCGATGAGCTTGTCTAGCGAACTGAACCGAGTGAGCAGGTCAAAGTCAAGACCGGGCACTGTGACCAGTGACGGGACGTGTTTGGGCTTAAGGCCGGGCAGGGCGTGATGGCCCAGAGCTAAAGGCATCGCAGGCCAAGACTCACAAGGCTGTCTAAGCCACGTGGGAGACCACCATAAGTCGTGGGCTGACAGGGATTGCGCAGACATCCCTCTGCTTGCGCAATCTGCCGGGTTTAGCTCGGAAGGTACGTGTCGCCAGGTACAATCTGGTGAGCCTGAGCTGATTTTGACTACCCTGTTGGCTTCAAAGGGTTGAAGACGGTGAGGCGGTGTATTGAGCCAGGCCAGGACTATCGTACTGTCTGACCAACATATGTGTTGTTGTATACTGATATGGGCCGATAACTGAACCGACACACGGATCATGAGCTGGGAGAGTAGAGTGGCGGCCGCAAACTCTAACTTGGGGATTGTGAGGCGATTCTTGATTGGTGCGACTCGCGACAATCAAGTGTACCAAAGTATCTCCGGAGGCATCGAGCTCATGGAGGTAAACAACGGCGGCAAACCCGGCTTCAGAGGCATCTGCAAACCCGTGAAGCGAGTATGCAGCTGAGCCTTTGTTTACACAAATGTGCCGAGGGAAGCGAATGCTAGACAACAGCGGCAGATCCTCTGAGATGTGGTGCCACTCCGTTTGTACTTCAGAGGGAGTGGGCTCATCCCATTCCAGCTTTAGTAGCCACAATTGCTGAAGCAGCAGCTTTGCGCGGAAGATAACGGGAGAAACCCAGCCGTTTGGGTCATAAAGTGAGGCTACGGTGCTTAAAATAGACCGCTTTGTGACATGTGTGATGGGGGGCAGAGAGATGCGGTAGGTGAACTCGTCTGACTGAGGGCTCCACTGTATACCTAAGACCTTAATGGACGTGGACTCTGGGTTCATGTCGAAGTCCTTGGGCATGTCGCATTGGTTGTCGGGAAATCTCTCGAGCAGCTTAGGCGAGTTAGATGTCCACTTACTGAGCTGAAAGCCGCCTAGGTCTAGCAGACTTATCAACTCGTCCTGAAGTGCTTGGGCGGATTCAACTGTGTCATGACCACACAAGATGTCATCAACGAAGATAGACTTGCGAAGAACCTGAGCGGCTCCAGGGTAGCGATGGCCTTCATCATCAGCCAGCTGAAGCAGAGTGCGGATTGCATGGTATGGGCTTGATCTTAAGCCGTAGGTGACTGTATTGAGGGCGTAGGTGAGCAGAGGGTGATCTGGTGAGGACCGCCATAGTATCAGCTGATACCGTCTCTGGTCTGGGGCAACCAGCACATTTCTGAACATCCTCTGGATGTCAGTGCTGAAAACGACTGGATGCGTTCTGAAGGACATGATGATGTCCACAATGTCCTGTTGAAGGGCGGGGCCTGTGTGTAGGCATTCATTTATGCTGACACCATTGGAGCTTTTGTAGCTACCATCAAAAACAATGCGCAGCTTGTCCGACCCTGACTTAAATACGCCATGGTGAGGGATGTAGAAGTGAGGTTTATGGGCGAATGTATTTGGGTGACAGGGAGCCATGTGCCCTAAGTCGATGTATTCGGCCATGAAGTCGACGTATTTAGAACGCAGAGACGGGTTCGCCATTAGCTTCTTCTCAATATTGAGGAATCTGCGTAATGCGATAGGGTGAGTTTTACCTATTTGAGGGGCGTCCTTTAGAAAGGGCAGAGCGACCGTATATCTGCCTGAGGGATCGCGTGTAGTGGTAGAGCGGAAGATTTCCTCGCATTGTTCCTCCAGGGGATCATTATGAGTGTGAGATTGAGGGAGGGGCTCCTCAGACTCCCAGAACCTTTCCAGACTCTGACGTATGTCCTGGGCTGATTCAGCTGAGTCTGGTTGTGAGCTGACGACGCGAGCTGAGTTAACCTGCTGCGCCGGCTGCGCATACAAGTCCTCAATGGGTCCTATCAACGCGAAGTCGAAAATCGTGCCGAAGGCTATGGGCTTGCCCGGGCCCAACGAGACCTTAGTCCCGTCCAACACCTGGCCAAGAACGTCCGACCCCAATAAGAGGTCGATCGGGGCTGGTGTGTGGTAAAGCTGGTCAGCCAATGGCACGGGTGGCTGGCCTAGTACGTGGGAAATGTTTGGTACCTTCTCTAAGGGAAGGTAGCCAGTGACGTTTTTTAAAATGTGAGCTGTGGCAGTGATTGTAGGAGTATCATTGTGAGTGGGTCGGCATACAATTGTTATTGCCGCCTTTGACTCATGTTTGTGCTGATTCCCAACTCCTGTAATTTTTAAAGAAGTGGGTTTTGATAGAAGGTTCAAAAGTCGTGCCATGCGTGACGTTATTAATGTCAGCATACTGCCACAGTCCAATAAAGCTCTGGCTGTGTGAAGATGGCCATGTACGTCCGCGACTCTTAGTGAGACGGTTGGCAACAAAATGGGTGTGCCAGTGGGCACAGAAGGTGAGTGAGCTGATTGAGTATCAGCTGAAATTGTATGAGCTGAGTATGTATCAGCTGTGTGGGCATGGGTTGACTGGGCATGGGCTAAATCTACCTCTTCGCTAGGGTGCTCCGTGATAGTTGGGAGTCATAATTGCTGGCGGCGTTCGCGGGGCCTACCTGACGAACCGGACCTGGGCGGGCTGGCTCTGAGAGCAGAGCTGGGTTGCACCTGTTTAGCCTGTGCGGGTTTGTGCCGCCTGCTGTGTCTGGGACGCTCCCTCGAGTGCTCTGTCAGCTGTGGTGGGGGTACATGTACAGACGACGAATGAGCTGAGTGCGTTGGGCCGTCTGGTCGATGGAGGGACGTGTGGTGGTTCGTGCTCCCACAGTCCTTGCATGCCCCCCTTGACCTGCACTCGCTCTCGTAGTGACGGCCGAGACAACGCTGGCAGCGCTCGCGTGCCTGTACAAAGTCCCAACGGCCCTGTGTTGGCTGGGCATTGTACCATCTGCACGTCATGAGCGTATGTCCCCTAGTGGCACAATAGGGACAGTAGGACGTCGAGCGTGAGGAAGAGGACGAGGACGATGATGAGGAGCAGCTTTGCTGGAAGGCCGAGTATACGGGGAAGGGCTGACTGCGAGCCGGGGAGGTGGATGGGCGGTGACGCATTTGCTGCGCTGGGCGGAACGGTTGGTGAGTAGGCTGATCATAGGCGCGGTGAGGCGATGGAGCTGAGGAGCGGCCACGGTAATGGTCGGGCTGTTGCTGAGCCACCTGAGCATAAGTGCGATGGGGCAACTGAGGAGGCGCGCGGCTACTAGAAGGGCCAGGCAGGGCTTGAATGGGCTGCGGCTGGGCTATGTTGGAGAACTCTGTCTCCACACAGCGCGCGTGCTCCTCGAGGTAGGAGATAAGGTCCCTTAACGTGGGCAGGGTGTTACTAGACCCGTGCCTGCGTTCAAATAGCGTGCGGAGCTCGCCCTTGAGCTTCCGCACCACTATTGACACAAACACGTAGTCGTCTCCTATGGGCAGATCTAAATTGTTGAGGGCACACTGAGCCGATATGAGCGGCGTAAGGAACAGTGTGCGGATGTTCGAGCGCGTATGGATGCTTGGCAGCCCCAGGATGATGTCCACAAAACTATCAATGAGAACCCGGCGGTTCTCGTACCGCTTCGTGAGGATGTCCATGGCCACGGCAAAATTCTCATTGGTGACCTTTAAGTGGGATACCATACTTAATGCCTCACCGCTGAGACTTGAGAATAGGTAGTGGAGCTTGACTGCGTCCGACAGGGTCGCCATGTCGTCAGTCAGACTCCTAAACAGCGCAATGAAGGAAGGCCAGTCCTCCACTTTTGAGCTGAACCTGGGCAGCGCTATCTTGGGGAGGACGGCTGTGGGCGTATTGACGCCGAAACTGGGCTGAGCGCTATGGGTTGGGGATGACGTGGAAGAGGTTGAGATTTGCTCCCTAGCCATAAGTATCCCCAGGTACGCTCCGGAGGCTTTTGTGTGGTTCTCAGTGTATGTCTTCTCGGTCTTCTCGTCCAGGTCCTCCTCGTCAAGAATGCTATAATACACTGCGTCCATCCTGTCTTTCACGCCTTGTATCTGTGCGAAACGCACGTTAAACTCCAATTTGGAATGTGTGGTGCCGCCAGCAATAATTTGTGACCCTAACTCAAGGAGCTGAAGTATGGCCTTAACTGCTTCCCTAAATATCGCGGCTTGTGACTTGGTCGGCATCGCGATGAACAAAAGGAGACAAGAAAAAATAATAAAAAATAAAAAAGAATTAACAAATTTAAAGGCAGTAAAAAGAACAACACCCTGTATATATTCTATAGTTGGGCTGGACGTATTTGTTTACTAAGGTAAACGCAAATGGGCTAAAATTAACGCAACAATAAGGAAAGCAAAACTAAGTTGGGACGCCTTGTATATGGCCCACGGGTGGGCAAACGCATGTGTAAATGTATGTCTGTGTGTTTATTGAACGCGCGTACGTAACATTAGCCGACCGCAAAACAAAAAACAAACAAAACAACAAAAAATCACGTCATCCGTAGCCCACTATTGGGCAAGGCGCTCACAGTCGGGCAGACCTGTAGCGGAAACTAGCGCAAAGAATGAGTCAGTCGCAAAAAAATAAAAAATAAACAAATAATAAAAACTTAATTAAAAAATAAAATTGGGACACTCTGTCTGTGTCCCACAAGTGGGCAAACGTGTGTAGAAGTGAAGGCGACGCATGCAAATAGCCGTAAGCGATATAAAAAAAAACTGATGAAACCAAATGAAACACACTAAGCTCATGTGGTGAGAATGAGCCGATCGCAAAGGCAAAAATAAAAAATAAAAAAAATAGATATAAAATTAACACGAGCGAAAAAATAAAGCACGCTACTTGGCACGCGTAGTGAGCATGCACGAGATCTGAGCCGATTTAACACGACAAGAACATAAAAAATTACTTAAAAAATAAAACGGGAAAAATAACAATGCAATCTCTCGTCATAATACCATACGTAACGTAATAATTTAACTACTAATTTACCGTTAGGAGTATGAACAACGTATCATTAGGCAAAAATCATTTGGGTACACACACAAGCCCGCTCAGATTACAACAACATTACAACATTGCATCACACTTTCGATTTGTGATCAGACAATCGGATGCATACACAAAATCAACAATAAAAATAAAATAATATAAGTGTACGTTGGCCAGCTATACTAACACAATTGTTTTACGAGTACCGACAAAAACTTTTATTGGGGCAGGCCGTTTCGCCACGAGATAAAGGTAAAGTTACGGAAACAAATGAATTTAGAAATTATGGTAGGAATTAGATATAAGATTTAGACATAGAATAAGAATACGGGCGGAAATAATTATCTTTAGCGGACTGTATTTAAATTGAAAATTAAAATAAAGTTAGGTACTGATTAGGACTGAACCTTATAGCGGTTATTCCGCGCTCGATTGGACCAAAATGTTACGGCGAAGGGCGCTCGCCGTAACAGCGACGAAATGAGGTGTGTGGACCCAGGACAGGTCTGGTTAGGTTTCGGAAATGAGGGCATGCGACTTACTTGGTAGATGATTGGTGGGGGCAAGGCAGGAGACGGGGCAGCGAGCTGGCGGGCGGCGATGTAGGCGATTTGTCACGGCACAGCACAAAGTCACTTCACGTTATCACAGGCATTATCATCCCAGGGTCACTATCAATAAGGGCAGATACCGGCGCGCGTATTTTGCGAAGCGAGCGGCCGCGGGTCGCGCAGCGGTGGCGCCGCGGCAGATAGGCGGACGCGGTCGTCAACATCCGCTGAGTCAACCACCTTACAGCTGGCGGTATGATTTAAATGGGCGTCCCGGCTTTGGCGGGAACAGAGGGCTTCAAACATCTGGAAGAGGACATATATTATTAAAGGCCCTCCGAATAGTGCCTCTCTTGGTCTTCAGCTCAGCCACCCTGATGACGCCGTCGTTGCCAGGATAGACGTTGGTTACGCGTCCTAGCGACCAAAGAAGGGGCGGTAGAGCTTTATCCTTTATGATCACAAGTGATCCCAGTTTAAGTTCTCCGCTCGTGCTATGCCACTTCAGTTTTTGTTGCAGCTGGTTGATGTACTCCAGCGAAAATCGACTCCAAAAGTGCTGCTTTATGTATTCTATCCTCACGAAGCGGTTAAGGCGAGTGATGTTCATGTCAGCCACCTGTGGATGTGGAATGGATATCAGCGGTCGTCCAATCAAAAAGTGCGCAGGAGTCAGAGCGGAAAAATCAAGTGGATCAGAGGATAGCTGGGTAAGGGGGCGAGAGTTCAAGATGGCCTCATTTTGAGTGAGACAAGTGGCCATTTCCTCGTAGGTAAAGTGCGTTGTATCAAGGAGCCGTTTAAGGTGGTGCTTTGTGGAGCGAACGGCTGCCTCCGCTAAGCCATTGAAGTGGGGGGTGTAAGCAGGAACAAACTTAAATTCTATCCCCTCTTGAGCTACTAAACCTTCAAGATTAGATTGTGCTATAAATTTGGAAAACTCGTTATTAGTGCCAACAATATTGGTTCCGTTGTCGGACGTGATGCTTTTAGGCTTTCCACGACGGGACACAAAACGATTTAATGCGGCTATGTATGCTTCAGTAGATAGCGCCGTGACGAGCTCGATATGCACTGCCTTTATCGAATTGCATACAAAAATTGCTAAAAATGACTTAAGGAGCCTACAGCCTCTACCTTTTCTGTCTGCTATTAACACTGGCCCGGCGTAGTCAACGCTACAATGTAAAAAAGGGAACTCTAGTTCAGTTCGAGATACTGGCAACTGACCCATGATAGGCTGAGTAGTTTCAGCTTTATATCTGCAACATCGAACACATTTTTTCACCGTTTTCTTTGACAAGTTGCGGCCACCTAAAGGCCAATAAGATTGGTTAATGTTTGATAGTAAGAGCTGTGGACCAGCATGTAAATATTTAATATGATAATGTTGAAAAATGATGTTTGTAAGATGATGTTTACTGCATAAAAGAACAGGATGTTTCGCATCATAACTATAAGGAGAGTTATTGAGTCTGCCTCCGACTCTAATAATATCATTGGGATCTAAAAAAGGGGATAAAGCTATGAGACGGTTTTTCTTAGGCACTGATTTTCCCGCTTTAAGCAACGCATATTCATCTGGAAACATTTCCAACTGCGCCTTTCGAATCATTAAATTTGTTGCATTCTGAAGTTCTTGAACCGAAAGATGACTAGACAATTTGTTATTTTTGTGTTTGCAGTTGTGAATGAATCTCAATAAATATGCGATTGAACGTTGGATAAATGTAAATTTAGAGATTTTGTTAATAAATTCACAAACTAAATCAGCATTAGTATTTTCACTTGCAAGCGCTACCGAACAAGAAACCATTTCTGGTAGATCGTGCTTCACGCTCTCATTGGGCATTGTTGGCCAAAAAGCCTCATTATTTAATAAGAAGGTGGGACCTGACCACCACAAAGAAGAACTGCTGATGAGGTCAGCCTTCAGCCCGCGAGAAACAAGATCCGCCGGATTGTCTTGCGACGGCACGTAACTCCACGTGTGACCCTCTGTGCTCTCCTGAATTTCGTGAACACGGTTGCGAACGAAGCTTTTAAGCTCACTAGGTGGAGTAGTTAACCACCCTAGTACAATCGTGGAATCGCACCAAAATCTACAAATCTGAACCGGTACAGTTAAAGACGTCAATACTTTAGTACACAATCTTGCTGCTAATAAAGCTCCGCAAAGCTCCAGTCTGGGAGTTGTCATGGGCTTAATAGGCGCGACTCGACTTTTGGATGTAAGAAGATGTACTGACACTATACCTGATTTGTCCACAGAACGTATGTACACACAAGCTCCGTACGCTTTTTCTGAGGCGTCACTAAAGACCTGAACTTCGTGGGTTAGTAAGTTGTCACTAAGAACCCATCGAGGAATGTTTAGTTTGTTCAGAAAAGGTAATGTGTTTGCAAATTCAAACCATAACTGTTTAATTTCCTCTGATACTTCGTCGTCCCATGAGCATTGATCGATCCACAATCTTTGCATGATGATCTTTGCTTCTACTATGCATGGGCCAACTAAACCTAATGGATCGAATATCTGACTTATTACTGAAAGTATATGACGCTTGGTTACTTTTTTATTTAAATCAATGTTAATTGAAAATGATAGTGTGTCAGAGTCACAAAGCCAGTTGACACCAAGTGTTTTAGAAGAGACGTTATTATTTATGTTTGACATTTCTAAAATATTATTTGAGTTAGAGGAACCCCCGGTGCCTCTTACTCAAATAATATTTTGATCTAAAATAAATTGACTATTTTTGATTTGATCTAAAATAAATTGACTATTTGATTTAAATTTTCTTAAGTGAAATTGAGCTGAATTTAATGTAGATATGACTCCTTGAATAATTCTGATTGCATCATCAATAGATGATGCGCCTCCTAAGAAATCGTCGACGTAGAAGTCTCTTTCTATGGACTCTTTTACATCATTATCCACCGCACTCGATGCCAAGCTAACTAAACATTTTGTGGCTAGATACGGGGCACAGGCGGTGCCATAAGTCACAGTATTAAGGGTGTACGTTTGAGGGGTTCTTTGGGACCGTAGCGAAAAATAATTTGTTGAAGAGAGCGTTGAGAAGGGTTAAGCTCAATCGATCTGTAAAAATTTGCCACATCTCCGGTTACGACGTATTTAAATTGCCGAAACCTTAATAATATGGAATAAAGATCCTCCTGTACAGTGGGGCCAACCATTAGAATGTTATTAAGTGACAGCCCTGTGCTGGTCTTGGCGGACGCGTCAAAGACTGTACGGAGCTTTGTGGTAACGCTCGACTCACGCAGTACACCATGGTGAGGCAAAAAAAAATAAGGCTGTTGCTCATTGTTAGCTGAAGGCTCCCTGTTTTCGGTCATGTGACCTAAGCGCTCATACTCGAGCATGAATTCCATGTACATATTTTTAAAGACAGGTTCTCTCATGAATCTACGTTCTAAAGACAAAAAGCGGCACTTAGCTTGTTGAAACGAGTCGCCTAAGACTGAAGCATCCTCCTTCAGTGGCATTGTTACGACAAACCGACCATCGTCTTTACGTGTGGTATTTGAAAAAAAACTCTGCTCACAGGCACGTTCTTCAGGGGACAGGGAGTGCTTTGACGCAACAGTGTCTAGTTCCCAGAACTGGGTTAAGTCTGGGTTGGGTTCCTCACAAGAAAGGTTACAAATGGGGTAAGAAGAGTGCTTAAGACGGGAAACATGCCCAGACACCAACCAACCCAGCTTGGTTTCATATAATTTGGGTTGATTTTTACCCAAGTCGATGTGGTTATTACCTAAAATAGACCAAAATGCGTCGGCCCCTACTAATATGTCTATGGCGGACGGGACATTAAAAGTAGGGTCAGCAAGACATATTCCCTTAGGAAGAGGAATATGTTCGACATCTATGTATGAAGTTGGCAAACATTTAGTCAAATGAGGAAGAATAAGACAGTCCACAATAAGTCTATAATCGTCATGTATGGACATTATAGTAAGGCTGCAAGACTGTGTACTTTGAGAAGTATGATTGTTAATACCTGTCACCGTGGAGTACGCCTGGCGTCGCGACAAATCCAGCTTACCGCATAGCGAGTTCGTTATGAAGTTCGCCGTGCTCCCGTTGTCGAGCAGAACTCGGGCGGAGTGCACGTCTCCCTTGCTGTCGATGACTTTCACAAGCGCTGTGGAAAGCAAAACATGCGGAGGAGTAGTATGCCGTTGAAAATCATTTGAATTTGCAAAGTTTGTGATATTATTTACCGGCAAGGCAGGTATAGGTATTTTTTCGGGCTCATGCAAATGCAAAAGTGTGTTATGCCTCTTTTTACAATATTTACAAGACGCAAGACTACATTTGCTTTCAAAATGTCCTGGGCGAAGACAATTAAGACACACTTTGGATTCTTTAGCCTTTTGAATTCTATTTTCAATAGAAAGGGACCTGAATGTTTCACAGTTAAATAAAATGTGACTTTCATTGCATAAGGAACATTTTACAATTTTTGTAGTATAGTTATGTTTTATTTTTGAATTTTTATTATTGTAAGTATTAGAATTATTGTAATTAGGAGTATCTATATGTAAATTAGAATGATTAGATTTATGAGTTTCGAATTTTTGAATTTTATTACCTTTATTTTCTTGTATAGTCTCTAATAAGTCTGCCCTGTTGCTAAGAAAATCAATAAAAATGTCTAAGATAGGGGGTTTAGTTAATGTATTTCTGTGTTCTTCCCAGACTCGATGGGTGACACTATCTAATTTTTCAGCCATCATATAAATAATTAGAGTATCCCAGTGTTCAGTGGGCTGATCTAACATAGATAAGGCTCGCAAGTTTTTATTTGTAACATCTATCAGATGACGAATAGATGCACAAGACTCCCTTTGCATGCGCTCAAGACTAAACAATGCTTGAACGTGATTATTAACGAGTAATCTTTTGTTGTCATACCTACTGCACACTAACTTCCAAGCAGCCTCGTAATTTTCGGCTTTAAAATCTAAATTATCGATTATAAGCAAAGCTCTGCCTTTAAGAGAAGCGCGAAGATAATGCAGCTTATTAATGCTATCTATATCATGTCTAGTGTGAATTAACGAAATAAAGGTATCCCTAAACTCAAGCCAGTGTTGATAGTGGCCATGAAACACCGGTAAGTCAATCTTAGGCAATCTAACGCAATTAGATTTAAAGGAACTGGCCTGTACATCCTCGTAGCACGACACGGAGCCCTCAACTGGAAGGTTGCGCTGGTGGGAGCAAGCGCCAAGTAGACTGCGCGCTGATGCCACCAGGGAGTGATACAAGTCCTCGAACTGTTCGCATTCCTTACACTCATCGTCGGGTTCCTCCGAAAGCATCTCGATGTCACACTGTAATTTATCGAAATCAGAGTATAGGGCATCAAATTTATTTAATCGGTTTTCCAAATCTAGTCGTAGTACGCTAGTAAGCTCTGTGTAACCTTTATGTTTAGTAATAAAATTATTAAATATAGTCAGTTTAGACTTCATACAACTACGCTTTCTAATTAATTTTTCAATTTTTTCGTCTGACATGATAACAAAACAAGAACGCTTAAGCAGATAAAAACAAAATAAATCTAATGAATGCGTGCGGTTATGAATACAATAATGTGACCTTGCTTGAATGCACCGGCCGATAACAAAAGAACAGCTGAGCGGGCGGTCAGCTACCTGCTGCACTTATAAAAAACGGGACTATAGCTATCTGTAAATCTGCAATAATTGATTTGTGATTGCAGTGTTAAGCTTAAGCTTTTTAGCAGTTTTAATGCAAATATGATTTTAAATTTAATGTTAAAAAAATAGAAGCCACCCTCACACTAAAAATATTGAAATGTCTCACTTAATTTAAAGCTATCGAGAACTTTTATAAGGAAGGAAAAAAGAAGGAATAAATTGGAACGAACTCACAAAATACCCAAACCGTCCACTTGGGATAAGATGATTTGCACTTTTCGTCCGTTGGATGTCCGTTGAATTTGACTCGAGCTTCTAACAGGTTCAAAGTCTGACTTGCGGCGACCTTCTATGGTTTTGTTCTTGAGCGGGCGTGGCTGCTATGGAGAAACTTCTACAGGATGATGACTCCCAAAGATGATTTCGATGCTGAAGACCACACAACTGAAGAGCTTCAGAACAGGAATGGGGGTAGTCCGGCCCCACTTCTCTTGCAACCGTTAACAATTTTGACGGCGAGATGGACCAATGTAAGGGTCCTAAGACTTAAATAAAAGGCGGACTGTATCACATAGGGTTGGTTTAATGCCAACTAGTTACAAAATGATAGGTCCCGGACAAACAGATTTTAATTTTAAGAGGGTCGCGAATGTCGTTGGAGCTGTCCGAAAGCCGAGTGTCGTATTCGGTAGTCGATGCCGCGCCGGTCGGGCGCAGGCAGCGGGGGGCGCCCGCGGCAACCGGTTCGATGCTCGCCCCGATGATGTCACGCCCTCCTCCCTCGCGTTTCCTCCCGTGCGTATGTAGGCATTAACATAACTGAAAGGCTTGCTCCATATTTTGGAACACATTTCACGAAATTCAGACCACGTCATATCAGTGTTGACATGTTCTTCATAAACATGTCTTAAATTGATTTCATCCTGTTTAAAAAGCACGATTAGGTTCGCGTTGTCTCTTACCAACTGTTTAGGAATTTGTGTTTGTGTCTTCCCATTGCAAAATAATTACGCATGTTATTCTGATTTTCACAGGCTACATCGTCAAATATAATGACTGAATTTGGTTTAACACTTTGCACACTCAGTACTTCTTCATTTTCATGGTATTTTTGAAATGAAATGTCTGGTACTCGTTGCAAAACTTTTTCTAAAAAAATATACTTTGGTTGCTGTAAAGTTTTCGAATAAACATAAACGTTTTGAAATCTTAACCCGTTTTCATGAAGGAGAAGACCAATTATTAAATTTGTTTTTCCACAATTCGATGGTCCTCATATGATACATCGCAGCGAGTTAGGTAATAGTTTTCCATGACGTAGACTAGCCTTCCTAGACTCGACACAGATTTTGTTTACATGAAATGAATGCGGTTGTTTTACAAATTTCATTGTTACTACTTAAAAGGGGTTGATTAATAATGAGACGTTTTCGTTATTGCATTGACATAAATATAGTTCAATAGAACCCTTAAATTGATGAGTGCCTCAAAAATATTATTGGGCGTTCTACTCCACCAGGAGTAACGGAGTGAGCCGAAGGAACGGAAGGTGGAGTAGAATGCCCAATAATATCCTACTCACGGATAACTTATAACTTTGGTTAATAATTATATAGGGTCCAACAATATCAATAAGCAATCGTTTAAGGGGAGCATCTACTATTCATCTGTCAAGAGGGTGAATTTCAACAGGTCCGTTAAAATCTTCATTTCCGTGGATTGTTTTATCTTTAAGTTTTATAATGAAAAATTTCGCTTTTATTAATGTTTTTGATAATGTATGTATTCTTGCTTAATATCTGGTAGATAACTTAAAAAACTAACGAGATATAGATTAAAAAATGGCATGAAATTTTTAATCTATATCTATAGATTAAAAATTTCATGCCACGGCGATGAAACAAGCGACCACGGCAATGAAAGAACTGTATTACAGGAAAAGATGTTTTCTTTGCCTAATCATACATGACAAATAAACTAATTTCAAAGGACATAAAGTTTATTGGATATAATTGTTCTAAAGTAGACTTGTTCTAAATAAACTTCCTATAACAACATCACGTATATTATTCATTTGATATAATACTCATATTCCATAACTTCATTTGACATAATTCTTGCTTATAAATAAAAATTGCATTTTAACCCCAAAATGGATTTCAAATATTTTCAGAAAAAGTAAATACGTTGTGTTTTCGTTAAGGTTGTGCTAAAAAGTCAGTGACAGAAACGAATCGCGGCAAAACCGACTCCACGTATACTTGTCTGCCCTACGCTAGAGTGTATTTTAAGCCTGCGTGGGACCGCCAGTGTCTCGCAGCGCCGAAACCGTGACAGGAACCATTCCTGCCTGCATGCTACATGCCTGCTTGCATCCTGCATTCCTGCTTGCATGCTGCATTCTTGCCTGTATACTGCATGCTTGCTTGCATGCAGCTTGCTTGCATGCTGCTTGCTTATTACATGAATAAGGTTTCATATCATTAGATTATTATATCAAATGTATATTATATCAAAAGTAGATTATATCAAATGTAATTATAGAATCTAACATCATATTAAATAAAATTTCCCGCCTGAGGTTGTCGTCTTATTTCAGTGTTTAAAATTTTACTTAAGTATATTTAAGCGTTATTAAGACGCTAAAATATAAAACATTAATCTATAAACGAAGCTTCATCTTAACCGAATGTTCAAATATTTGTAAAAATATTTCTTTCGGATCTCAGAGGTGAAAACTTCTAAGATTTGATGAAGCAATGTTGGCTAAAAACATAAGCATCAAGCACTGACAAATTTCGACGGTTGAAAGCCAGACCTCGGTAGCCAAGTGGTAAAGGCAGCCGCCCGGAATGCGGAAGGTGCGTGGTTCGATTCCAGCCTGAGGTTGTCGTCTTTTTTCAGTGTTTAAAATTTTACTTATGTATATTTAAGCGTTAATAAAACGCTAAAATATAAAACATTAATATATAAACGCACCTTCATCTTAACCGAATGTTCAAATATTTCTTTCGGATCTCAGAGGTGAAAACTTCTAAGATTTGATGAAGCAATGTTGACTAAAAACATAAGCATCAAGCACTGACAAATTTCGACGGTTGAAGGCCAGACCTCGGTAGCCAACTGGTTAAGGCAGCCGCCCGGAATGCGGAAGGTGCGTGGTTCGATTCCCGCCTGAGGTTGTCGTCTTTTTTCAGTGTTTAAAATTTTACTTAAGTATATTTAAGCGTTAATAAAACCCTAAAATATAAAACATTAATCTATAAACGCAGCTTCATCTTAACCGAATGTTCAAATATTTGTAAAAATATTTCTTTCGGATCTCAGAGGTGAAAACTTCTAAGATTTAATGAAGCAATGTTGACTAAAAACATAAGCTCAAGCACTGACAAATTTCAAAGGTTGAAAGCCAGACCTCGGTAGCCAAGTGGTTAAGGCAGCCGCCCGGAATGCGGAAGGTGCGTGGTTCGATTCCCGCTTGAGGTTGTCGTCTTTTTTTCAGTGTTTAAAATTTTACTTAAGTATATTTTTAAGCGTTAATAAAACGCTTAAATATAAAACATTAATCATATTAAATTTTTATTATATTATTAAGTTAGTTTTATATCAAATGAAATTTCATATAGAAATAAAATTATGTCAATAAAATGAATGCACGTGGGCATGTACGGACACAAACCGAAACTGAAGTCACAACAACGCGACGCGAATTCTGCCGTCAGAAATATAAGCGCGTACAACCCGCGGTTGGTTTTACACCATATAATAAAGTCTGGGCTGACCCAGCCATGGGAAATCAAACAGCAAACCGTTAGCGGACCGTTCCGCCATTCCGTCCCAAACCGACATTGAAGTGAACTGACATACGAATGTCAATGTCAACTGACAGTTTTCTTTTATATATTTTTTCTGTCTTTGTGGCAGGCAGAATACCACATCCGTAATGGTTTACCTACAGCTCATTCAACCATCTTTGGTTGGGTCATTATGGGTTCGACCCCAGTGACTACAACTCAGTATCAAAATATTAGCCTACTTACCAACGAGTCTAGGTTACAACTTACTATATCTAAATACTGGGAATCAGAAGAATCTCCTTTGCCGCCGATTCCAGATCCTGATGACATCATATGTGAAAAGTACCTTGTCAACACACACAATAGAGATCCCGATGGGAGGTTTGTAGTTAGGCTGCCGTTCAAGGTAGAGTCCTCTCAGCTTGGTGATACTCGGTTAATTGCATTAAAACGGTTTCACAATTTAGAGCGTAAACTTATAAAAGAGCCTACACTTCGTGAACTCTACATTCAATTTATGAAAGATTATGTAGAGTCTGGACATATGAAGTTAGTACCTTCTCATAGTGCGGTTGACAGGTATTATATTCCTCATCACGGCGTGCTCAAGGAGAGCAGTAGCACTACAAAGTTGAGAGCTGTTTTCGATGCATCTCTACCCAGCTCTACCGGTGTTTCCCTCAATCAAATTTTATTGTCAGGCCCTAAACTACAACAGAATATACAGGATATCATTTTAAGGTTTAGAACTTATTTAGTGGTCTTCACTAGTGACATCAAACAAAGTTATCGAATGGTCAGGTTACATGATGATGATCAGCGGTTCCAAACTATCTTCTGGCGCGAATCTCAAGATCAACCGTTGCAGGAGTTCGAGTTAACAACCGTCACCTACGGCGTCACTAGTTCTGCATACCAGGCTATCAGGGTGATTCATGAGTTGGCGAATCTTAACGACTCTACATATCCTGAGGCCGCACGTGTCCTACGGGAGGACACCTTCGTAGGCGATATCGTGACTGGGTGTGATACGCTAGAGGGTGCTAAGACGCTACAGCACCAAGTCACTGACTTTTGGCTCAAGGTCGTTTCCTTCTTAGGAAATGGTCTAGCAACTCTGGCGAGCTACTCAATGGTTTACCTGCAGATCATTATGAAACACCTTATCGATTCGAGGATTCCGGTGACAATATTTTCAAAATCTTAGGTATTGAATGGAACCCCTCATCCGATAACTTTCTCTATCACGTCTCTAACATGAGTAAGAATCTAACCAAACGAGGTGTTCTATCAAACATCGCTCGTCTCTATGATCCTTGTGGCTTTATCACGCCGGTAACATTTTTCGCTAAATCTTTTATGCAGCGTTTGTGGCTTTTAGAGCTGGGTTGGGACGATGCTCTCCCTTTCTATGTCCAGCAAACTTGGCTGAAGTTTGTTGACGACTTCAAATCTTTAAATCAAATACGGATTCCACGCCACGTTATGGGTGATCCTTATTCTAAATATCAACTTCACGGTTTCAGCGACGCATCGGAGCGCGGATATGCCGCATGCGTCTATATACGCTGTGAAAGCGGTGACGGTGACAGCGTTCAAGTTCATTTGTTAATCGCTAAATCTAGAGTCGCTTCAGTCAGGCAAAGGCAAACGATCCCGAAGCTCGAGCTCTGTGGAGCAGTCCTGTTGGCTCGCCTTATGGACCATGTGTGTAAAGTCTTGCACTCCAAATTAAAATCCCTACCAATAATTGCATGGTGCGACTCTAGCATAGTGCTAACTTGGTTGCGAACTTCACCGCACAAGCTTCAAACTTTTGAAGGAAACAGAGTTTCCCATGTTCAAGGCATCATTCCAAACGCTACCTGGCGGCACATTCCTTCACATCTCAATCCCGCGGATTGCGCGAGTCGAGGCTTGCTTCCTCGCGACTTAGTAGTTCATCCACATTGGTGGAGTCCTTCTTGGCTCAAATCTGATTACAGTTCATGGCCTTCCACATGTCTACTGCTTGACCCTATGGATTTGCCAGGCGTGAAAGTAGGTCCAGTTGCTGCACATGTCGTGCAAACTGTCGACACGAAAACCCACACGGACTCTACATTTATATTTACTCCTCCTGTTGCTGCACACTTAGTGCAAACAGGCGAGACGGGACCGGATAAGCACTCTACATCGGCTGTTGCACCTTCCTCAGACGAAGTTGTCCAACACGTCATTGTAGAGAACAGCTCTCTATCCAAAGTTACACGAGTACTCGGTTGGTGGCTTCGTTATATGCATAATGTTCGCTCACCAAAGGATAAACGAGTAGGTAATTTGACGATATACGAATTAAAATCGGTGTTGTCAACTTGTATCAAATCGGTTCAATCTTCAGCGTTTGCCGATACCATAAAACTGTTGCGTCAACGTAAGCCTATCAAGGTCAGCCTACGTCGCCTCCATCCCTTTCTCGATGATCTAGGATTTCTTCGAGTTGGTGGGCGACTGGTCAACGCCAACTTGCCTTTCGATAGTAAACATCCATTTTTGTTACCTCAGTCGCATCCTTTCACAAATCTTCTCATCGATCATTATCATCAGCTCTACGGTCATCCAGGTCCTGCTATTTTAATGGCTATCCTATTGCGTAGGTATTGGATTGTGTCAGCTCGACGTGTAGTGCGGCACAGGATTTTTCAATATCAACGCTGCTATAGACTAAAGGCGAAACCTATGAATCCATTCATGGGCAACTTACCTGCCGATAGAGTCACTCAAGCTAGGCCCTTCCAAAGGGTTGGGTTAGATTTCGCCGGACCGTTCAACGTCAAGGATTCCAATGCTCGCAAACCTAAAATCTTTAAGGCTTACCTATGTGTGTTCATATGCTTTGCAACCAAAGCGATGCATTTGGAAGTAGTCTCCACCTTGTCTACTGACGCGTTCTTGGCCTGTTTAGATCGATTCGTTTCGAGAAGAGGGTTGCCTTCTAACATATATTCCGACTGTGGCACAAATTTTTTAGGCGCACGCAACTATCTTAAGGATAATTATCTGCTTAAAGCTCAAATCGATAGAGACTCAGATAAAGTTCAATCTCATCTAGCATCTCATGAAATTCATTGGCATCTTAACGTTCCCTCGGGACCACATCTTGGTGGCCTCTGGGAAAATGCAGTGAAGTTTTCTAAAACATTACTCAAGCGTATCATAGGCGAACGTGTATTAACGTTTGAAGAACTAAGTACAGTGTTCTGCAAAATCGAATCTATACTAAATTCACGACCTATCTGTCCATTTGGTAGCGACCCAAACGATTTAGAAACTCTGACGCCGGGTCATTTTTTGATTGGACAACCGCTTCTTGCCTTACCGGAGCACGATCTAGAGCACATTGCTACTCATCGTCTGAATCGTTGGCAATTGTTACAGCAAATCACCCAACATTTCTGGAAACGCTGGCACAGCGAATATCTACACACGCTGCAGCAACGTGATCGTTGGCTTAAGCCTGAACGTAATTTACAGATGGGTGACTTGGTGTTGTTGATGGAGCCTAATACACCTCCGTTGCTCTGGAAAAAGGCTAGAATTACCAAACTTTATCCGGGGAATGACGGTATTGTCCGGGTCGTAGACATTAAAACAACCAAAGGAGTTTTCAAGCGTCCTGTAGCCAAGTTATGTCGCTTAATTCCCGAAACCTAGATATTTCAACATTTATCAATTCATTTAGCATGTAAGTAGGTAACTAGAGTAAGATAAAATTTACACTTTTTCAATCAGCTTTCAGTTAACTTATTATCAATTTGTCTGTTTCAGTTCAATTGTTATGTTACTAGCGCGGCGGCGGCATCTCTTAGTGAATAGTAGCACGTTCGCCATCGTTCTCACTAAACGCTCGTAGGAAGAGAAGCGTCGAGCGTCTGGCACTACGCTACTATCACTCTGCCACGTATGCGTGTGCGTCACGCAGTGTTCACTCTCCGCGCTGTGTTCGTTGTTGATGACGTCACTCGTAGGCCATTCGGTTTCGTTTGCATATAAAAATGCCGGTCCGACAAACCACCGATCATTCTTCGTTTTCATAATCTCACTGCCGCGCGTTACGTCGTCCGCGACATTGTGAGCCGTAGGGACCCATCGCCATTCAGTTTGATTGACTGATTCATACATTTCAATTTATGGTGGTCCCCAGACTGGTTACTTAAGGAGGAGTCACAATGGCCTGCGTTACCAGTTACTATGCCTTACGATTTACCTGGATTCAAGAAATTGGTCAATCTTGTTACCCCATGGGAAGACGCGCTGTTATCACGTGTCAGCTCGTTCAGTAAGCTCATCAATATTACCTCATTGATACTTAGATTTTGCCGAAATATTAGATTGCCTAAAGAAAGACGGAATCTTAACTCTACACTCTCATTAGACGAGACTCGTGAAGCAACCAGACATTGGATTAAGAAAATTCAAATGGATTCATATAAAGATGAAATTATATTAATCAAGCAAGGAAAATGGGTCTGTAAATCGCTAAAGAAATTATGTGTCTTCGTGGATGATGATCACTTTATCCGAGTCGGCGGCCGACTACGGAAATCAACATTGCCTTACGGAGCCAGGCATCCATATTTGATACCTAAGGATCATAGGTGGGGTCAATTACTCATAGAATATTATCACAAGACAACATATTGTCATGCGGCGACAAACGCCCTCATTGCTATACTGCGGCGAGAGTATTGGATTACGTCAGTCAGACGTCAAGTATCAAAGGTCATAAGAAATTGTTTAGTTTGTTTCAGGTTCAATGCTTCATCTCAGCCACCATTTAGGGCAGACCTACCAGCTGATAGAGTCACGGCCGCACGACCATTTTCAGGCGTAGCGACTGACTTTGCTGGACCTTTCTTAGTCAAAAGCAGTTTACTAAGAAATGCAAAATCACTCAAAGCTTACCTATGTGTTTTTGTATGTTTAGGTACAAAAGCTGTTCATCTCGAAGTGGTCTCTGCATTGACCATCGAGGCCTTCATCGCGTCATTCACCAGGTTTGTCAGCCGACGAGGGCTGCCTTCACTAATCAGATCGGACCGAGGTACCAATTTTACTGGTTCTAATTCGTATCTAAAGGAGATCACTCAGTTCTTGTTGGACAACCAGATTATCCTTAAGGAGGAGTTCAGAAAACAGAGCATTCGCTGGGAGTTCAATCCTCCTGCATCACCCCATATGGGGGGACTATTTGAGGCTGCAGTCAAAAGCGCTAAAAACCTCCTCAAGAGAGAGGTGGGCGATACCATTTTAACATTCGAGGAACTGTCTACTCTATTTACTAAAATAGAGTCTATACTTAATTCACGGCCTCTTGTGCCTATGTCAGAGGACCCCAGTGATTTAGAGGTTCTCACGCCAGGTCATTTCATCATAGGTCAGCCACTAGTTGCCTTGCCAGAAGCTCACTGGAAGGAAACTAAAATGTCGTGATGGTCCCGTTTTCAAGTTATTCAGAAATTGTACCAGACGATCTGGTCGCGCTGGCATGTTGAGTATCTCAGTACACTACAGTCACGTAATAAATGGTATAAGCTTATTAACAATATAGAGCTCAACGATTTAGTGCTTATTATTGACGAGAACTCACCCCCTCTTCACTGGCGAAAGGGTAGAGTTATGGAATTGTTTAAGGGATCAGATCACATTGTAAGATCAGTTAAATTAAGGACTCAAAGCGGAGAGCTTGTAAGACCAGTGGTCAAATTGTGTAAATTACCGATACCAATAGAAAGTAATTTAAGTTAACCATTGCGCTTCTGTGTATATGTAGTGTTTTCATTGTTAAAGTTAAGTCATGTGTATGAGTCATATTATGTGTTATTGTTACTATAAGTAGAGCGCATTAAGGACTTCAAGTATTCAGTTCATTTCCCCCTGGTGGCGGGAGGAATGTTAATCGAAAATTAACATGTTTGTATCTATTTCATTGTGTATCATCTTAATGTTTAACGCCTTTGCGTTATCGAACTTACGTTAAAAAAAAAAAAGGATCACTTGTCATGCAATCAAAAACCTGTCTAGTTCAGGGTATAGATGGGAAAAAAGATGGCAGTCGGCCATGCATTGGTTTCTCCTTAAAAAGGCGTGTGGACGCCATGTAATATTTTTAGATTAGTAAAATCAGTTGTTCATTGGTTTTGTCATCAAAGCGTGTGGATGCCAGCCAGTTCAATATTAATTATAGTCATTCATTGGTTTTCAAATTCAAAGGCGCGTGGACGCCATTTCATGTTAATTATAGTAGTTAAATCTTGTTACCTATTAAAATCCGTGTGACAAAGTTAAGTGTTTATTTTTCATCATCTGAATCATCATCATCAACTATCAACGCCTCAAGGGTCTAAAGCGACGCTTCGAACCCGCCGTACGTGGCTCCTTGAGAAAGTCATCATCAACGTGTACGATCCTTCGCCGTCGCGATCACGGCTGGCCGAGAAAATCTACGCACACAACTCACTATAAAAAAAATCAACTTGCCGAATCTTTTGTTTAATTATGTTACACCTAAACAGGTAAAAGGTAGCGTTCATAAGGATGGAAGCTAATCTGCCACATTTAGAAATATGATATCATAATGATTTCCTTAGAATTTTACATTTACAATAATTTTTCAATGTACCAAAACGCCATTTTTGCGCAGGATTCGAACTTGGCTGCTATAGAATGAAATAAAGTACACGTCAAGAGCTTTCATATGACTTACGTTCCATCACTGTTGCACAATTTTGGAAGGTGGTGGGTTCAGTGTTCATACAAAAGTGCCCATGGTCCTTTCAGCAGTTGAATTACTGTACACAGCGTATAAACACAAGCGCATTCAGCGCACAGCGTATAAACAAAAGAGCTAGAAAGGCTTAAGTGCTTATCTCTTTTAAAACACAATGACAACTATGAGGCTTTGATAACCCTACATATTAGTTGCATATCTGATATACAATGGTGGTTAAATAATTTTACCAAATTCAACTGCTCCAATAAGAAAACACAAATTTGAATTGGAAATCAGTACTGATGCCTCGCTTTCAGGCTGGGGTGCGGCTTGTGGCACACTGACAGCAAACGGTCCATGGACAGAAGAAGAATCCAAGTTGCATATTAACATTTTGGAACTAAAAGCTGCATTGTTTGAACTTCTATATCCTCAAATATGTCATAAACTTCCATAAGACTCTTATATTTCCACCAGACTTTTATATTTCCACAAGACTTTTATATTTCCACAAGACTCTTATAATTCCACAAGACCTTTATGTAAATTGCACAAGACTTCTTGTGTATCATGCTACTGTTAATAAATAATAATACCTGCAAGCTAAGCTATCGTCTGATTATCTCTGAGTGGTTACAAATCTTCCCCGCAGCTGCAGTGAAGGATTTAGGTCACAGTTCAGACGGAGTCATTGCTAGGCTACACATATCTATGATATGATTTATAGACTGGTAGGTAATTAGGTCAGGAGAAAATAATTTAACACAGGGATAAGCCAATTACTAAACTTTCACGAAAGAACTTGAGTTACTTAAATGCGGTTAACAACGGAGGGTTCACTAGACGATCTGGCCAAAATAGTATTTATTATTGCTTGACTGAAATTCACTGCAAATAGAATTAAGCTATGCTAAGGTTTCATCATCATACAAACACTACGCACTCCACAAAAACTCCAAACACAACCATTAGATTGTAGATAAATTAGTTTAAATAGTTTTAAGAATTAGATAATAAGTTAAGTTAAGGTAAAAGCGGCGATGATGTGTGTATGTATTATAAGGTAGAATAAGGTAGAGACTTAGGTGAGGGCGAGAAGTTACAATTTGGTAAGCCGTTACCAGGATCAGAAAGTTAGGTTATAATTTATCATTAATATAGTTGTATTGGATTTCAGTCAAGCGGTAATACTTTAATTTAGATGTGGGATTTTTTCCCACAAATTGTTGTCGTGTAGAGATGCGTGAGTTTAGAATTGGCTTAGTAGGGAATAATTCAATGAAGATTTATTAATTCAAAGATATTGACGAATTATAATTTGACACTTTTCACATTAAACTTTGTTAGATCTTCTAAAGTTGATTCATACACTTTGTATTACGGGCTCTTGATAGTAGGTGAAGATTAATCCTTGTAATGCTTGCTGTAAGCTGTAGGTTAAACCTTGTTGTACGAAATCTGTAACAAATAGATTCTCAGGTTAGGTTAAAGGTCAAATAGAGATAAAATTACAAAAGAATAACGTACCTAATGAGTATTATTTGAAATACAATACCTTTCAGTTATTATCTTTTTCTTCTTTATTTAATGGCGGATTTCGCCAGCATCAAGTACCGTGCGGCTAAAGCGTTGTTGTTTTCCCAAAGTATCATAAATGCACAAAGTACATAGATATAGTTAATAACCAAAAATCTGGAGTATTAAATTTTAATACTCCAGATTTTTGGTTTTGTTTTGGTGCAATATCTTTGAATTAATAAATCTTCATTGAATTATTCCCTACTAAGCCAATTCTAAACTCACGCATCTCTACACGACAACAATTTGTGGGAAAAAATCCCACATCTAAATTAAAGTATTACCGCTTGACTGAAATCCAATACAACTATATTAATGATAAATTATAACCTAACTTTCTGATCCTGGTAACGGCTTACCAAATTGTAACTTCTCGCCCTCACCTAAGTCTCTACCTTATTCTACCTTATAATACATACACACATCATCGCCGCTTTTACCTTAACTTAACTTATTATCTAATTCTTAAAACTATTTAACCTAATTTATCTACAATCTAATGGTTGTGTTTGGAGTTTTTGTGGAGTGCGTAGTGTTTGTATGATGATGAAACCTTAGCATAGCTTAATTCTATTTGCAGTGAATTTCAGTCAAGCAATAATAAATACTATTTTGGCCAGATCGTCTAGTGAACCCTCCGTTGTTAACCGCATTTAAGTAACTCAAGTTCTTTCGTGAAAGTTTAGTAATTGGCTTATCCCTGTGTTAAATTATTTTCTCCTGACCTAATTACCTACCAGTCTATAAATCATATCATAGATATGTGTAGCCTAGCAATGACTCCGTCTGAACTGTGACCTAAATCCTTCACTGCAGCTGCGGGGAAGATTTGTAACCACTCAGAGATAATCAGACGATAGCTTAGCTTGCAGGTATTATTATTTATTAACAGTAGCATGATACACAAGAAGTCTTGTGCAATTTACATAAAGGTCTTGTGGAATTATAAGAGTCTTGTGGAAATATAAAAGTCTTGTGGAAATATAAAAGTCTGGTGGAAATATAAGAGTCTTATGGAAGTTTATGACATATTTGAGGATATAGAAGTTCAAACAATGCAGCTTTTAGTTCCAAAATGTTAATATGCAACTTGGATTCTTCTTCTGTCCATGGACCGTTTGCTGTCAGTGTGCCACAAGCCGCACCCCAGCCTGAAAGCGAGGCATCAGTACTGATTTCCAATTCAAATTTGTGTTTTCTTATTGGAGCAGTTGAATTTGGTAAAATTATTTAACCACCATTGTATATCAGATATGCAACTAATATGTAGGGTTATCAAAGCCTCATAGTTGTCATTGTGTTTTAAAAGAGATAAGCACTTAAGCCTTTCTAGCTCTTTTGTTTATACGCTGTGCGCTGAATGCGCTTGTGTTTATACGCTGTGTACAGTAATTCAACTGCTGAAAGGACCATGGGCACTTTTGTATGAACACTGAACCCACCACCTTCCAAAATTGTGCAACAGTGATGGAACGTAAGTCATATGAAAGCTCTTGACGTGTACTTTATTTCATTCTATAGCAGCCAAGTTCGAATCCTGCGCAAAAATGGCGTTTTGGTACATTGAAAAATTATTGTAAATGTGTAGGTGTTCGTACACCACCTCCACACATGTATATATTTTGTGTCAGCAAATTCATGTAACCCGTGGAAGCTCGAAGCTTCCAGAGCTAGTCGCTCTGCACCCGCGAACTGTATCGTACGTCGCATTAATAAATAAAGCAAACATATAAGTGAACACGCATTTCATTGGGTCACCCTTACCTTCTGGTGGAGGCCTTCAGCCTCCACAGTGGTGACCCCGTCGTGATAGTGGAAATGCCCGACGTTATCGTGAAAATGTGAAAGGACACAATTCGAACATTTTCGCCCACGTGTTTGTGTCGCGAGCGCGTCGCGTTACGCAACCATGAACCCGACGCCGCCGCCCGGCGCCGTTCCCACGCTGCCCGGGGGACACCTCGCCATGCCAGCTGCACCGCCAGGTAACCATCAGCGCCCGGATCATTCTCCATCTGCGACTGCTGCCATCGACTCGGTCGCATTGTCGTCGCGACTCGCAGAATTCTGGACGGACCAACCACGTGTCTGGTTCATCCGGACCGAGGCCATAATTGCGTCGCAACGCCTCGCCGACGAAGCCAAATTCGACCTGGTCATCTCCAAACTCAATAAAGAGGTCATCGCGCAGGTCACAGACATCCTAATTAATCCTCCAAGCTCCGGTAAATATGAATTCCTCAAAAACCGCCTACTGACGATTTACGAAGAATCCCAAAACCGTAAGATCGAAAAATTAATTAGCGAGTTGGAGTTGGGAGAGCAAAAACCCTCCCAACTGCTACGTCGGATGAGAGAGCTTGCTACCAACAAATTTCCGGACGACACTCTTCGCGTTCTCTGGCAGATCCGGCTTCCATCGCAAGTACGGGTGGTGCTTGCCGTCTCCGAAGCAAGGACTTGGAGAGCTTGGCCACCATCGCCGACAAGGTTGCTGAGGTCACGCATACAGCCCATGTCGCGGAGCTGACGCCACCACCACAGCCTTCATTCGACGCAGCGCCGATACTGGCGGAGATCGCAAAGATCAATACCCGGCTACGTAGTCTCCATCCTTTCCGATCCCGGTCACGATCCGTTATGAGAGGCAGAGGTTTTGGGCGAAATGGACCCAACCGCAGCAGGCCAAGGACATCAGCAGGTCGCAGCGCATCCTGGAGCAGAGATAGGTCAGAAAACCGGATGTGTTTTTACCACAACCGTTTCCGCGAAAACGCCCGGAAATGCACCAAACCCTGTGCGTGGAAGAACTCGGAAAACTGAGTGGAGTGGTACAGGAGATGGTGGACACTTGTACCATTTCACCCGGTCACCGATTATGCGTTACTGATGTTAATACGGGTCTTAAATTTCTTGTTGATACAGGCGCCAATGTCTCGGTACTGCCAGCAACAAGAAAACAACGACAAAATGTAAGTAGCGACTACCAACTTTTTGCCGCTAATGGCACAGTAATCAAAACTTTTGGCACTAAAACTTTAGTCTTAAATTTTAAGCTTCGTAGACCTTATAGATGGCATTTTATTTTGGCAGATGTCAAACAACCAATTTTAGGGGCAGATTTTTTAGCATATCACAAAATAGTAGTTGACGTTAACTCGCGTAAATTAATCGACCGAATAACAGAATTAAATGTAGTCACATCCATCGCCAACATTACACAACCGTCTATAAAGTCTATCGATGAGCGACACCCTTATTATGATTTGTTGTCTAGGCATCCTAATATAACTAAGCCAGCGTCATTCGTGGAAATTCCGCCACACTCGATTATGCATTATATTGAAACCAAAGGGCCGCCCGTGCATGCGCGAGCGCGCCCGCTGCCTCCTGATAGGTACATAAAAGTCAAAGAAGAATTTCGGTTAATGCAGGAAATGGGAATCTGCCGACCTTCGAAAAGCGCGTGGGCTAGCCCACTGCACGTAGTGCCGAAGAAAAATGGCGATATTCGCCCATGCGGTGATTATCGCCAACTTAATTCGATTACGAAGCCCGACAGATACCCAATTCCGCGCTTGCAAGATTTTACTTATATTTTAACAAACAAACAAGTTTTTTCAAAATTAGACATAAATCGATCTTATCATTGTATACCTACAGCACCGGGAGACATAGAAAAAACTGCTATAATTACCCCTTTTGGCTTATTTGAATTCCCACGAATGAGCTTCGGTTTGCGTAATGCCGCACAAACCTTTCAGCGTTTCATGAACTTTGTACTTAGTGATCTAGATTTCCTATTTTCATATTTAGATGACGTAATAATTGGGAGTCCTGATGAAGTTACTCATAAACAACATTTAGACATAGTTTTTGAAAGATTTCAAAAATTTGGCATAACTATTAATCTAGCAAAATGCTCATTTGGTCAAAACAAGCTCAATTTCTTAGGATACGAAGTTAGCCCCGATGGTATACGGCCTTTAGACGACAAGGTTCATGCCATAATTAATTATCCTAAACCCAAAACCGTACAGGACATGAGACGATTTTTGGGGATGGTCAATTTTTATCGCGCTCATTTGCCGCACGCTAGTAGGTATCTTAACGAATTAAATAAGTATTTGTCAAGCGCAAAAAAGAACGATAAGTCTCCGATCGCTTGGACGGAATCCGCGAACGACGCATTTTCACAATGTAAAGTAGGTCTTCAACAGGCCGCTACATTGTCGCACCCCGATCCGAACGCAAAACTCGCTCTAATGACAGATGCCTCGAACACGAGCGTAGGCGCAGTTTTACAGCAGAAAATTGATAATATTTGGCAGCCATTAGGTTATATGTCAAAAAAGCTAACAAACGCTCAACAAAAGTATTCAACTTATGACCGCGAACTTTTGGCAATATTTATGGCCATTAAACATTTTAGAAAATTATTTGAAGGTCGCCAAATCACTGTGTACACCGACCATAAACCCTTAACATTCGCGTTTACAAAAATAACAAAATGCGAAAACGAAATTCCGCGCCGTTCGAGACATTTATCATTCATAAGTGAATTTACGACAAATATACAACATATTAGCGGGTCCGATAACAGTGTCGCCGACGCCTTGTCACGCTTAGAAACCATATGCTGCCCGTCACCAATCAATTACAACGAATTAGCGGAATCACAGAAAGACGACGAATACATAGCACACATTTTATCGGACAACAGTAGCGACAGCAAAGTAAATATAAAAAAAATATTAATTCCTTCATGCAACAAAGAAATCTATTGCGAGATATCGACGTCTCAAGTCAGACCCTATTTAACACAACACTACAGACGTATAGTTTTTGATAGTTTTCATAACTTGAGTCACCCTAGTATTAAAACTACAAAAAAAATGATCACTTCTAAATATTTTTGGAAAGGAATGAATCACGATATTACGCAATGGACGAAGTCATGTTTACCATGCCAACGTGCAAAAGTCAATCGCCACACTTTTTCACCGTTCGAAAGCTTCGAAACAGCTGGCAGATTTGCCCATTTAAATGTCGATATTATAGGCCCTTTACTGACGTCACCGGACGGATATCGTTATTGCGTCACCATAATAGACAGGGGCACAAGGTGGCCAGAAGCTATTCCTGTTAGGGATATCACGAGCGAAACCGTTGCAAAGGTAATTTTCGATGAATGGATATGTCGATACGGTTGTCCTATAAAATTAACTAGCGATCAAGGTCGTCAGTTTGAGAGCAGTCTATTTTCAGAATTAATGAAACTATTGGGGATACAAAAGATACGCTCCACCGCGTACCATCCCCAAAGCAACGGCGTATAGTCGAACGATGGCACCGCTCTTTGAAAGCAGCACTTTCGGCTCGTCTCATTGCATATGACAGTTCTTGGGTAGAACAACTACCAATCGTTTTACTGGGACTTAGAGCCGCTTATCGCAGTGACACCGGTTACAGCGCAGCTGATATAACATACAGTCGCAATTTACGTTTACCAGGAGATTTCTATGACTCAATCCGTAAACCCACCGATACTTATAATTTAGTCCATAAAATTCGCGACACTAAGTAAAATTAAGCCAGTTTTTAAGTCGCATAGCAACTCAAAGACTTTCTTTGTTCATCCCGAGTTAAAAACATGCGATTATGTATTTGTAAGAGACGATACAGTGCGTAAGCCCTTGAAACCCCCTTACGACGGTCCCTACCGCGTTATCAAAAGAGGCACAAAGGTTTATACCATACAAATAAATAATCGCCAAACGTCGATCTCTATAGATAGGCTTAAGCCCGCGTACATAATAATAGGTAGTGACGATGACGATGCCCTGGCGCCTGCTGACGCAGCTCGAGACGCGCCAGCAGCCGACCCACCGACATCATCTTCGTCCATGCAAAGCGCGACACACATTCATAAAACACGAAGTGGACGCTTAATTAAGCCTCCTTTGCGTTTTATAAATGAGAACAATTAAAGTAGGTTAAGAGTAATAATTTTAGTTTAGTTTATGTTAGCATTTTTGGAGAGATAATTCTCGCTTTATAAATAACAACAGTTCGTATTTTTAATTATTTCATACGCGTACACAAGTTAGTAACACGGATCGTACTTGTTAGTTTGCAATGGGTAACTACCAAGAAAAAGAACTTATCGTCAACCAGCAAAGTGACGTAGCCACCAAAGTTGAGGAGCGCTATAACCAACTAAGCATTTGGCTAGTCGTAATTGCTAGTTTGCTATCAATAGTTATACTATTTTATCTATGGAAACAAAGCTGCCAAGGTTTAAAAGGGTGGTTGCGCAAGCAAGCCACAGGTGTAGCAGTATCCTCGATACAGCTTCAGCATCAGAAAGCGTTTAGTCCACCAACTACAACCGTCGGTATTAACCCGTCCGCATCATCCGCTGCTGATCCTGTTCACGGATACGCATAAGTTAATTGTAAGTAGCTTTAAGATATTTCTGTAACTGTTCGTAATCTTAGTAAATGCTTAGGGTAAGCAGTGAAAAGTGAGTGAATACAAGTGCAGTGAATATAGAACGGTTTTTTTAAAAAACAATCCGTATGCTCGATGCCTACTAGGTACATACATTTCTTAGAATAAGTCTTAGTTGTAGTCACACGGTATTGTACTGTACTTGCTATCGTATGATTACTGTAGTTATAATGTAATTGGATCCAATGTTTATTCTAAGCGTACGGTAACCGGTACGCAACCTAGCATAAGCGTAAGATAAGAATACAGTGTAAGGTAACAATAGCTTTTAGTTGACAGTGTTGACTTAGCGTAAAGAAGTAGGATAAGCAAACTTCTTTGTAACCTAGCATACCTACCTATAACTTTTTACTTTCACTTAGTTTTTATCTTTCTTTGTATCTTAGCACATATTTTTTCTTTCACTAATTTTTTCTCTTATTACTTAACTCAACAAATATTGTTTTCTCTTTCAGTTATATAATTTTTCTTAATTATATAAATATATTTTTTTAAAGAGGGGAGTATTGTAGGTGTTCGTACACCACCTCCACACATGTATATATTTTGTGTCAGCAAATTCATGTAACCCGTGGAAGCTCGAAGCTTCCAGAGCTAGTCGCTCTGCACCCGCGAACTGTATCGTACGTCGCATTAATAAATAAAGCAAACATATAAGTGAACACGCATTTCATTGGGTCACCCTTACCTTCTGGTGGAGGCCTTCAGCCTCCACAAATGTAAAATTCTAAGGAAATCATTATGATATCATATTTCTAAATGTGGCAGATTAGCTTCCATCCTTATGAACGCTACCTTTTACCTGTTTAGGTGTAACATAATTAAACAAAAGATTCGGCAAGTTGATTTTTTTTATAGTGAGTTGTGTGCGTAGATTTTCTCGGCCAGCCGTGATCGCGACGGCGAAGGATCGTACACGTTGATGATGACTTTCTCAAGGAGCCACGTACGGCGGGTTCGAAGCGTCGCTTTAGACCCTTGAGGCGTTGATAGTTGATGATGATGATTCAGATGATGAAAAATAAACACTTAACTTTGTCACACGGATTTTAATAGGTAACAACATTTAACTACTATAATTAACATGAAATGGCGTCCACGCGCCTTTGAATTTGAAAACCAATGAATGACTATAATTAATATTGAACTGGCTGGCATCCACACGCTTTGATGACAAAACCAATGAACAACTGATTTTACTAATCTAAAAATATTACATGGCGTCCACACGCCTTTTTAAGGAGAAACCAATGCATGGCCGACTGCCATCTTTTTTCCCATCTATACCCTGAACTAGACAGGTTTTTGATTGCATGACAAGTGATCCTTTTTTTTTAACGTAAGTTCGATAACGCAAAGGCGTTAAACATTAAGATGATACACAATGAAATAGATACAAACATGTTAATTTTCGATTAACATTCCTCCCGCCACCAGGGGGAAATGAACTGAATACTTGAAGTCCTTAATGCGCTCTACTTATAGTAACAATAACACATAATATGACTCATACACATGACTTAACTTTAACAATGAAAACACTACATATACACAGAAGCGCAATGGTTAACTTAAATTACTTTCTATTGGTATCGGTAATTTACACAATTTGACCACTGGTCTTACAAGCTCTCCGCTTTGAGTCCTTAATTTAACTGATCTTACAATGTGATCTGATCCCTTAAACAATTCAATAACTCTACCCTTTCGCCAGTGAAGAGGGGGTGAGTTCTCGTCAATAATAAGCACTAAATCGTTGAGCTCTATATTGTTAATAAGCTTATACCATTTATTACGTGACTGTAGTGTACTGAGATACTCAACATGCCAGCGCGACCAGATCGTCTGGTACAATTTCTGAATAACTTGAAAACGGGACAATCACGACATTTTAGTTTCCTTCCAGTGAGCTTCTGGCAAGGCAACTAGTGGCTGACCTATGATGAAATGACCTGGCGTGAGAACCTCTAAATCACTGGGGTCCTCTGACATAGGCACAAGAGGCCGTGAATTAAGTATAGACTCTATTTTAGTAAATAGAGTAGACAGTTCCTCGAATGTTAAAATGGTATCGCCCACCTCTCTCTTGAGGAGGTTTTTAGCGCTTTTGACTGCAGCCTCAAATAGTCCCCCCATTTGGGGTGATGCAGGAGGATTGAACTCCCAGCGAATGCTCTGTTTTCTGAACTCCTCCTTAAGGATAATCTGGTTGTCCAACAAGAACTGAGTGATCTCCTTTAGATACGAATTAGAACCAGTAAAATTGGTACCTCGGTCCGATCTGATTAGTGAAGGCAGCCCTCGTCGGCTGACAAACCTGGTGAATGACGCGATGAAGGCCTCGATGGTCAATGCAGAGACCACTTCGAGATGAACAGCTTTTGTACCTAAACATACAAAAACACATAGGTAAGCTTTGAGTGATTTTGCATTTCTTAGTAAACTGCTTTTGACTAAGAAAGGTCCAGCAAAGTCAGTCGCTACGCCTGAAAATGGTCGTGCGGCCGTGACTCTATCAGCTGGTAGGTCTGCCCTAAATGGTGGCTGAGATGAAGCATTGAACCTGAAACAAACTAAACAATTTCTTATGACCTTTGATACTTGACGTCTGACTGACGTAATCCAATACTCTCGCCGCAGTATAGCAATGAGGGCGTTTGTCGCCGCATGACAATATGTTGTCTTGTGATAATATTCTATGAGTAATTGACCCCACCTATGATCCTTAGGTATCAAATATGGATGCCTGGCTCCGTAAGGCAATGTTGATTTCCGTAGTCGGCCGCCGACTCGGATAAAGTGATCATCATCCACGAAGACACATAATTTCTTTAGCGATTTACAGACCCATTTTCCTTGCTTGATTAATATAATTTCATCTTTATATGAATCCATTTGAATTTTCTTAATCCAATGTCTGGTTGCTTCACGAGTCTCGTCTAATGAGAGTGTAGAGTTAAGATTCCGTCTTTCTTTAGGCAATCTAATATTTCGGCAAAATCTAAGTACCAATGAGGTAATATTGATGAGCTTACTGAACGAGCTGACACGTGATAACAGCGCGTCTTCCCATGGTTCGACAGGGGTAACAAGATAGACCAATTTCTTGAATCCAGGTAAATCGTAAGGCATAGTAACTGGTAACGCAGGCCATTGTGACTCCTCCTTAAGTAACCAGTCTGGGGACGACCATAAATTGAAATGTATGAGATCTTCAGCCGCCATGCCTCGTGAGGCGACATCTGCAGGGTTTAATTCGGAACGTACATGTCTCCATATCATAGAACGTTTTGAATTTTAAATGTCTTGAACTCTGTTACATTCGAATGTTTGAAGCATGTATGGTTTTTCGTGTATCCAAGATAAAATTGAAATGTATGAGATCTTCAGCCGCCATGCCTCGTGAGGCGACATCTGCAGGGTTTAATTCGGAACGTTCATGTCTCCATATCATAGAACGTTTTGAATTTTGAATGTCTTGAACTCTGTTACATTCGAATGTTTGAAGCATGTATGGTTTTGTGTTTATCCAAGATAACACGATTGTGCTATCTGACCAAGCATTGATGCTGTCAAATTGAATTGAACTGTCATATGACTCTGATACATGATTCAATAATTTGAACACTAGATGAGCGGCACTGAGTTCCAGTTTTGGTATCGTTTGCTTTGATCTCTGAGAAGCTACTCTTGATTTAGCTATAAGTAAACGTACCATGACATTTCCTGACGCGTCAGCGTCAGGAAACGCGACAGCGTCTCCGAATCCGTGAAGTGAATATGAGACAGTCTGTGGCAGTGCAACACATCTAGGTATCTGCAAATTTGACAAATAATTAAGGTCTTGAATGAGTTCGTCCCACTGACGACATTGACTATTACTGACAGGTTCGTCCCATTTGACTCCATCTGAAAATAGTGTCTGAAGAAACACCTTGAATCGAAACACAATAGGCGCACAATATCCACACGGGTCATACAGGCGTGCTATTGTACTAAGGATATGACGCTTAGTAATTGCTTGTCCTAGCGGTACATAGATCTGATATGACATTGAGTCTGATACTGGGTCCCATTGAATACCTAATACTTTAATAAAGCTTTTATCGTCAGTATCAAACTGATGGGGCAGCTCGCAGTGTTCCTGCGGCAAATCCTGCAGTAATTCATTACAATTTGATGACCATTTCCTGAGCTCATATTTGGCGCTTTTCATTAGTGCGATGAGTTCTGATTTGCGGTGTTGAGCCTCTGATAACGAGTCTGCGCCCGTGAGAATATCGTCAACGAAGGTGTCTCGTCTGATGACGGTTGAAGCTGATGATTCATGATGACTAGCCTCCCAATCATCGGCGAGTTGTAACAATGTTCGAATTGCAATGAATGGACTTGATTGTAGGCCGTAGGTATTAGTATTCAACTCACATACCTGAATTTGGTCAGACGGGTCCTCTCTCCACAAGATGAGCTGGTACTTCCTGTCTTCAGGGTGTATCCAGGTCATTCGAAACATCTGCTTGATGTCGGTCGTGAAGACTATTTGATGCCGTCTGAAATTTAACAATATTTGGGTTATATCATTTTGAAGTGGTGGACCGGTGTGAAGACACTGGTTTAGTGATGTTCCTGTTGATGAACGAGCACTCCCGTCGAATACTACACGGATCTTATCCGTTCCCTTTTTGAATATGCCATGATGAGGGATGATGAAATGTTCGGAGTTTAACTGAAAGTCCGATTTTGACATATGACCGAGAGTTTCATATTCCTTCATGAATTCTTTGTATTTACTTGCGAATACTGAATTTTTTGCCATCTTTCTTTCTAAAGATCGCAATCGTTGAATGGCTAAAGCCTTTGATTCAACTAATGGTGGCCTTGTTGAAAGTAATGGTAACCTAACCAAATATTTGCCATCTGGCATACGTTGAGTACTTGAATTATACAACCTTTCACATTCCAAGTAATCCGGATGAACAGCTGGCTTCGAAGGGGGCTGTTCCACCTTCCAAAACTTTTCTAAGACTTCCTCCAGTCTGACTGCATGGAGTCCATAGTCTTCTACTGAAGTGCCTGCCGACTGGTCGGGTGATGTGACCGTCGATGGTGACTGTTGAGTGTGTATCGCTCCCATGATGACGTGACCGAAACATGATCCATAAGCCGCTATCCCTGGAATGTTAGTTGAAATCTTTGAACCATCAAGTACATAATTGAGCACATCTGTACCAAGTATGATATCTACATCTCGAGCTTTATCAAAGTTGATATCAGCTAGAATAATATTTGATGCCTTTAACTGATTCTTTAATTTAATATCATATGGTGGAATATTTCCTGATAATGTGAACATAACCATTGCCCGGGTACTAACTATTGGTGATTGAGCCCCTACTGGTTTGATTACTAATTTTACAACAGTGCCCGGTGTATTAACAGCTTGATGACCTACTCTATAAAGAATATTACTATTACCCTGTTGGTGAGTAGTGATATTATTGGGAAGTCTGGGTCAAAAATCAACACAACCACGCTCACTTCGTTCGCTGCTTCACTTCGTTCCGCAGTTGTGTTGATTTTTAAGCCAGACATCCCAATAATATTTCCATAAAACCACTTTAGAACGATCAATCGATCGCTGCCTGATGCAACAATTTAATAAAAGACGCTGATGTTTGAAATATTATTGGGATGTCTGGCTTCAAAATCAACACAACCGCGGAACAAAGTGAAGCAGCGAAATAAAATTAATGTTCCGTTCAACCGATGGCTGTCATAAATAAAGCACGCAAATCTTCTGTCAAATAAAACTAAACTTACATGCCTTATGGTAGCCGCAACAAAATAGCACTTTCAACTCTCTATAGCACTGTTATTCATATTAATCCTTGAAATATTTAGTTTCTGTCCCAAAAAAGGGTTGCAGAGGTTTAGCACTACTACAAACTGTACATTAAGACTTAAAAAATGACATAACACAACACAAGCAATGCGCTTGACATCGACAACGACAATGATCAATTAGCTCGATTTTGCTATGACTGCACTACGTTGTAAAGCGGAGTTCACGATATGTAATTTATTTAGATAATATCAACCTATTTTTAAGCATATGGTAAGCATATTAAGTTCGGTAAAAATAAAAATAAAGGATAACCTGTACTTATGCAGTCCCACTGCTGAGCAAAGGCCTCAATTATTGGAAATAAGTTGTCGCTATAATTTAGGAGTATGCGAATAAGCATTCACCATGATTACCAAATACCGCTTGGTGATCACAAACCCATCGAAAAATTATGATAAGTAAATATATTTTTTGTTCGATCAGGAGAATTGAACTCGCGACCTGATTTTGTGTAGAATTAAAATGATCAATATCATATTAATATGTTTGCCTAATTTCTCCACTACAACATATCTGACTGCAATATATTTTTGGTTTGATTGAGAATATTCAAACTTTGCTCATAGTTTTAGAATAAATTACTGTAAGTAGTAGAATAAATAATAATAAACGATTGTATTTTAACGTTGTGCACTTGCCTTAATGTTGTATGTTACCGTCACTTGACTGAATATAGGTTTTAATGAAGTTATATAAAACTAATTTATATAAAACTAACATTTAAAGTGGAAATTTAATGTATGTATTTATTTAATAAGACACATGTTGCTTAATGAGGATATAAAACATCATAAAAAACATATTACTATCCTTACCTTAATTTATTATCAAAGTATGTTACACGATTTATTTATTTATAGGGTTAAATAAATCTGATGAATAAAGTTGTTTTTAATGCAGACATTATTAAAATTTTATTTTATAACTGTAACATTGTAACACACACTGTAACACACTGTAACATACACGAACAATGCAAAAAGCCTCGCAGTGCGGGCGGGCTCATCCGAGCTCGCCACCAGGAGCGCGATGTCAAACTAAGCACTTTTGTGGGAACATGATTTTGCATTGCATTGCATTTGCATTAATTGCATTTGTATTTCATTCATTGCAATATTTCTAAACGTAAGGTAAGAATCGTAGAAACATCAACTGGTTCCGTGCACACCAAAAAACAATTTATGAGGATTTTAATATCTTTGCATCAGCCATTACTGTAACACGAATTTTTAGTTTTATCTAGATGAACGATAGTAGTAGTGTACAATTGAGAGCAAATATGTAAAATGTAACCCTTATATCAGGTAGTGGTACCAGTGATGAATACTTTTACCTTTAATCATTCGAAAAAAATGTCAGCCACTGACTATGAGTTTGACAACAATTTAACATCTGCTTCTTAGCTTTATCATCAGCCTATAAACGTCCCACTGATGGGCACAGGCCTCCCACGTGGACAATATTAGCACGTGGGGTATTCGGCCATAACCCCCCACGCTGGTCCAATGTGGATTGGGGTGTTTTAACGACTGCCATCTTACGACAACAACCGGGACCAAAATATTCACCTACCCAACCCTAAAGACAATATGATGACTTGGTAATGTGATTAGGTAAAATACGAGCATGTTTTATTTAAATTTGCTGATTTAGAATTTACTTACATGTGAGTGAAATAATATGCGTTTGTGTTGTGTAGAAGAGCATAAGAAAAAACGTATATAATGGAGGTTTGATTGCTAGGTAATTATCAGTATTTCACTGTCGCTACTCCGCTCTACAAAGTGATCTGTATTCGTGAAGTGAAGTGTCTTCGGATATTAGACAATTCACAACAAGTGTTTGTGTGTCGTTACTCCGCTCCCTGGCCTGCAGCTGCTCGACAAATTCGTCATCAGTCGCCTTCAGTCTTCAACAATTCGCATCAAGTGTGTTGATATAATGTTCGTAAGTTTTTATTTATTATAATTTTTTTACGATTACAATCTGGCGGCCGGGTGGTCGAGTGGGCAGCGGTCCTGACTACGCAACCCACGGTCCCCGGTTCGAGTCCCGGAAGAGGCAAATGTTTGTGTGGTGAGCACGAGCATTTGTGACCGAGTCATGGATGTTTATTAGTATTTATGTATGTTTATCCGATATTCAGTCACCTTAGTTCGGGCTATACTTAGTTTTGGGTTGAATGGTTAGTGTGACAACTATGAAATTTATTTAATTAATGTTTGTGTTTACTACCTATGTATTTACTACTATAGTAGAAACGTATTGTATTGTTTTCTCGTTTGTTTTTATATCCGTTGGATATAATTTAGTGTTCAATTTATGATTAGTAAATTATATGACGTGTTATCTTAAACTTGTATGTCACTCATAAATAGTTATGCAATTGCATAATATAAACCTAATTTACTAATTAAAAACAACACGCAACATTTACTAATTAGTGTTTTATCATTTTAGGTCTGAATCCCAGTACATCTCCCGTAAGCGCAACGCTGCCGCTTTCAAGTCGGACGAAGAGTCCAACGTTGACGATTTGGACTTGGATGTCAACCGGTAAATATCTAATTATCTACACGATAAAACAATAAAGTGTGAACGTGCTAGCAGTATATTACCTTTATTTAACACTTTATTTCTATTATTTTCAGATCTACAAAAATAACGGCAGCGAAACCTAAAGAAAAAAAGGCACGTGTAACCAAGAAGAAATCATTGAGGTTAGTATTATAAAATGTAACAAGTTTATTTAACCGAGTCCAATGAACAACTTATTTTAATAACATTGTCTCATTGTCTTAAGGTACAATAAACTAGAGAAGACACCGCGAAGAAAGTTTGTGCGCAACTAAGGTGCAGCCGCAAGGCCCACAATCACTTGAATCACGCGCACTAAGGCGTTTGCAGCCCATGGGCCCATGGACAAAAAGAAATAAATAATACTTAATGTATATTTCTTACACTTCCTCTATTCGAATTTCATTTAATTTTCAATTGGTTTAAAGACATATTACTTAATCATATAACAGTATATAATTTTGTTCAATTATAATAAGGATATATAATTGTAATTGTATAATTGGCGAGCACGCATCGCATCTACGGCTGCAAATCCACCCAAATTCAACAGAGTGGAGCTTGATTAGACAATTATTCACAGAAGGTAAAAAGAAATTTGACAAGGAGGCAGTGTTTTATGGGGACAAAAATAAATAAATAATACTTAATGTATATTTCTTACACTTCCTCTATTCGAATTTCATTTAATTTTCAATTGGTTTAAAGACATATTACTTACTTAATCATATAATAGTAAATAATTTTGTTCAATTATTATAAGGGTATTTGTAATTGTATAATTGGTTAGCACGCATCTACGGCTGCAAATCCACACAAATTCAACAGAGTGGAGCTTGATTAAACAATTATTCACAGAAGGTAAAAATAAATTTAATAAGGGGACAGTGTTTTATGGAAACAAAAATAAATAAATAATATTTCTTACACTTCCTCTGTTCAATTGTCATTTTTTTTTTGTCGAAGTAAAGACATTGTTATAATATAATCTATTAGTATATAATTTTGTTCAATTGTAATATGTAGGTGTATAATTGTAAGTAAGTAATTAAAATAATCTAAGTATAAAAATATTATTGTTATACTTAGATTATATTGTTATACCGTATCTTAAATACGTTGAAGTTAGGAAAGAATGATATAATTCTAATAAAGTAGTTATTGTTTTTAAAAAGTCCTAATTTTTTACTAAAAAACATGAGTAAAATTAATGATGTTTTTTGCTCAGATTGTCAGATACTAATACAACGTAAAGCTTTACCAGGACATTTACGTATATATATTCATAAAAATAACTCCGCAATCTTAGTTGAAACCGGAATTGAGAAAATTAGCTCCGCGTTCCGCAGTCGGATTGCTTCGTATCGCGTACGGGACCAAGTGTCTCATGGCACGCCGACGCCGGCGGCGTCGGCGGCGGCGTCGACGAACATATCGCCCGCGCGCTATTTGCACGCCTGCGCTGACAGGCTGCGACGCCTGCTTGATACAGCGCTCGCGACCTATACCAATATAAGGGTAAACATAGAGATATTTATCCAAGTTACCTTGCCTAAAGACGATACTATAGAAATTAAATCATTCGCCACTCAAAATATATCTTTACATCAAAGTAATGATTTCGAAGAATTTTTACAAAAAATTACAGATGTCCTTAGTAAAAAAGTGGATGAATTTCAAGAGAAAGATAGCGGTTGGTCTTTGTTAAATATTTTGTATGTTGAAGTGAACATCAATAAGTATTCCCCACTAAGGGGTTCATCTTTTATGGAATTACCTAAATCAATAAAAGCCAAAAAGGCTTGCATAAATGTACGAAATAATGATGATTATTGTTTTGCGTGGACAATAACGGCTGCGTTATACCCTGCTAAAAAAAATGCTTGCCGTGTGAAATCATACCCTCACTTTAGTACAGTGTTAGATTTGAGTAATATTACGTTTCTAACTGACATTAAGACATTCGAAAATAATAATAATAACATTAGTATCAATATTTATGGATTGAACATAAATAAAATTACAGGTCCGTTGTACAAAACAAGGTCACGTAAAACACACCATATTATCATGTTGCTATTACAAAATGAGTCCATGTCCCACTATTGCCTTATAAAAAATTTGCCAAAGTTACTGAGAAACTAAATTACGAAGCATCATGGTAAAATTTACTTTTGCGATGATTGTTTAATGTTTTTTAAAACTGCCAGTGTATACGAACAACATGTCTGCGGTGGTGTTTCGACTGTTTTACCTGAGAGTGGCACTATTCTTCAATTCCAAAATCACCAACGTATGCAAAATGTACCTTTTGTAATATATGCTGACTTTGAGTCATTTTTACTGCCGTGTGATGAAAACCTAAAAACTGGAAATTGTACTTTGATTTCAAAAACATATACCGGCCGCTTTTGCTTATTATATTGTTTGTAATTATGATAGCTCGTTAAATCGTTTAGTATCATACCGTGGTAAAGACTGCGCTGAAAAATTCGTATTTCTTTTGCAAAAGGACGTAAAAGCTCTCTATAACATACTTTGTGATAAGTCAGAAAACCCTAAACCAATTATACTAAATGATGATGATAAAATAAGTTTTAGTAGTGCCGAATACTGTTATTTGTGTTCTAAATTATTAATATCGGACAAAGTGAAAGATCATTGTAATTTTACAGGAAAGTACAGAGGCGCAGTGCATTCCTATTGCAACCTCAAATTTCAGTTGCCTAAATTTGTTCCCGTGTTTTTCCACAACTTGGCAGGTTACGATTGCCATATGTTTATTCGTGAACTAAGTCTAATACCAGGTGCAATCAAAGTTATACCGAAAAATAAAGAAAACTATATTTCATTTACTAAATTTATACATATTTCAGATGACAAATTTGCATCAATGCGATTTGTCGATTCATTTAAGTTTTTGGGTGCAAGTTTAGAACAGCTAGCAAAAAATTTAGAGGAAAAAGATTTAACAAATCTTTATAGAAACTGTAAACATCGAAAGCAATTTAATTTGTTACGTAGAAAAGGTGTCTACCCCTACGATTAAATGACTAGCTGGGACACGTATGAAGAAACTAGTCTACCACCAAAAGAAAGCTTCTTCAGTAATCTTACAAATGAGTTTATATCCGAGTGTGACTATGAACATGCTAAAGAAGTTTGGAATTATTTTAACATAAAAAACCTTGGAGAATATACGGATTTATATGTTAAGAGCGACGTCTTATTACTTGCAGATATTTTTGAGACTTTTCGTAAAACATGTAAAGAAAATTATTCTTTAGATCCTGCATTTTATCTTACTGCTCCGAGCCTTAGCTTTGATGCAATGCTTTTGAAAACAAAAGTTCAACTAGAACTTATATCGGATTTAGAAATCATACGCATGATACAAAAAGGCATTCGCGGGGGTATTTGTTTATGCTCGAAAAGATATGCTAGGTCCAATAATAAGTATACAATAAATTTTGACTCTACTCAACCAAGTAATTATTTAACATATATTGATTGTAACAATTTATATGGACTCGCAATGTGTGGATATTTACCTCACTCTCAATTTACTTTACTTAATAAAGAAGAAATAAGACAACTACAAATAATGAATGTTCCAGACGACAGCAATTACGGATACGTTTTAGAAGTAGATTTGGAATATCCAGTAGAACTACATGATTTACACAATGATCTTCCATTATGTGCAGAACATTTTGCCCCTCCCGGTTCGAAATGCAAAAAACTTATACCGAATTTATATGACAAGTTTTATTATGTTATACATTACATTCATTTAAAAACATGTTTAAAACATGGTATGCGTCTAAAAAATATTCACAGAGTTATAAACTTTAAACAAAGTCCTTATTAAAAAAAATATATTGACTTAAACACGGAGTTACGACAAAAGACGAACTCGTTGTTTGAACAAGATTTTTTCAAACTGCTAAACAATAGCATCTTTGGGAAAACATTGGAAGACACAGAGCTCCGAGTTGACATGAAGCTGGTAACTCGGTGGAATGGTACTAGAAACAAAACAAAAAAATATTACACTGCTGAACAACTCATTGCGCGTCCTAATTTCCATAGTGCTAGCATTTTTGGAGAAAATTTGGTAGCAATTCAACTAAAAAGAGAAAAGATTATTTTAGATAAACCAATTTACATAGGCTTTTCGGTCTTAAAACTGTCTAAAAGCCATATGTATGATTTCCATTACTCCGTAATGAAAAATTTTTACAAACGTAATATATCTCTTTGCTATACAGACACGGACAGTTTATTATATTCTATTAATACACAAGATTTTTATTCTGACTTAAAGTCTAACTTCTTACAATATTTTGATACTAGTAATTATCCATCAACAAACTGTTACAATATTGCTCTAAATAATAAAAAAGTTCCTGGGCTCTTTAAAGATGAGCTAGGTGGAAAAATATTGTTAGAATTTGTTGGACTAAGATCAAAATTGTATAGCATAAAAACAAATGAATTTGAATATAAAAAAGCAAAAGGCGTTAAGAAACCGGTCACCAAACAATTGCAATTTGTTGATTACGTAAACACTTTGTCATCTGGTTCGGATTTAAGAAGAAAAAACCTTTATTTTAAATCTATTAAACATGAACTTTTAACACAGGAACAAAACAAAATTGCTTTATCCAGAAAAGATGATAAGCGTTTTATTCTAAAAGATAATGTAACGACTTTGTCATGGGGACATCATTCAATAACTCCTTAATTGATAAATGTATGCCTAGTGTTAGTTTGTTACCTCCATGTTATAGATTAATGGAAATTTATATCGATTTGTATAGAAATGACGCTAAAAAATAAAAACTACGTTATTAAGAATTTGTGTGCCTGTAATTTGTCTTCTACCTTTAACCTGTATTTATCTTAATTGTTATTACTTACCTGCTACGCCTCGGTTGTCGTAATACCAGACACAATAGATAATGTATTGTCAATGACACATAAATGTGTCGTCCGGTAAACAAAAGGTTAAATACTTATGTAATAAATTTTCCGTTAAGAAATTGTGCACCTGTAATTTGTATTTATCAATATTGTAATTGTATATCTATCTAAAATAATAAATTACCTATTTAAAGTTTGATGTTGCATTCATTTCTACCGCCTTTTACCACCCCACACCTTTTGCTGCCTATTTTATTGTCATATAACTGGAAGCAATAAACGTGTGTTCCTATGCTTGAGCAATGCCACACATGCAACTTACTCTTAACCGCAAGCTTGCAATAATACAAGTTCTGACATGAAACAGTAGCATACAAAACGCGCTTGACGTCATGGTACCTTATCGCTAAATGCTAAAAGTGCAAGCTGGCAATTTGCAGGTTCTCACTTGAAATTGTTGTATCGAGTAAAAATGCGCTCTGTTTCATATACCTAGAAGCGATAAGCGTTTGTTTTCATGTTTGCGCAACGCACACGTGCAACTCTAAATAGCAAGCTTGCGATAATACAGGTTCTGACAGTTCAACAGAACTTTATCGCTAAAAGACATAACGAATATTTCAGTTCAGTCCGCGATCTCGTTCCGTTCACTTCATTAGTTGCTCAAGATGTCTAACCAGATAACACAGTGTGCAAGTGTTATGATTACTATGGATATTATAATAAAAAGACCATCCTAAATATGTTATAAAAGTTCAGATCCTGGAAGGTATCTGATGAAATTGAGTTCCAAACTCGTGCTAAAACGCAGTATCTAGTGTGCAATCACCAAGACGAAGTGCTATTAAATACGTATCAGACGAAGTGCTATTAAATATGTGCGACATTAATGCGGAAATTGCAGCACGCAACGAGAGACATCTGGGCTTCTAAATTTCACAATATTTGGGTATGTATTAATTATTATTAGTTTTTTCATATTGCAACGAGACTTGTTCATAACTCTATATATACACGTACGCGACGCTGCTCTATACATAACGTACCACTCTTGTTTAAAATTGTAAGAAATCTTTTTTTCTATATATTTAAATGTAAATTAAAAAATTAAAAATATGTTGAGTGTATGTATATAGTTCAATAACCATATTTCATTTTTGTTTTTTTTTTTTCAGATTTTGGATTCTGCCGACTTGTGGTACCCATGCGCTCAAAGATATGACGATTTATGTGACAACGAAGTGGCTGAAAGGCAAATTCCTGATGTTCCTACTCCTCCAGCTACACCTGGACTAAATGCAGATGTCAAGAAAAGAAAACAGCAGCGGAAAAAAGCAATTACAAAGGTGCCATCCTCATACGTGGTTCCAAAAACACTTAAAAGGGTGCACCGTCTGATCAAGATTCAAATATACGACCTTGATGGTACTGAAACAATACCGCATGAAAAAAACATTGTTGTTAGTGCACAGTATTCAGTTTGTGATTTTGTGGATGAAATAGTGGACATGACCGAAAACCTAGTGAATAAAATTTGTAAGAAAATATTTAATGAATCTATTTAATCAATTTATTTTACTCAATTTTGTGTGTGAGTGTGTAACCGTAATGAATTACTTTTCTGTAATATTATGATTAAAATTTGTAAATAAAATAATAAAACTATACTTACTTATAAAAATTAAACAACAACTGTTCAGTATTTTAATTAGGTGGTCAATTGTGCTATATTTTGTAATTATTCTTTATTATTAATAATTGATTTTGTTTATTCATATTTGTTAATTATAATAAAATTATATTTGTAAGAAAATATATTATTGTAATGAATCTATTTAATTAATATTATTTTAATTTACTCAATTTTGTATGTGTAGTGTAACCATAACGATTTACTTTTCTGTAATATTTATTATTTACAATTTGTAAATAAAATGATAAAATTATACTTACATATAAAAATTAAACAACAACTGTTCAGTAATTAGTTGGTAAACTGTGCTGTATTTTGTAATTATTTTTTAATATTAATAATTGATTGCGTTAAGGTATATATGTTTATTATAATAAAATTATTTCTTATTAAGTAATATTGTCGTTTCAATTTCTTTCTACTATTTATTTTATTTTATTTCATTCAGTAAATCCACTTCTATTTTTAAGAATAAAAATAAAAGAAATTTCATTGCTTAGCTATTTTATTTTTATTACAACAACAAAAAACATTATTTAAATACTTACATTATTTTCAATACACCATTTATTATTATCTATCAACCATTTCTTAATACATATAACATTTCTTAATGCACAATATTTCATATGGTTAAAACAATTGTATGCAAACATATCTTTACAATAGAGTTTACTTAGTGTTTCTAAATTAGGTAAACCTTTATTACTTATATCTAAAACATTCTCATGTCCACATAATTCTCGGACCCACTTAACTTTTTCTTCACCTTTCACAATGATTTTGCGCTCATTCAAGTATGGTTTGATAAGTCTTTTAAATTCTTTGTAGTCAATATGTCCCTCGCTCCATCGATATCCTCTGTTTCTCTCTATCCACCAAACGTTTTTCCTTTCTTCAAGAGTCAGAGCAGAAAATGGAAATGGTGGTTTTATTAAGAATATTTGAGTGTGCACTGATGTGCCTATTACTAATTCTTTTAATATCAATTCATTATTTTGATCTTTGAAACCTTGCACATCTACAATAATACTAGTAGTATCGTTATTCATGATAGTTTTTTAACGATGCTGCTAAGTGGTTTATATTCAAATATACTATCGTTCAGTATAAGACAATATGCAGCAGTCTGATCAGGTACTTCTTGATCAGGTTCCATTTCAACTCGTACGTCAATCGATCCCTTTAAAGTTTCGTATTGGCGAGAACAGTCAATGACGAATAAAGGAGCAAAGTCTTTAAAGTCCTTCAAACTTAACAACGGCTCCGCTCGACGTCCGTAATAAGACTGTTGGAACCTTGCATACTGCTCGTATATTAATGAAAACATATTGTTAGCAAAATTTATATTCAACCTTTCATACGGGTAATACGATGTATTTAAAAAGACTCTAACGTCGCGTATATTGCAATGATCGAACTCTGCCATTGACATTTCCACATTATTTTTACGGTTAGTTTGTAAAGCAATAACAACGTATCGCGGTTTCTCAATTTGCGATGAAGTTTTGATAGACCAAGTATGTTTACGTGATTTAGGTAGTAATGGATATTCATACAAGTCCCAATTACGAAATGCAACTGTTATAGCACGATCCTTTTCTAAGTGTTTTAATAAATTAATTCTTTCGCGGTCTGACACTTTAACGTGAGGAACTCTCCAGACAATTTTATTTATAATTATATCTTCCACATCTTCCCCGGAATTTAATTTTAAGGCGTTGAGATTTGTATTACTTCTCAATAATACCAACTCATGTTTACAGTTTATAATAATTTTTTCATAATCTTCTGCAAAACCTAATACTTTATTCAGGGGTATAGAAGCTGAAAAGACTCGGTTACTAACAGTGGTCGAACCTGTGAGAGACCAGCCCCAAACGCTTGCGCATTTGGACTCGTTTGCATTCAACGAAAGATAAGATTTTATTGTTGTGGTAACTCCTGCATTTTTAATTTTATCTATTTCTACTCCGTTTAGTTCATATCGAATATCTTGAAAAAGAAATAATGCGGGGTATTTACAAAATGCACACTTGGTACTCTATCGTTTTCCTTGGTAATGCTGTTATGCTTAAACACATCGACTCTGCCTTCAATATACAAACTGCTGAGTGCTGGCAAAACGTACAGGTCTTGCTGATTAAGCGGGATCCGTAGTTCATCATTCTTGTTGAAACTTGTCACGTATGGTTTGTACGAATGATATTCAAAACTTTCAATGCTGTTATCGTATGAAGCCGGATGAGATATATTTATAATATTCATTTTAACAAGCCGAGAAACTTTAAAATTTCTTTATTGGTTTTAGTTAGCTTCTTTTTAAACTGAGGTGGTGCTCCTCTCTGAAATGATCTTTTAGAACTGACTCGAATAATACGAGCAGATGCGTTTTTGTTGAAATTTAGCATATTTTTTTTAAGTGTAAACACAGCTGTACTTCTTCACCGCGTAAGTTGATTTGCTTATTTTCAGCGTCTAATAGTCTTATATCAATAGCACTACTCGTAATTGAACTTTGATTGACAGGAAAGCAAATTAAGTTTTTAGGTATTTCAATAATTCTATAATCAGGTGGTACGTTTGGTACAAATTCATAAATTATATGACTTGCTTTCCCGTTCACAAATGATCCGCTGATTACATCGCATTCGATGCGTACGACAGTTGTTGGTAAAATGCTGACAGGATACCGAGATTCGGTACTTATATTAGCCTTAACGGGTTCCATACCAAATCCCAAAACTTTGCCAAGTGAGTCTTTTTTATCAAAGTAAACATTTTCCGAACAGAAAATACTAGTTTTCATTGTATTATTATTGCAAGTCAATTTCAAAGCAGCATTTTTAATGTTACTTTTAAGAAAATCGCAAATATCTTGAAGTTCATATGATCCTTCAGGTATTTGGATGACTTCATTTTTGCCATAATAAAATTTATTGTTTCTTTCATCTATATTAGGAATTGAATTAAAAGTAGAAAAATATAAGAGCCCACGCTCATATTCTCCGCGTAGTTGTAAAGTAGGGGAATAGTTTGTTGTCAAAGATTCCCCCCAGCCAGTTATCGACACAGTGAAGGACATTTGTGTACTAATACTTTATTTTTGCGTTCTTAATATATATGTCTTTTCCAATAGTCTCTTAAAAATTTCAAACAAATGTGACCGCAGTTTATTGTACCAAACGCTTGATACTGAACGTAATTATAGTTTATCGAAATACGCCTTAAATAATTAATTAATTCTAATGGCGGCTTTAAATTACCAAAACTATCATAATATTCACAGTAACCATTTTCCTTAACGTAGGCTACCCAGTGAGTTCCAGGATTCTGAGAACTATCTAAATTTACAATAGCACACTATATTTTTCTTGGTTTAGATGGAAGTGAATCTCTCATGAAAACTTTTCGAAAGTACGGAATGTCAGTAGCATGCTCCAAAATATCTAAGTTTGTAAGAGGTCGCCTGGGCAGCCGTTTAATTAGTTTTTTGAAGGATTAAGGTATAAACCAGTTCCTTTTTTATGAGGCTTGATATACAATCCTTTTCCAAGAGCGACAGCTTTCATCATTTTGTTATGTCGTTCAGATTCTTGAAGGTTCTTTCGAGCAACCTTGGAATCATTAACGGCCTTTGCTATACCTGCTGCGCCTCCAGCAAGAGAACCTAGAGCTGACAATCCAGCAAAAATGGGAATAAGTGGTAAAAAGCCTCCACTTTTTGGTAGAGGAATACATCGCGGTAAGCGTATTCCTTTCTTATTGGTAAACATTTTTTTCGCTGCTGCATATGCGTATTTTATAGCAGTACTTCACTTTACATTTTACTACTTAATCTTTACATTTTAATTTTTTTATTTGTTTATGTATTTTTTTCACGGTGGCCATAAACGGACGACGCACTCCAGCACCAGATTTAAGTTTTGCTTTCATTACATTTTTCACAATCCATGAAGCGAGTTTTTCACCTCTCCCAGCATCTTTTGATATTAATCTATTCTTTGCCATTTTCAAGAGCTCTAAATCAGCTTTATGTCGAATCTTTATATCCTCGTTATTGTATGCAATATCGTGATGCATACAAGCTTCATCCAATTTATTTACTCCTCGATCACCCTTTAGTAACCGTTGCTGTAATTTAGTTCCAGGTCCGCAATAATTATAACCAGGAAAGTGAAGCTCAAACGGTAATTCGTTGATCAAATTGTTAATAACACCTCTGCCTTCCTTCATTGATAACTGTATAATGACTGCGTGAGCTATAACTAATAATTTATATTACAAAACTAAAGCACGTTTGTCTACCCAGCAGTTCTCATCATCACAGAGGCCTAACCATTTCACAAAAAGTTTATCACCTTTTCTTTTAATTACTTTTTCAATAAGGTCAATATCCGGAAATTTTGTTCTTTGTAATTCATACTCGTAGAATGACCCTAAAATTATCTGTTTATGTTTATCTTCTAAATGGTATGTTGGTGGATTCGTATAATTTACCTTAACTATAACGAATATTTCCGTTGACCAGTTAGGAGTATAGCCTTTGTAAAAATCTCCCTTGTATTTACTAATGCGAACACGATCACCAACTTGAAACTTAGATTTCTGAACAGCCTTGTTACATCGTGTTTTGATAGTATTGGTACCTGATAACCATATGGTTTGTTTTATTGACATCGACGGGCTTAAATTTTTTTATTCGATGAGGAGTATTGTTATATATTTCGACAACTGAGTTTAAATTTTGACCTAACCATTGGTAACGACCGTTTAAGCTGAATAGTTTGAAGAGGTGAGATTTTAACGTACGTACGACTCGTTCTACAATAAAAGCTTTTTTTACAGAGTGGGTAGAATAATGATTAATATCATATTTTTCTAGCAATTTCTTAAAAGTATAAATAAAAAACTCCTTGCCTAAATCAGTTTGTAGATGTTTAGGTGTTCGCGACGAAGTAGTTAAAATCCCTTGCATTGCATTTGTAACGCATTTTTTTACTTTTGATTTTATAGGACTTATCCATACGTACTTTGACAAAGCATCTATTACTACTAAAATATATGTATGATTTTTGTTAAACTGCGAATATTTCTGCATATCTATAAGGTCAGCTTGCCACAAATCATCAATTCCTTTTATTATTGTACATCGACGAGGAAAATTTTTTCTTGCTGCTTTGTGGAGTTCGTCGACTATGTCTTTTTTACTCATTTTTTATTTAATTTAGCTTCAATCAAATAATCCACTTCTGTTTTTGTATAAAATAAATTGGTTAAACGATCTGAAGTAACGCTTTCCAAGTTCTTTAAATATAGCTTGACATGAACAAGCACTTTTTCTATTTCATTTTCTAGTTCTTGGACTCTCTTATCCATATAAGCTTTATTCACTGCTTCATCGTCTTCATTTGGAGTTGTTAGACCTTTTAATTTTGATGAATTTAAATCGTAGTGCCCTTTTTCTGTTTTTACTAATGTATCATTGAAGGTATTATTATATTCTTCTAATCTTAAACGTTTATGAACGTGGTGACCAAACTTGTCTATATTCATTGCAGTCTTGATGCGTTGTTCCCTGTTAGAATACTGCTTAATTTACCTGAGATACGCTTCTTATATTCTATGTTTATGATACCAGCTTCATACAGTTCTTCAATTATGGTTATGATTTCGTTATTTACTCCTGTGTTACCCGCGTCGCATGATGCAATTAATAATTTTAACCGTTCGACCAATTCGTTGGGATCGTCCCAATATATGTAATCAGTATTCTTCTTTAGTTATTTCATAAGTTTAATACCTTTTCCATGTGAAAGGCTCTCAACGCTTGTAGTTGCATTTCTAGAGAATTTAAATAAAGGCTTAGTAATTCAAATACTTGAATCCCTTGTTGCTGTTCATTGGCTTAGATGAATTATATTTACGTCGGTGTGCATTAGTTTCTAATAGTAAAAATTTATAGTTTTGTAAGTCATCGTCTGTGACTATATCTAAATTTGGTTTCTTTTTATACAATAGTTCTTTTAACCCTTGGGTTTTTTTCAAAGTTTGAGTTCCAATTTTCAGGAATCTTCCATCATCAAATATACGGGTCTTGCCTAGCATTAATTTACCTCGTTCATTTCTAATTCCATAAGGAATATCAGTCATTGCTTCAGATGACGTTGACCATGACGATTGATTTTTAACGCTTGGCGACGATTGAAAAGACTTGAACGACTCGTCGCTCACATTATGGTCTTCAGAATGTGATACAACAAGGGTTTGGTTTTTATGTAACTCCCTATCAGAAGTGTCTTCTTCTCCATCACTAATAGTTTTATCATTAGAAGAATACAACGATTCGCTATCACTATTCTTATTTTTTTTAATTATCGGTCTATATTCTTTTTCTACCTTAAGATGCTTGTCATAATTCTTACTTCCTAGCAAATTAAGGGGTTGAATTATAGGTTTAAATATGGTTTCTAAGGCCATATTATTAGAATTTTTCATGTCTTTGATTAATTTAACTTTTCTCTTAACAGCTGCTGCGGACTTAACAATTTGCGTCTTAAGGTTTTTTTCCATTTTAGGTAGGATACTGCTCAGCTCCAAATCATAAATTAGACTGAATCATCATTAGGTAAACTTTCTTTAAGTATTTTATTCAACCACAATAAATGTGTCAAACTCTAATCGATAACAACCGTTATTTCTCTCACAGTCCTTATTAATCACAAGATAGCTGAACGAATTCTTCCAAACAGCTGAGCACATCTCACGGAATTGAGACCATGACATATCAGACCCAACATGTTCATCATAAACATGTTTCAAATTAATATCGTCTTGTTTAAACAATATAATCAAGTTTGAGTTGTCCCTCACAAGTTGTTTAGGTATCTTGGTATAGGTCTGATTAATATAAAAACAATCAACGTTCTTATGACGTCCCATAGCAAAATAATCTCTGATGTTGTTTTGATTTTCACATGCAACGTCGTCAAAAATAATAATCGAATCTGGTAAAGCTTCATGTGGACTCAAGATTTCACTATTAAGGTTATATTTGTAGTACGTTGTACCCGGCACCATATCTAAAACTTTTTCTAAGTATAAGTATTTAGCTTGATATAAAGATTTAGAAACATATAGGTTACTAAATCGGAGGCCATCTTCATGCAATAATAAACTAATTACTAAATTGGTCTTTCCACAATTTGATGGACCACAAACAATACAACGTATTGTGTTCGGCAATAAGTTTCCATGTCGCTTTGGCTCATTTGATGATGCAGGAATAATGCAGTCTAATTTTAATGATTCTTTTTGTTTGACAAATTTCATTGAACTGTTCAACTTGTCAATGACTACTATCTTTCAGGAGTTTCAACTAAATGAGTTTAAGTTTAATTGCTATGATATTTAAATACATCATAATATCTGGTAAATTTTAGGTTAGTTAGTTTGCAATCTGGTAGCGATTCATTGTCATGCTCGCAAGTGGCAAGTAAGTTTAGTTTTATTTGGCAGAAGATATGTGCATTTGTATGTGTATTTATAATTTATTATTAAATGCGTTTAGTACTAAATATTATTATCAGATAGCAATCAATCGTACGTTCGAGAAGTGATGTTCACTCCATTCGCTGCTTCACTTTGTTCCACGGTTGTGTTGATTACGCCAGACAGCTCTATAATATTTCCATTAAACCACTTTAGAACGATCAATCGATTGCTGCCTGATGCAAATACACACATCAAAAGTGTCTAGTCTATTAAGCGAAAGCCTACTTTTAAAATTGGTGACTGTGTTCGTATAAGCAAATACAAGCACTATTTCAAGAAAGGATATACTCCTAATTGGTCTACTGAATTATTTAAAATTAAGAAGATTAATAATACCATACCGATAACATATCACAAAGCAGATCAACGAAACCAAGACATATTAGGAACTTTTTACAAACAAGAACTTCAAAAATCTTATTATCCAGATGACTATTTGATAGAAAAGGTTTTGAAAAGGAAAGGAAATAAAATTTATGTTAAGTGGCTGGGTCTTTACAGTGAAGAAAACAGTTGGATTGATAAAGCTGCAATAATGAGTTAAGATAATTATATAGCCAATATTGTCTGGTGTTCCTTTCATTGCACTTCAAGTAATGCAAGGTGGTGGACTAGTAAATACACACATCAAAAGTGTCTAGGGATCAACATATATTTTTGCAATAACTTTTCTCCTGATTGATATTAATTAAAATTTTCTTTAAGGATTCATCAAATAAAGTGTTTTCGTTTGTCTACAGTAACGATAAACCAAGTCACCTTTGCATTAATAAAGAAATTTGCCATTTTCCTAATAAAGGGATTTTTGACATTTGAACCACTAACATTAAAGTTCGAAAAAAAGACTGTTTTCTTTAAAATTTTATTGGGTAACTTAAACAATTAATAATCCGTGTTTCTACCGCGAACACTAACAACACAAGAACATCGGTTTGGCATACTCAAAATGAGTTCATCCAAATCACGCTGTGGAATGGCCGCCCATGTTCGTTGCAACAACAAAAAAAGGTCTTCTTGCGACTGGATACCCTCCATATTCGGCAGAGCTCTTCTCTGTAGCATATCCCATGCATGCTCAATCGGGTTCAAGTCTGGCGACTGAGCAGGCCAGGGCATGACATTGATGTTAGCTGCGGCGAGAGTCTGTCTTACAACTCTTGCGGTGTGCGGTCGTGCATTATCATGCATTAACTGAAATAAGGGACCGATTTGCACTTGTAGAGGAACGATGACGTCTGATACAATCGTCTCAGCATAAATTTGAGCGTTGAGGTTGCCTCTGATCCAAATCAACTCAGTTCTTCCGCCGATCCAAATACCCGCCCATACCATGATGGTTCCACCACTATAAGGATGGACTTCCTGGCAGGATTTTAATCGCTGTTGGCGTCCAGGGGTTCTCCAGTGTCGTATACGTCTTGTATCCGGTCTCATACCAAAACGAGACTCATCAGAAAAGCACACGAAACGCCATTGTTCTTCTGCCCAATTTCTGTGTTCAAGAGCCCATTGATATCGAATCCTACGATTGTGCATTGCTATAGGTGGTACCCTTAGCGGTCTTCGGGAATGAAGGTTCACTTCATGCAAGCGGTTTCTGACTGTTTGGTCGCTAATTAAGTTCCCTGAAGAGTGATGAAGCCTCACGGCTAACATCATGGCGGTTATTGTTGGAGCTCTTCGAGTTGTGATTTGAATGTATCGGTCTTGTCTCCGTGTGGTGCAGCGATACCGTCCTCCATGGCGCTCAGCCACGGTACCAGTGCTTCGGTAACGTGTCCAAAGTCGACTGATAACACTCTGACTTGTATTCAGAGCTAAAGCCACAGTACGTTGCCGGGAACCAGCTTCTATCATTCCCACGGCTCTGAGCATTTCTTCCCTGCTTAAATGACGTCGCCGCTCCATAATAACGTTGGTTTTAATCAGTAGTAGGGAAACAGTAGCACTAATAATGTCTTCAATGCGTTGTATGTTTTTATAGGGAAAATATTGACAGCTGATTTTCATCTTTTACTAGAAATTGATTGAAAGTTCCTGTTTCAAATTATGAAATGCACCAAAAAGGATCCATATAAATTTATAAAATCATAAATTTATTACAAAGCCACATCTCAATCTCAAGAAATCCGCATAAAAATGCTTGATCCCTAGACACTTTTGATGTGTGTATTTAATAAAAGACTTTGATGTTTGAAATATTATTGGGATGTCTGTGCTTGCTTGCTTGAATGCTTAAAAATCAACACAACCGCGGAACGAAGTGAAGCAGCGAACGAAGTGAGCGTGGTTGTGTTGTCAGTTGTCAGTCACCGCACGGTTACGCTAGTGAACGCACGCTTGTTTAGTTTGCAACTCCAGTGGTTCTCAACCTTTAAATAAAATGTTTTCGTGTGCAAGTTGTGGTGTTCAGCATACGGAGGGCCCGGTCTGCAGCCTCTGTCGATGCCATTACGATTTCCAGTGCTCGGGAGTGACTGAGGCCGGCTTTCGCAGACTAGGCGACAGGAAGAACACTTGGCGCTGCCCTAAATGCAAGACCATCTCTTCACCATCGCCATCTCCTCAGTCAACCCAATTGGATCAAATGCAGGAGCAATTACGCAAGATAACTCTCCAGTTGGCCCCGCTGGCATCGGTGGTTGAAGATATGAAGCTGATTAAATCTGAGCTAAGCACTGTCAAAGAATCACTTAATATGGCACATGATCTCATCAATGGCTTCTCAGATAAGGTGCGTCACCTGGAAACAAAAATTACGAACCTGGAAAAAGTTGCTCAGGAAGTACCTGCCCTACGTAATGAGATTTCTAAGTTAGAGAACGAATTTCATGACAGAGACCAATGGGCCAGAGCAGGCAATGTTGAAATAAGAGAAATTCCACAAAAAAAGAACGAAGACCTGTATGACATCGTCAAGAAAATCGGTGATAAATGTGAATTCTCCATAAAGAAAGAAGACATCAACTATATTGCACGTATACCCACCCGAGTAACCGGTGCGGAGAAACCAATAGTAGTGTCCTTCAACAACCGTTATCTTAAGGAGGACTTTGTGGCAGCATCACGCAAGAGAAAACCAAGAAGTCTCTCAGAACTGGGTTTTACTGTAACGGGTAATTACTACGTTAATGATCATCTGACTCAACATAATAAAAATCTCCTTAGCAAAACGAAAGCACAGGCGAAGGAAAAAAACTTCAAGTTCGTCTGGGTCAAGCACTGCAAGATAATGGCAAGAAAAGCCGAAACGTCAAATATACTGTACATAAAATGCGAAAAGGACCTACTAAAAATTGCTTAATTTACCTTCAGTATTTACAACTAGCTTATTTTATCACATTATACGTATGTTTCTATTGTTTATATTTTAACAGTTTGAGAACCACTCTCAATACCGCTACCATACGAATGTGCTGCATACCGGTTTACCCCACGACGGCTGACACCACAATAAACGCTCCGGCCTCGTCAAACGTAGGTAACTCATCAACACGCACACAGCTAACAACTGAGGTACCGTTCGGCTTCGCTTTTGAGGTCAAAATTGCTTGCTTTTTAACAATTGCGATTCCTTATTTGCTTGCATTATTCGGGAGTCTCCGCATACGTAAAGTTGTAACAAGTTTCGCTGATATCGGCCGCTTAGAGTCGAGTGCACGTTTTTATGCTTCTTATATCGGCTTGTTCTGTATCTTTGTTTACCTATTCTTAAATCATTTATTGCATAATGAAATACTGTTGGTATTATTAGGTTACGTTTATACAAAATATATTAAACTCGTTTGTTTTGTCGAAACTAGTGAGTTTTATCTTATTTATGTATGCATAAAATTTTATCTTAATTACATAAATAGAATACGTCACTACTTATTAAATTTTATTACTCTAATCAAATTTATATTAATAGATTTTTCACTTTATATTAATATTCGCTTCTTATTCTATAATGATACATCAAACGACGGTTGTATTTGTTTAATTTTATTTAAATTATCACGCATGTACTCGCAGAAATATACAATTTTAATTCATATTAATTATAAAAATACGTATGGGACTTTGCACAATGTGAAGGCTGTAACTCTTATTATTTATATCCTTTTGATTAGTGCTTCTATAGTAACGGCGCGTTGCCCAGTAGAGTGCATGCATTTGTTTTATTCTGATAGGGTTTTATGGCTAAATATATTGAAATACCTTCATTTCACTATATATTTACATATTATTTTCAAGAATGGCGTCAACGGTGCTTGATATATATTACCAAAATACGCGAGGATTGCGCACAAAAACGGATATCTTTAAAAGAAATATCAGTTTGAACTCATATGATATTGTAGCTCTTACCGAAACCTGGCTTATTGACGGCATTAGTAATAGCGAGCTTTTCGACGATAGGTACGTGGTATGGCGACGAGATCGTAACTATTCGAAAACTCATGAAATATATGGCGGGGGAGTGCTGATTGCTGCTCAGCGGGATATTCAGGCAGTGGCTCGCCCGGATTGGTACTCTTCGGCTGAGGATATTTGGGTCACCCTTTCCTATAGAACCGCTGGTCAAAAAATTAAAAAGATACATATTTGTACGGTCTACTTGTGTAGTGAAAGGCTTGGTTATTCTTATAATAGTCAGCTAAGCAACTTCGCTGATAATTTGCTACATATAGCAAATTCATGTCCAGATGAGAATTTTATTATATTAGGAGATTTCAACCTCAGTAATGTTGACTGGACTAGTAATGGCATCTCTCTTCAACCTTCTGGTATCTCTGGCGAAACACAAACTTATTTTTTCGACGCAATATCAGAGTGTAGCTTAAGCCAATTTAATTTATGTAGAAACGTTAACAACAGACTATTAGATTTAGTATTTAGTAATTTACATGTAAGTGTTAAGTCTTGTACTGATCCCTTGGTGCCTGAGGACATGCATCATAAGTCCCTAGATATTATCATAAACTTTGAAAATACGGTTCCTCTTAAAATCAACCAAAGAGTCAAATACTTCTACCAATCAGGTGACTATGACCAAATCCGTGCAAGTATAAACCAAGTTGACTGGGAAGAACATCTTAATTATAAATCTTTGTACGATGCCACTGACTATTTTTATAGTTACTTGTATGACTTAAGAGATAAATATATTCCCCATAAAACAATATACCCTACTAGTTTCCCGCCATGGTACAGTGCCGGTCTGAAAAAAATATTAAAGGAGAAGGCAAAATTTCACAAAAAATTTCGAATATATGGCAATATCGCAGATTATAATACTTTTTCCCTACTCCGTAAACGGGCTAAGGTAATGGAAGAGGAATGCTATCGTGATTATCTCCAAAAAACAGAGTCATCGATAATTGAGAACCCGAAACGGTTTTGGTCATTTATAAAATATAACAAAGAAGGTGGCAACTTTCTCCCATCCCATGTAACCTATAATGGTGTAACGGCTGAATCTGGAGAAGATATCTGCAATATTTTTGCCACATATTTCCAATCGACTTTCCTCACTCCCTCCCAGCATCAGAGTTGTTGCACGTCAAATACCAATTCATCCACTATCAATGACATTAGTGATATCGAGATCCGCCCCGAAACGATTTTGAAATTGCTTAAATCACTCGATCTAAGTAAGGGAGCCGGTCCCGATCAAATAGCTCCGTCGTTTATTGTGAATTGTGCCGATAGCTTGACTAAACCCCTTACAATTCTGTTTGTACGCTCGCTAAGGGAGGGAGTTGTTCCCGGGTTGTGGAAGTCTGCTTTTGTAACTCCAATCCACAAAAGCGGTGATAAAAATGACGCTAAAAACTACAGACCTATTTCAAAACTATGTCTTTTTGCAAAAATTTTTGAAAGAATAGTTTATGATCAAGTATATAACACCCTATCATCCACTTTTGCTCCTGAGCAGCACGGTTTCCTTAGGAACAGGTCCACAGTAACAAATCTTGTGTCCTTTACCGATTTTGTGTCTTCCAACATGGAGGCCGGTGGTCAAGTCGACTCTGTGTTTACCGACTACACTAAGTGTTTTGATCGAATAGACCACCAAATACTTTTAGAAAAGTTACTGTGCGCCGGAATTCGGGGCAACTTGTATAGGTGGTTCGCGTCATACATTGACAATAGGTCCCAAGCAGTTGCTGTCGGCGGATATACTTCTACATGGCATATCGTTCCATCAGGCGTTCCCCAAGGGTCACTATTAGGTCCGTTATTATTTAATATATTTGTGAATGACATAGGTACGTGCTTCACTCATTCAAAATTTCTATTATACGCAGATGATATGAAGATTTTTAGTAAAATTGAACGCATTGAAGATTGTCATCTAATGCAGAAGGACCTCGACAGATTAGTCGATTATTGCAATCGTAACAAATTGGAGCTCAATGTAAATAAATGTTACTCCATGACTTTCACTCGCAAGCCGAAACCTATATCCTATACTTACACTCTAAAAGGATATGATCTAAAACATGTGGAGGAAATCCGGGACTTAGGCGTAATACACGACTCGAAGCTGACCTACGAAAAACACATTGACTACATAGCCGGAAAAGCGAATAAAGCCATGGGATTTATCAAAAGATCCTGTTCCCAATTTAAAACAGTGAAGATTGTAAAAATTCTTTACTGTTCTTATGTGCGTAGTACTCTCGAGTATTGCTCTCAGGTATGGAATCCGCAATACAATATATACATCGATAGAATTGAATGTATTCAACGTAAGTTGATGCGTTACCTACAGTATAAGTGTAATATCCAGGATAGCACTTACGAGGCTAGATGCGAGAGACATCACATCCTACCCCTTAAGGAGAGGCGAGATATCTCGGACCTTAACTTACTTATTAAAATAGCTCAGTCTCAAGTCGATTCCCCCCACCTTCTGTCCATGATCAATTTGCGTGTGCCGACTAGGTCGGTCAGGCGTCCAACTACCCTTCAAATTTCAATGTCACACACAAACTATCAGCGTAATTCATATTTTAAAAGAGCTGCAGCCATTTTTAACGAACGCGCTGATCCACTGGATGTGGATTTATTTAATACTAAGTCGCGTAAACTTAAAGACGTTCTTGCGAAGCGTTGGTTTGAGAGGGTTCTTTAGCTTTATATTGTTAATTTTTGTTTTCTGCTTTTTATATTTTCTTTTTTTACAATCTTGTTGTTTCTTCTAACTAAACAAGCAAACAAATTTATAAATATGTGAAAGCTTGTTAATGGTGCTTAGTTATACATTTTGTTAACCATTGTATAATTTGTCACTGTAAGTTTTCCAAAACAAATAAAAATAAAAATAAATTTTTGAGCCAGACTTCCCAATAATATCACTACTTTGGTGCAATTTTAAATGATGAACTAATGATTGTTTGATGATTGAAACACAGGCGCCTGTATCTAACAGGGCCCGGACCTTGACAAATTGACCATCACCTGACCTGACCATTACTATTGCAGTAGGACAAATAGTTATGGGAAGTGATGGTCCCATAGATGCACCAACAGTTACCTGATCTCATGCCCTATCAGGGCTCATCCTTGACCGAAACCTGAGTGAATGAAAGGTGGTCTGAGCCAGATGTGCTCTGTCACAAACTCGTGGCCTTGGCTGGTGATGAGCCATGGACTGCACCGGTAGAGCCTCATGATGATGATGATGTGCTGACGATGGGTCCGCTTCTTCCTGGATCACACCAGTGATATGCACTGGTGATGAGACATGACGCGCCTTTAACGAAGTTGGCGTGTCTCGACCACCTGCGCATTGGGTGATCAGTCGAGCAGCAGGTTGATTTTGCTGCCGGGGAGCACCGATGTTCTCCTCTGCGTTGCAAATGAGTGAGTTATGATCCTGGGAGCCACAATGAGAACACCAGTTCCTATGAGTACAGTTACTTGCATAGTGCTTCCGTAAGCATCGATAGCAATGTCCCGACTTAGTCGCCCACGACTTACGACTAGGTCGTGACAACTGTTGAAAGTCAGGGCACCAATAAAGTGAGTGTCCCTGGGCACTACAAAATGAACAAGAAGGCCTCACCTGACGAGCTGATGATCCTTGATCTGTTGATGATGACATCACCTGATTGGCCTGGTATGCCTTGCCTGATGTCATCCGATGTTGACTTGATCGTGGAGCTGGTGGACGCACCGTTGGTAGTGAAGCCAGAGGTGGTCTCCTGACAGGCTCAGGTGCTGATGCCACTGTCAGCTGCAGTCGGCACTGTTCGTCCAACAACTCCATTAGTTGACTAATGGTAGGCAAAGCATCAGGGTTCGTGCCGTAGCGTTCCTCAAATAGCGACCGCAGCTTAACAGGCAGTTTCTGTAATGTTAAATACAATATAACATATGACCACTCTTTGACAGGCTGATCTAGCTTTTCCAAAGCCTGAAGGGCTTCCTGCAGTGGATCATACAATTGTGAACGCAGGTGAGTGACTGATGATGTGATGATAGGTAAATTTACTATCCTACCAATATAAGCATCCAGTAGTAATCAGGTATTCTGATACCTAGACTTAAGTAAATTAAGCGCCACTGAATAATTCTTATCATCTACCGGCAGCTGTCTGACAATGTGAAGAGCTTCACCTGACAATGAGGATCTAAGATAATAATGCTTCTCAGCATCCGATAAATCACGTTCATGAACTACTGAATGAAACAAGTCATAGAATGGAACCCAGTCCATGAGGTTCCCTGTAAACTTGGGAAGTTCTATAAGTGGTAATTTGGCCATTACCTGGTTTGATGTGAACTTGTGTGATTTGGATGTACCAGCGGTTGACTCCGACGTCGCCTGGTCTAGTCTTATCAACAGTTTGTTGACTTCCGTGAATTGTGTTTCGGACAGCGACATGTCTGATTCAGACACTTCGTCAGTTGAGAAACCTAATAATGTTTCGTAGGCTAAAACCAAGTCTTTATAGTAGGTATTAAAGTGTTTTGCCGCTACTGAAGCAGAGATCGACCCAGCCTTATCGTCGATTGTCGCGGCAAAATCCAACAACATTCTATGATGAGTTCTAAACTGATTTCTAGTCCTACGCGAAGCCATGATGACTATCTACTGACTAATGCACGTAATAAACAGTAACACTTGAGATAAGTTACACTTGTAACAAATTTAAAACTAACGAAACATAAATTTAGAATATGTAAACAAACAAGATAACCTAGTTATTTAATTGACAGACACTTGACATGACAGTGACATTGACTGAATGAGTGATTCAATATTCGTAAAGATTGAATGAAGTTAGACCGATTGAGATTGGTTTGATGAGAATGAATGTACTTACATGAATTATTGGCCAATCACAACACAATAACACTAACTTATGAGTCCGTAAGAATGAGTGAACCGCAGCGCGCCCTCTTGCGTCGGCTGTCTGTGTTCCCGTTGCGTAGCGTAGCGATGCGATACAAAATTACAAAATGGCGTATCTTTATCTTCAATAAATACGCCCCGTCGAATCTCGACCCTTTGATGAAGGTGATAATTATGATGAATTATTACGAACACTGAATTTAAACACTGAAACACTCCGAGATTGACTTGATATTCGGTATTTCACACTGAACTTATAATCTTGACGGCAGCTTAGACGTGAGTTTGCCGGCAATGACCTTGGACGGCAACCGCGTGTCCAGTACCTATATGCTGTTTATCCCTTCCTGGGTTTAAACGATTCCGGTCCTGGGTTCCCAAAAATGATTGTGCGATTCCCCTCATGGGCCACCAAAATATTGTGCGTAGATTTTCTCGGCCAGCCGTGATCGCGACGGCCAAGGATCGTACACGTTGATGATGACTTTCTCAAGGAGCCACGCACGGCGGGTTCGGAGCGTCGCTTTAGACCCTTGAGGCGTTGATAGTTGATGATGATGATTCAGATGATGAAAAATAAACACTTTACTTTGTCACACTGATTTTAATAGGTAACAAGATTTAACTATTATAATTAACATGAAATGGCGTCCACCTGAATTTGAAAACCAATGAATGACTATATTTTTTTTTTTTTGACAACAAACAGTTATGTATTATACAATTAGTTTTATATTATTTAGTAATTAGTAGTAATATAATATATAATTAGTAATTAGTAGTAATATACCTATAATCTAATCTAGACCTTAAGTGCCAACAAAGACTATAAAGTTAATGTAAATGGGGTCGAAATAGGTGGTATTAACAATTTTTTACTTAAGTTATGACATTTTCGAAAAATAAATAGTTTACAATGTTCTAGTGCGAAAACAGTTAATGTGAATAGAATCAAAATGAGTGAATAACAAATTACATAAATTTTTAACATTGTCATTTAGAAAATATAATAAACATTCATCAGATTGAGTGCTATCAAAAAGCATGTAGTAATTACATTAAAATATTGAATACCTTCTGTATTCAATATTTTAATGTAATCACTACATAGGGTCTAAACAGGTAGGTATTCAACAATATAGTTAACAATTAAGTTATACATTAAGGAAAGTTAAAACTCTACTCAGGATCACAAAAGGATTACTCTGTAAGTAATCCTTTTGATATCCTGAGTGCCATCATAAAAGTAGTTATTGAACATGGAGATAAAAATAGGGTCTAAACATGTATTCAACAATAATTAAGTATTATTAACAATTAAGTTATGCATTAATAGGTTATACACTTAGGTAAGGTAAAGGTCTACAATATATTTCTTTAAATTATTTAAACTATTGGAAAAAATATCAAAATTATGGAATGTTCTATTGTAATCCGTCAAACAACGTCGAAAGAAACCTTTAGAAGTGTATTTCCTTTTTGCTTTTGGAACAACGAAAAGATTATTAGTGCGTCGAATACTTTTGGTTGGAACACGAAGTTTCAGCTTATTAAGTAAGTCAGGGGAATCAATATAATTATTGATAAGCTTATATAAAAACATTAGTGCAAATTGTTGTCGTCGGCATTGCAAAGAGAGTATTTTATGTTTCTTTAGAGCATCTTCATAAGATACATAAGATGAGCCGGTTCTATATTCCAACGTTTTAAGGAAATATTTTTGTATTTTTTCTATTCGGTATGTATGGCACGTATAACTAGGGTTCCAGATTACAGAACCGAAGTCAAGCACTGAACGTACAAGGCTAAAATATAAGATTTTATAGGTGATTGCTTTTTTAAATAACTTACAAGCACGAAATATAAATCCGACCTGCCTATAGGCCTTTTTAATTATATGGTCATAATGATCTCTGAATGTAAGCTCATCATCCATAATGATACTGTAACGGTACAGAATGAATGGTATCCGTCCGTTGGTAGGGAATGTGTGGGAGTGGCACTAACATAAATATTAATGCGTAGCACCATTAATATAATAAGCATGAAAAAGGGAATAATAAACTAGTTCAGAATAATGGTCCGTGGTCTAACGCTTTATCTCTAGTTTGAACTTCGCGGGCACTGCTCTGTGTGCTCCTTGCGACATAGGCGCCATCTAGCGTGAGTTATTTACTTGAGCTTCGCATAAGGTTGCTAGTTTGACTTCTTTATTTTGAATTTCGCGGGGACTGCTCTGGGGTCGGGAAAGTGGTTCACCTACGGGCGGACGCCATCTATGGTCGGAATACGGAACTTTTGATAATTTCCCAAAATATAGGATTATTGGCTTAAGTGGAGGATTATTAAGAGGGAATTGTTAATAGAAGGCTACATTTAGATATTCAAAGATGAAATATTGGCTGTCGGACGAGATTTGGTTAGATTATGGAAAAATTTTAGAATTGCGCGGCGAAAGCGGCAATGAGCGAGCGAGAGGTTGAGAAAAAGACAGAAAGAGAGGTCGGATGATAGCTCCTTGTGGCGCGACGCGAAGGCGGGGGGGCATCGGGGAAACAGCTAGCGATTGGTTGAAGGGAAGAAAAGCGGACTCGCGCGGGGAAATGTCGAGGGCGCGTGGCGCGAAAGTTAAGATGCTTGGGAAAAGGGCGGAAAATTAGCGGGCATTCAATTTTGGGACGTCGGCGGTGCGGTCCAACTTAAGAGTGCGGTACTACTCATACGGGAAAAATAGCGTCCGAGCTTTGATAGTGCGCTAAGTGATATTCGAGCTGCGATATTAATTAAGATTTGTGAAAATGAAAGTGATTAATAAAGTAAAACTATTGCGATCGCAACTCGAATCCGTTAACGGAATGAAGTATTCCGGGGTACATCGGCGGAAACGCGTAACGGTGGCAACGAAAACCTATGTACCTTTCAACAGACTTCGGTCTGGATGATCTTTGATTGTATTTAATAAGATCGGCGTTTTACATCATTACGCTAAACAATACACTATCTTCGACGGAGTAATGGGGGAGAGACAGTTGTCTCCCTAGTGAAAGTTGAAGATAGGTCAGACACCATTTAGCTGGAGGTAGACCCGTATGACCCAGTCCAATTTCGAGTCTACCTCCGTACATACAGTGTAGTGATAGGAAAATAACACACTGAGTATACTGGCTCGACTGATAGAACATTTAGGAGTTAGTTGCTTTCAGGGGCAATGCGACTCTCACAACACATCACGAATTTAAATTAAATGTGGCTCGGGCCTAGATTGCAAGGTACACAAAAGGGACTGTTAGTTCGACAAAATATTGGCATTTTCAAGTGAGGAAAGTTGTAGGAATCTATAGGTAGGCGGATATATATATGGTTAGTTATGGGAGGCAAGGTATTTGCACGCAGTGCGTACATAGGATGGGAGCTTGAGCCGCAAGGCCAGGCCGGGTTAATTCAGACTAATAAGGTAGGGATAATTAAGTTACGGCGCTAAATAAAATTATGATGAAGTGATGTGGGTCCTAGCTAGGCAAGTAATCTGTTACTACAGGCTTATAAAATTCTAATTGATTTCCTGAAGTTGTTACCAATTCATTATTCATTTTAAATAATTAACAGAAGTATGATAATATTGTACCATCATTACTTGGAGTACCTAAAAGTCTAGACTGGTTTCCTATTACAAGGAAAATACTAAAAAGATATAGCAAATAAGCTTAGCCGTACTGTGATGTTTGATTTCTAATACTGAAATGACCAAACAGGCATTTTTTAGCTTTCCCTGGGATGCAATACGATCTCATATCGCTACACTCTTCAAGGTGTTAAAGTTTTACATCCGATACCTTAGCAAAAATAAGCTGATACAAACTGAACAACTAAAACCAGTTTAGAACCTAGGATAAGTCGTTGAAAGAAGACATTGCAAGCTATGAGCTTCTAATAATCTGAAACATAGAAATAATTGATTGATAACAACCAGCTAATTAGCCTGACAATGGTCTACTAATACCATTCGAATAGACCTCTTAAGATATGTAAGTACTTACTTCTAATAATATGAAACATAGAAATATTTGATGGGAACAATCTAATCAATAAGACTAATACCTAGTACCGTCTAATTTACAGCTATTAAAGTGAGTAAAAGATAACTTTAAATGTAATTGATTCAATGATTAACAGGGATAATTAACTACCTAATTTACTACCTACTAAAAGTATACTAACTATGATTTAGTAGTCTATCAGATTAACCACTCGGTCTAAGAGACAGAGGAGGAAGTTAATGGAAAAGTAATTAACTTAAGTTCACTTCCTAAAGGTCAAAGATATTGAAAAGTGATTTCATAAGACATAGTTACTGCATTAAACAATTAACTTCTTAATGTGAGAAGGATATTTGGATGATAGCCAGCCTTGGGGTAAACACTATTGATTTATGAGGAATAAAGATAATTAAAATGCTAACACATATTTCCTAATATGAGAGAAAATAAGTCATAAGTTGTGATGACTCTTTATAAGTTAAAGTCGGAGTGACGGGGCCTGAAGGACGAATGCGTTGAATGGCACGATAGGGGGCGAGGATGGAGCCCCTATACTTCCACAAGACTTTCATAATTCCACAAAACCTTTATATAATTTGCACCAGGCTTCTTATGTATCATACTACTGATAATAAATAATAATACCTGCAAGCTAGGTTATCATCCGATTACCTTTGAGTGGTTACAAATCTTCCCCGCAGCTGCAGTGAAGGATTTAGGTCACAGTTCAGACAGAGTCATTGCTAGGCTACACATATCAATGTTATGATCTATAGACTGGTAGGTAATTAGGTCAGGAGAAAATAATTTAACACAGGGATAAGCCAATTACTAAACTTTCACGAAAGAACTTGAGTTACTTAAATGCGGTTAACAACGGAGGGTTCACTAGACGATCTGGCCAAAATAGTAGTTATTATAATATTACATTGCTTGACTGAAATTCACTGCAAATAGAATTAAGCTATGCTAAGGTTTCATCATCATACAAACACATCCATTAGATTGTAGATAAATTAGGTTAAATAGTTTAAGAATTAGATAATAAGTTAAGTTAAGGTAAAAGCGGCGAAGATGTGTGTATGCATTATAAGGTAGCTAGGCATATAGGTGTGAAAGGCATTAGATTAAGGTATAGAATGTATAGAGAGAGATGGGGACGTTACAATTTGGTAAGCCGTTACCAGGACTAGAAAGTTAAGTTATAAATTATCATTAATATAGTTGTATTGGATTTCAGTCAAGCGGTAATACTTTAATTTAGAAGTGGGATTTTTTTTTCCCACAAATTGTTGTCGTGTTGCGATGCGTGAGTTTAGAATTGGCTTAATAGGGAATAATTCAATGAAGATTAATTAATTCAGAGATATTGAAGAATTATAATTTGACACTTTTCACAATAAACTTTGTTGGATCCTTTGGAGTTGATTCATGCACTTTGTATTACGGGCTCTTGATAGTGGGTGAATTATAATTTGAACCTTTTCACAATAAACGTTGTTATCTTCTAAAGTTGATTCATACACTTTATATAGGTTCTTGACAATAGATTAAGACCAATATTGTAGACAGTCGCAATGAGAGCTGGAGCTAAATTTTGTTGTACGAAATCTGTAACAAATATATTCTCGGGTTAGGTTAAAGGTCAAAGGAGGAGATAAAGCTACAAAACAATAGCGTAATGAGTATTATTTGAAATATAATACCTTTCAGGGATGTCCGTTGTTGCGAGAGGCAATGTAAGATAATGACATATCTGTCGATTTGGCACTCGATTTTAGGGGACAATGAAATTGCTTCGGGTGTAATTTTTGTTTTGGTTGAGATTGTTACAAGAAAAATACTACGGTTGAATGTATGGTGATTGAAGATTGTAGTACTAAAACTTTGTATTCGATTTTGATAGGACGCTAAGTTAATTGTTGACGTTAAGAGTTATGGTAACTGTAGTTTTGTTTCTATTCCTGGTGATAGATTTCATATAGGCATAGGCAACTGGTTCATACAGCCTTGTGTTGAGTTATTTTTAGGATCGTAAAAGGTCGATAGGGTGACATAGTTCAACATTTATTGATTTAGGAAGATTTGTAGAATAGGGGGCGGTTTAATTATTATTACTGTCGGATGGGAAGGCAAGGGGGCGAGATTGGACAGAATTAACCAACTTAATTATTGCTGGATTCAATTTATATTATAGGACGGCGATATGCTGTACAATATTATAAAGTTATGACGCTAACAGCATAATATAAAACTAATAATAATTATATTTTGACTAATAATCGTTGAGCGATTGCGGTTTTTAGTTGATGTGCTATTCCACGTATTATAATTTATTTTGTTGGTTATAGAGTAGTTTTAGGCTAGTCAAGGACTATTACGTTCTTTGTCTATGGTTGGACCATAGACAAATTATTTAGCGAGACCATAAACAATCTAGAATTAGGAATGATTATAAAACATGAAGTCATAAAACCAATCGGAGAGGAAACTTTCTTATCGCGTAGTCATGTTATAGCAAGCGGAATCACCTGTTATTTTCCATACCTGTTATTTTTAATACCTGCGATTTTTTTACATTGAAAGAGATTTTCCTAATACTTATCACGTAGTAGATTAGGATGCAATGACATGGTGGTGGAATTATTATTATGTGACATGTGGATGGGGACAATTGCTCTGCACAAGGGAAATGCCGCTTCATTTTGTTAGTTCGCTAAAATCCTAGGAAAAGTAACATAAAATAGTATTACGGTTCAAAATACACGCGTTGATGAGGAATCGCGATTATAAGTAATAACAAGTAGCAGGGATGTCATGTAGGGGATAGAATCATATGACTATTCATTGCTAGTAGGAATTTTGGTTTAAAAACAACGTAGTTTGGGATGCATAATGTAAACGGATAAATACGTCTAGTAGGCGATAAAAGTCGTTACCGTCTGGAAACAACTATCTAATATCTACTCTATTGTGGGGAGGTTACCTATTAGCGAGGCTAGATGGCGTTGGGTTACCAATAAAAGATTTTATTTTGGATGATGGTAAAAGGGTGCTGTCTAATAATAATATGTATAATTGAAATACTCTTGCAGCGTTGTAAGTAGTCGTTACCGGTAATCATTGCTTCTTACCGTATAGTTGAAATCGTGATAAATAGTTAATTATGAAGACTTATAAAGGATTATTATTAGCTTAAGATGAGGTTAACGTACGCAGAGGTAAAGCTCGCTGGGCACAGCTTACTATACCTACTTACCTAATATTATCAGTTGTGAGTTACCTAGAGATATCTAAGTCGGGAGAGCGGTGAAAAGAAAAGACCTTACTACATGACTAATTAGTTAGGATAGGTAGAGATAGATAAATCATTAAATTCACTGGGTTGGATTAGCCTATTAACGGGTTCGCTGTCCAAGAAATATTAATTATAACAATTGGTTTTCTATTGTTATGTATCATATGTGATATATGAGAAAGGGAAACTGTTAAGAAGGGTACCTTGCACAATTGTCCATCTCCGTTGAACGATTAAGATGTTGAAAAAAAAAAATGATATTACTAGATAAGTGTTGTGTGAGAAAGTGTAGGAAGTATACTAGTGGTAGCATTGCACGGGATAGGGTGTAGTGAATATATTCAACGACAAAATATTATATATATTTTATAAATCATATCCAATCAGTACTTGTTACAATACTCAATCACAGTACACAAAGCAAAACATAATCACCCATTTTACAGACAAAAACATTGATCAGATGCTTGACCGCGTCTACATAAGCCAGCAGCTTTGCTTGTGGGTAAATCGAAAGAGGCACTTGTACAAGAGGCTGGTATTAACTAATCGGGTAGTGCCGAAGGAGAATATTCTGACGTGTATCCCAGACGCTAGCTTTGATTAGTTGGTGGTTCTTCTAGGGCAACCATGCCGACTTACTAGGGATCATTGACTAGTCGAAGTTTGATTCTATACATACATGACACTAATCTATTATATTTATAAGTACATTAGAACCTGCACTTGGTTATATTTAATTATTGGTTTTATATAAATATATTTGGGCGGAGATACTCTTGTGGGTGAGAAAGTGTAGGAAGTATACTAGTGGTAGCATTGCACAGGATAGGGTGTAGTGAGTTTGTTCTACGACAAAATATTATATATATTTTATAAATCATATCCAATCAGTACTTGTTACAATACTCAATTACAGTACACAAAGCAAAACATAATCACCCATTTTACAGACAAAAACATTGAATCGGATGCTTGACCGCGTCTACATAAGCCAGCAGCTTTGCTTGTGGGTAAATCGAAAGAGGCACTTGTACAAGAGGCTGGTATTAACTAATCGGGTAGTGCCGAAGGAGAATATTCTGACGTGTATCCCAGACGCTAGCTTTGATTAGTTGGTGGTTCTTCTAGGGCAACCATGCCGACTTACCAGGGATCATTGACTAGTCGAAGTTTGATTCTACACACACACACGACACTAAAATATTATATTTATAATTATCTTAGAGCCGGCTTTAATTATATTTAATTGAGGAACGGTAGAAATTATATATGCTGAAGAGATGTTAGTAGGAATACGATAGGCGAATTAGTAGAAAAAAAAAAAAAGAAATACTTCTCGAGGATACCTAAACGGATGATGGATAATTGTGGAAGGTGGATATTAATTGAGCTTCGGGACAAAATAGGGGTCGAAAGAAAATATAATAATGATGGTAGAGAAAAGTAAAAAAAAATTTAGAATAGAAAATTTTAATAATATTAATAAAAAAAAAAAAAAAGAAGGAGAACCACACATCGTTCGTGACGCTTTCCTAAATAAACTAATGGGAGGAGATGAGTGAAAGGAAGAGCTTCGCCGCTAGCTTCCTTTCCTTCAACTCCGAATTGGTACACATAAGAGTTACAACTTACTTAGATAACTAGAGAAGATGGCTACCCGGAAGTCTCAAAGGACCCATAGGCAGCCGGCGAGGTATGAGGACGTAGCCACATCTGGAGAGCCAACTGAGTCGATGGAGAGGAACCTTGAGAACGGAAGGGAGATGGGAGTGACTAGGAGGGTAACCAAACGGATGAGGGTCAATGAGGATAAGGAACCAGGCCGGGAACAGGAAGGAATCATGAGGGGGACTGCGACGGGGGAAAAGGAGTGCGAGGTACCTAGGAGAACAGCTAAGCGAGCGCGGGTCTTAGACCGAAAGACAACTGAGAAGCAGAACGGGATAGGATTAATATACAAAATGATGAAGAGAACAATAGGAGTGCTTACGGAAAAGGTCGCTAGGCTGAGCGCGGAAGTTGAGGGAGTAGGTACCCTAGTGCGAGGGGAAAGACAACTAATTAATAATGAAGGAATGACAATAGGAGAAGAGGGATCTAGCACGTTAAAAGAGAGGGAAGAGAGTTTGAGGAAGGAGACTACTGAAAACGATGTGGGGACGAGGAAGGCGCGAGAGGAAGGGAAGCTTACTAATGGGACTGCGGGGCACATAGTGTATAATATAAAAAATGTAAACACGGAAAAACCTAAATTCGGAAACAAATCTACTGAACACCCTATCACCTTTTTGGAGGATTTAGAGGGGTACCTAAAGAGAGGAATAGGAGTTGGAAGGGAGCTGGATCAGATACAAGAATGCCTGGTAGGAGAGGTTCGAGATTGGGCTAGAATATATAAGGAAAGATGGATAGGGGTAGAGGAGTTTAAGGTGGATTTTCTAGCCACTTATTGGGGCGAAAATGTCCAGAGCGAGTTGAGAAGGGAGATGGTACAAGGATGGTGGGATAGGCAAGAGAATCCGTCCATGTTAAACCATTTTCTTCAAATAGTAGGAAAGGCGCAAATGTTAAGCTATCCCATGTCGGAAAAACAGATAGTTTCGGACGTTATAAGACACTATCCTAAAAATGTACAACAAGTTTGGGCGACTAGTGGGATAAACACCATAATTGGCACCGCTGAATTTTTGAGGGACATGGAAAGCATAGGGAAACAAAAGGCTCATAATTACTCCATACCTGAAGGCACTAGGGGGGCAGAGAGAAGGTGGGGAAATACTAAGAAAACTTATCCCGCTTGGAGGAAGCCGGCGGCCATGCAAAACCCAGTAGTGCGTCCAAGGGAAATAATCAATGCGGTAGAAGAGGAGGACGTAGGAATTACAGCTGATCAACAAGGTACAGGATTAAACTAAAGGAGGCTGAGAATGTTGTTCCCGGATCAGCCTCAACCTTAGGGAGCAAAGGTTGGCAGATGATGAGTAGGATGAATTGGAAACCAGGACAAACGTTAGGATTAAATGGTAGAGGACTAGCAATTCCCCTGATAAGGAAACTTTTGGTTAGAGAAAAAACAGAGGGAGTAGGACACTGTGAGGCGTACCCCGTCGAAATGCATGTCGAGCAGAGGTTGGTAGAGACGTTAAGGTTGAAGGTTGAACAGGGTCAAATGAAGGGTAATCTAGTTAGGGTTGTAGCTTCAGTATTCGAGGAAGAAAAGGATAGGGGGGAGCTACTATCGAATTATAAATCCGAAGTTGAGGTACGGATATACGACTTTAAGATCCTAGGATTGTTCGACACCGGGAGCGATTTAACCTGTATTTCTGACGAGTTTTGGGGTGAATTAAAAAGTAGGGAACCGGGGATATCGTTGATGCCCGTGAGACCTTTTCAAGTTAAATCAGCGGTTGGACAGAAGAGTGCGGAAATACGACAGTTAGTACTTCTGCCGCTACGGCTAGGGTCGTTGCAAGTAGATACAAGGTTTTTGATAGTGCCCGGGCTATCTAGGTCGTTAATAATAGGGTTTGACTGGATGAAGGAAAATGAGATTAAAATCGATTTAAACCGGAGAGGAGTGGGAATTAGTATCAGCACAAAGGGGGGCGACCATATTATCAAATTTGTTACACAGAATGAGCTGGTTAATGTAGAAGTTGAGTCGTTAGTGTGTGACAAGGGGGGAAAGGTTCCGTCTGGGATACAGGTAGGGATAGAATTGGACTCGGAAGGTTTAAGGAAGTTGGAAAGCCTCTTAGGGAAATATTCAAAGTTGTTTTCGTCTAAGCTAGGGAGGGCCAATTGCTATGAACATGTGATCGAAATGGAAAACCATGCTCCTGTAGTACAGAGGTCATATCCGGTACCTTACGCTTATAGAGAAAAAATGGAAACAAAGCTAAAAAAAATGGAAGACCAGGGTATAATTAGTAGGGCCTCCACGCCTTATTGTAGTCCGTTAACTTTCACACTTAAGGGAGATGGGACAATACGCGTACTGCTAGACGCTCGCGGTATAAATCAGTACATGGTAGCAGAAACTGAGAAACCTACGTTACAATTAGATGTGATTAATTCCTTCCATGGGGCTAATTACATTACCACCATAGACATGAATAGTGCGTATTTCCAATTCCCTATATCGTTAGAAAGTAAAAAGTATACGGGGTTCACCTTTAATGGGAAATCCTATGTTTATAATGTATTACCACAGGGACTAAAGACGGCGGTGGGTAGTTTCAGTAGGGCCATGGATATAATATTAGGACCGGAGGTACGGGAGTTTTGCGTTAATTATTTGGACGATTTGGCCGTCATAACTAGAGGCAACTTGGTACAACATCTAGAACACCTCGACATAATTCTAGGAAAGTTAGAAAGGGCTGGACTGACTTGCAACAAAGAGAAATGCCGGTTCTTAAGTAAAGAGGTCAAAATGTTAGGGTACATTATCTCAACAACAGGGATCAGTACAGATCCTGAGAAGGTCAAGGGCATTCAGAGCTATCCACGGCCTAGGAAGATAAAGCATTTGCGCGGATTCTTAGGGTTGTGCAATTTTTATCGTAAGTTTATACCGCGGTATAGCTTCCATAGTAAACCGTTATGCGAGTTACTAAGGAAAGAAGTGAAATGGCATTGGGGAGAAATTGAACAGACAGCTTTTGACAATATTAAGGCATTATTCGTGGCCACGGTACAACTACAGCATCCTGATTTCAGTAAGCCTTATTATTTGCAAACAGATAGTTCAGGAATAGGGATAGCCGGAATTTTGTACCAACTAGATGAAGAGGGGGAACCCAGGGTGCTAGGGTTTTATAGTAAAATACTTAAAGGAGCCCAATTAAATTGGACGGTCACCGAACAAGAATTCTATTCTGTCATTTGTTGCCTAGCTAAGTTTGAAACATATCTGAGGGGGACGAAGGTTATTATTCGTACTGATCATAAAGCCTTGATATTTGCTAGGAGTTGGAAACTGTACAATGCTAGGGTTACTAGGTGGATTAATTATTTAGAGCAATTTCAATATGAATTACAGCATGTCAAGGGCACCGAAAATGTAGCAGCGGATATATTATCGCGATATCTGCCAGAGGGGGAATTATTGCAGGAGGAAAAGGTTAGGTGTCCCGAGATATTATATACAGAAACGCAAGTGAATGAGGAGTTAAATGAGAACCTTAGGAACCTTTCTAAATTACAGCGAGAGGACCCTGAGCTGAGGGAAATAGTGGAAAGGTTATCGCAAAAAAGAAAAGGGAGTAAGTTAGGTAGGATAATAGGGAGATGTGAGTTAGATAACGATATTTTATATTTTACTCCCAGGGAGGATTTAGGGAAGGTGGTCTATTTGCCCGAACGGCTACGGGAAGATTTAGTTAAACAAGTACATCTTGAAATGGGACACCAAGGTGCTTACAAAGTTATAAAGTATGTAAGGGATCGATTTTATTGGAGAGGAATTACTAGATATATAAAACAATTCGTAAGGGCTTGTCATGACTGTCAAATTACTAAAAGCAATACTATAAAGTATGTTGGGCCGTGCCGGTCGATAATCACTAAAGACATAGGCGAATTGGTGATGGTTGATTTATATGGGCCTTTGCCAACGGGACTTTTTGGGATGAGTTATATTTTAGTGATCCAAGATTCCTTCAGTAAGTTTGTCAAATTCTACCCTTTGCGAAAAGCTACTTCTAGGTCGGTGGTAGGGGGAATGAAGAAATTCTTTAAAATAATTAAGCCTAAAGTTATATTGTCAGATAATGGGTCCCAATTCGTAAGTAAGGTATGGAATAGTGAGATGGAGAGGGCTGGGGTAAGAATAGTGCATACTACTGTTCGGAATCCTAGGCCTAATACAACAGAAAGGGTAAATAAAGAGTTAGGACGACTGTTTAGAACTTACTGTAGGAGCAATCATAGAAGTTGGGTTTCGGTGTTGCCCAAGCTAGAGATACTCTATAATAACACCTTTCATGAAAGTATAGGTTTTACTCCTTGAGAAATTATGTATGGGGAAACCACTAAAATGACCTTTGATAGGGTACTTCGGAGACCGGTTGCTAGGGGTACGGTTACACAGATACGAGAAACAGCCAGGGTTAATTTAGAAAGAGCAGGGGAAAATCGACAGTATAAATTTAACCAAAGATATCGAATAATACAATATCAGATTGGGGATACAGTAAAGATAAGGAAGCTAAATAAGTCAGATGCCAGTCAGAAGATTACAAAGAAATTTACCTCTCTGTACGAGGGACCTTTTGTTGTCGCTGCTAGACCCTACCAGAATGTCTATGTCCTAGTGGATCCAAATACCGACAAGGTTAGGGGGAAGTTCAACACAATTCATCTATCTCGCTATTATCAATAACTTTGGACACCGCCCTGGGTTCAGGCTGAGCCGGGAAAAGTAGTTAGCTGTAATTACCTTTGACAGGGGAGGGGAAATAGGTTGAGCCAGATGAGGAAGGATTGTAGATTAAATTAGATTAATGTGTAATGTGATGATATAATTATAAGTACCTTAGTTGGGTTGTTACTCTTGGTCTATTAGACAAGGATTATCGAATTATTCCAGCTTGGTTATCTTTGGTCGAGGAATAAGACATAATTATTGTTCCCGCTATTTTATTATTAAAGATTTAATATTGTAATTAAGTAAATAAGGAGTCTAAGCTATGTGATGTAGTCAATGTTACCCTAGTGGCTAAGTTTAATTTTAATAAGAAGATTTATGTACTTTGAAAAATGTTTATTAAAAGAGAAGAACCTCAGGTACCCTGTTTAGTAGATAAGTTCGATTTTAATAATAAAAGACATTACTTTGCATTATATAGATTCAGTCGGGTCGGGAAAAGGCACGTTAATATACATTATGCTGGTCTTAACAAATCCCTCTGGGTAACAGTTATTTTAAAGATACTAAAGTAGTAAAATTAGATCTTAGTGGATGAGACTTGTAAATGAATATTGACGTAGGGGTGTGTTGGCGGCTTTTTCTAAAAAAAAATAGTAATGTCGAAGGAACGATAATTAGATGGCAAGGATAACTACTATTAGGGTAAAGGGAATGGACCAGAGAGAGAGGGAGGAGACAAGGGGACGAGTGATCAGAGGCTCTAATAACATAGCTATAAAATAATGAAACTAGCGTAATGGTGGGTTCTGGTAGTAGGGCTTGAGGCAGGCCCATATTCTGGGCCGGGGTAACAGCATCTTGAAGCTGCTTCGGGCTCGTACAGATGTAGTGGAAGGAGAGTAGGCACTGGTGGTAGATTGTTGTAATTACTGGGATTGTACTGAAAAAAAAAAAAATGTATACTTTAAAATATTAATACATATTGGATAATATATTAAAACATTATTACTGGACTGGTGACTAATAAGGTAGCTTCCGAGGCCAAAAGCAAATTAAATAGGTCATGTGGACTCTTGGGGGCGCGTGTGGGAAAAAAAAAAAAAAAAAAAAATTGATAGGCTGAGTGAGAGAGGGGGGGGGGGGAGAGGGGGAATATAGCAGAAAATTTAATGAACTATAGCACTGTTATGCTATGGGGATCAATAGCATATGTTACCACATCGATTATAAAGGCGAGTTGCGGGCGGATGTCACATAATAATAGTTAGTTAAACCATCATTTTAACATTCTAAAAGTTAACACAAGCTACTTATAAAACAGTGAACGATTTTATATACCACTATTTTAAGTTGTAGGATAAATTTAAACGCATAGTCTGCAGAACCATTCATGCCGGAAATAAAGCAACTGACATTGCGAGCTGAGAATAAATCTCTTAGAGTAAAGGTTATTAACAAGTAATTCCCTGATATTGCGTTATAGAGATTAAAATACAAAATCAGCTATCACAGTTCACATCATACAAAGTAATTATTTGGATGTTGTCTCGCGTCAACATATACATGTTCTAATTTAGTTGAGTAAAGAAATTAGAACTAAAATGGGTTTCGGATGTGTGACGTTCTTAGGACACGTACTGTTTAGTAGCATAACTTAAATTTAATAAAATCAGCCGAATTGGACATATTTCGTTATATATATTTAACCGAGATTATCATGGAGGTAGGCATAGTTCAAGTTTACAAAACCCGACCTAGAGTCATAACCTATCCTTGTATGTCAGAAGAAAATAATAAATTTATTAGTAATAGATTTTAGAGTCGATAGGAAATTTATTTTCCCGAGGTGAGACCTGAAACCTAGTTCGCACTAGGCCATTCAAATACTTAACCAGTAATGTTGATGTTTGGAACTTACAATAATATTCTAATACTGCTATATTAAAATTGTTATTATGAAATTAAATAGGTTTGATTAACAGTTGATTAGTAAATAATAACTCAATGAATTGGTTAAAAGTTAGGAATAATAGGACGAACGAAACGCGTTTTAACTTGTGGCAAGGTCAGCGCCGCCTGTCACAAGCGGGATTATCTTGTTTGGTTATTTATTATTATGAATTGTTAGAATTCTTAAATAATCTGGATTATTGGCATCTAATATGTACGTGACGTAATTGTAGATGATTAAAATTAGTGCTAATGAAGGTTATTGTCGGAATTAAGACACAACCTTAAAATTGTTAGTTAATGTGAACTACATGTTGCATCAAAATTGTTTTATACAAACTAATTAATTGGCAGTTTTCAAATATGTAGGCCGGGACATTGAGTTGATGAAATGGTGTTAGCAAGATCAATCAACACGGAAAGATGAAGATATCTTGTTTGCAAGTGTGAATACATAAGTCTAGTTATGTTAGGTCAAGTTGCTTTATTCCGATTTTGTCTAGCCCTAGTAATCTTATTCTGTTTATTCTAGTAAATTAGAGACGGGTATTAACTTAAGGACATTCTGAGAATAAAAGAAATTAAAGGTTAATTGTAGGTTAATGTCGTCTATGTCGAATAAAGGAAAAGGGTGGAGGGAAACTTACCTCATACAGTCGGCGTTATGACAGATCACTCTAGTAGGGTATTTCCTTGTGCTAGCAAAAATGACCTCAAATGCTTTATTCATTAAACCCTTAACTTCACCGCCATTGCGGCTTAGAAATAGCCGGGATCTGTAAACAGAGAATATATTTTTTTATATATAATGTTAGCTATTACGAATTAAGATAGATACTGGAATTGCGATATGTCTGACTTAATGGTGAGATGAGGTCTGTTGGCTATGTTAGAGAACTCCCAATTGCATAAGGTTCGAACTTTGTCATTTCTGATTGTAACTCGCTAAATTCTGGGTAGAATATGTAAATAAACAGGGCCAGCGAGGAAGGCGAGCTGCAAGCGAGGTCCTTGGTCGCCTATATACACAAGAAAAAAAAAAGGAACCTACCATTAAATAAACTTATAGGAGGCGCAAGGAGCACTCTTAGTTGGCACTGTTAAAGTAGTAATAGTAGTTTAATTAGGGAGTTTGAACATTATTCAATTACGCGGGGCACAAGACACAATTTAGATAATGAGCAGGTTGATTTAAATTGGAAAAAAAAAATAATGAATCGGAATTTCGGAGGTGTGCCACAGGGATGGGGTCGCTTTACACACAATAAAATTAAGTGACTACCATCCGCGCTACACCTCCTAAATTAGCCTTCCTGAAGGATGTGAGAGTTCTGTTGTAGGGCGGTTCCTTTGGGGGCGTCTGATGAAGGCTAAATCAGGACAATTATACTTGACTGACCTATAGAGAGATAATGTCTTCGGCTGCAGAAACAGAGGCTTTTGATGGCATGTCATTTTGGCGTAGTCAAGGGATCTTGCGTTGCTGGAGTATTTTCCCATCTGGTCGGAAGGCTGAAAGTAGAGTAGAATAGTTAGGGAGTAACCAATTAGAGTTACGAACGTTCGGGAGGTTATAATACTAATAATGTGCCTTGTGCCAATGCAAAATTAAAATCTGCTAAAGGCGTAATGAACCAACACTAGAAGGTCACACATATTGAAATTCTGTAAATATAACCATAAAGAGGGAAGGAAGTAAATAGTTAAAGCACTGGATAGAATCTTGAGTGACTCATTAGACATGGATTTGACCTAATTAAAATTAAAAAAAAAAAAAAAAAAAAAAAATAGACATATAATAAAGGCAAATAGTATGATTCCAGGGAGGTAGAGAGGCATGCTTGAATGATTCTATGGCTACAAAATAATAGGTATAAAAGTTACCTGATTAGGCTGCCATGCTCACGGAACTGACAAACACTGTAGGTTTTAGAAGATGATACCGTAGGGGGAAGGAAAAGGGCCTTGGTCAATATTAGCAGAGGCAAGTGGTAGAATGTTTCGCATATAAGGAATCAAGAGGAAAAGGTGGGCGGAGAATTAGTAGTACTTACTACCCGAGGTTAGAAAGGGGAAAATTATTGTCAAAAAAAAAATATAGTAATAGAAAAAAATACTGCAGAGAAAAAAAAAAGGGTAGGGCCTTCGCGTACCACAAAACTGCTATTAACGGCGATTCAGTCAGTGAAATACTATGTGATCAAGGGTTGGTAGCGAGCTAACAAGGCTCCACACGTGGCTAAGGCGGTCTGAGGTAACCGACGTTATCGCCACTGGGAAGACTACAAGTCTAAATTGGGGAAGTAAGAGTAGATTAAAATACTTACGAGTTGAACCTCTTGTTCAATGTAGAGAATAACTTTAAAGGTAAAATTTAAGTTGAGGAAGGGGTGGCTATGAAAATGGGTGCCGTGTCATAGACAATCAGATGAGGCCATGAGAGAAGTTCTGTGCTCTATGACACATAGAGTTGAAATAGGGAATCTAGTCCACACAGCCATCACATGAGTTTAGAAAAAAAAAAAAGAAACTAGCACTATTGAATCACGCAGTTTGGAATTCAGTAAATACGAGAAGGAACTCACGATATTAATTACCATGAATACTAAGACGAAGTGTCACCTTTAATGACTTATATTTACCAATTTGACCGATTATTAGTAATATAAAAGGTAGGAAGTTAAGTAAAGTTGTGGGGGCGGATAAGATAGTTACCGGTATGTTTAATTTAATAAGAAAATGATATTTTTCAAAGGTATAGGAAAGTGAGGGGATATTGACGTATTATATTTTAGCAAATGAGACTAAATGGTGTCTTTCATACATAGTAATAACTAGGGGTGAGACATAGTTATTAGATAGGTTTTGGGATAAATATTTGCTTATACACATAAGCTCAGTACTTGTCAATTGGTATACAATGTCCAGCGCGTACCGGGGTATTTACAAGTACTTATCGATGACGTATACATTGACAGTTAGACAGATATACATAGCACACAAACTTCTAATAGTTCTAAACTACGGGGTATCTAGTTCAAAACTCAAGGACGTGTTTCGAGATGCGTACCCCCTTAGAGTGAATGAGTTTTTCCTAAGTATTTACGATCGACAACCTTATTGTAAGGCGTTAAGACCTCTATTTGTATGCACGGTGAGTGGGTGTCACTGCGTACCGGACGGAAGCGAGTCTAGTATTCTATCTCTGTTATTTGCAGGATTAGACATTAAATGTATCTCATCTAAAATAAAGTTATAACTCTTGGGCGATGATGGTATGCCTACTGGTTTTGGTTGATATGGGGGGTTGGTTAAGATTTCTTATCCGCGTAGAGGAAAATAGGTTTCGGTTGAAAGAAGTAGCTAATTAGGAATTGTGGAGGACGCGGGTTCGATCCCTGCCTGAGGTAGACAATTGTTCCGACGTTTCGTTATCTTGGGTAATTATATAAGTTAAGATGAGATTTGTAGCGTTGAAGTATGAAGGAAAGTTTAATTCAAATTATAAATTTTATTCATTAACCTATTTGGAACTAAAGACCGTGACGGCGAAGTGGTTGATGCTTCACCCACGAAAGATCCCAGGTTCGATCCCTAGGTTGCAACATTTAGATGCGAAACAAGTTGTAAGAAAAGACGTAAGTTAAAAGAAGGCCATGATGACAGATGTACTTGAAATTATTCTAGGAAAATAATTTAAAGAATAGAATAATTGAATGGTTCGGAAGATGTTATAAACTTTAAGTCGGAATCGTCATAGAGTTGAAGAGTTTTCGCTAGGGGGCGTTAGTAGACAGCGCAAGAGACTGTTATATTGATTTATATTATATTATGATTTGTTGTTATGATGGTAAACAAAAGGCAAATCATTATTCGGAGGTTGTGTATGATTAGAGACATGGTAGATGTCTAAGTTATTGGGAAGTATTTACCGAAACTAAGTTTACTGGGATTTCGTTTCGAACACGAGAACTGGGCATGCGATTATGATTTTGTGTCAGTTGAATAGAATGAGGGGTGTGGGCTATTTTGCAATGGGAATGCTTATTGAGGAAGGAGTCATTAGGGATTTGGGGAGGAACTATAAATAGTAGGAATATCTTTGAGGAAGAGGGCTAGGATGACAATGGGGTTGGCAAGGAAGGACGTGCTATTTTGTACTTAATTAAGTACAGGGTTAAGATATAATTCGCCGCAGATAAGAGTGGTACTTTATCTGCTTAAATTCTATCGGGGGCGGCTGTAACGGTACAGAATGAATGGTATCCGTCCGTTGGTAGGGAATGTGTGGGAGTGGCACTAACATAAATATTAATGCGTAGCACCATTAATATAATAAGCATGAAAAAGGGAATAATAAACTAGTTCAGAATAATGGTCCGTGGTCTAACGCTTTATCTCTAGTTTGAACTTCGCGGGCACTGCTCTGTGTGCTCCTTGCGACATAGGCGCCATCTAGCGTGAGTTATTTACTTGAGCTTCGCATAAGGTTGCTAGTTTGACTTCTTTATTTTGAATTTCGCGGGGACTGCTCTGGGGTCGGGAAAGTGGTTCACCTACGGGCGGACGCCATCTATGGTCGGAATACGGAACTTTTGATAATTTCCCAAAATATAGGATTATTGGCTTAAGTGGAGGATTATTAAGAGGGAATTGTTAATAGAAGGCTACATTTAGATATTCAAAGATGAAATATTGGCTGTCGGACGAGATTTGGTTAGATTATGGAAAAATTTTAGAATTGCGCGGCGAAAGCGGCAATGAGCGAGCGAGAGGTTGAGAAAAAGACAGAAAGAGAGGTCGGATGATAGCTCCTTGTGGCGCGACGCGAAGGCGGGGGGGCATCGGGGAAACAGCTAGCGATTGGTTGAAGGGAAGAAAAGCGGACTCGCGCGGGGAAATGTCGAGGGCGCGTGGCGCGAAAGTTAAGATGCTTGGGAAAAGGGCGGAAAATTAGCGGGCATTCAATTTTGGGACGTCGGCGGTGCGGTCCAACTTAAGAGTGCGGTACTACTCATACGGGAAAAATAGCGTCCGAGCTTTGATAGTGCGCTAAGTGATATTCGAGCTGCGATATTAATTAAGATTTGTGAAATTGAAAGTGATTAATAAAGTAAAACTATTGCGATCGCAACTCGAATCCGTTAACGGAATGAAGTATTCCGGGGTACATCGGCGGAAACGCGTAACGGTGGCAACGAAAACCTATGTACCTTTCAACAGACTTCGGTCTGGATGATCTTTGATTGTATTTAATAAGATCGGCGTTTTACATCATTACGCTAAACAATACACTATCTTCGACGGAGTAATGGGGGAGAGACAGTTGTCTCCCTAGTGAAAGTTGAAGATAGGTCAGACACCATTTAGCTGGAGGTAGACCCGTATGACCCAGTCCAATTTCGAGTCTACCTCCGTACATACAGTGTAGTGATAGGAAAATAACACACTGAGTATACTGGCTCGACTGATAGAACATTTAGGAGTTAGTTGCTTTCAGGGGCAATGCGACTCTCACAACACATCACGAATTTAAATTAAATGTGGCTCGGGCCTAGATTGCAAGGTACACAAAAGGGACTGTTAGTTCGACAAAATATAGGCATTTTCAAGTGAGGAAAGTTGTAGGAATCTATAGGTAGGCGGATATATATATGGTTAGTTATGGGAGGCAAGGTATTTGCACGCAGTGCGTACATAGGATGGGAGCTTGAGCCGCAAGGCCAGGCCGGGTTAATTCAGACTAATAAGGTAGGGATAATTAAGTTACGGCGCTAAATAAAATTATGATGAAGTGATGTGGGTCCTAGCTAGGCAAGTAATCTGTTACTACAGGCTTATAAAATTCTAATTGTTTTCCTGAAGTTGTTACCAATTCATTATTAATTTTAAATAATTAACAGAAGTATGATAATATTGTACCATCATTACTTGGAGTACCTAAAAGTCTAGACTGGTTTCCTATTACAAGGAAAATACTAAAAAGATATAGCAAATAAGCTTAGCCGTACTGTGATGTTTGATTTCTAATACTGAAATGACCAAACAGGCATTTTTTAGCTTTCCCTGGGATGCGATACAATCTCACATTGCTACACTCTTCAAGGTGTGGAAAGTTTACATCCAATACATATTAGTAAAAATAAGCTGATACAAACTAAGCAACTAAAACCAGTTTAGAACCTATGATGAGTCGTTGAAAGAAGACATTGTCAGCTATGAGCTTCTAATAATCTGAAACATAGAAATAATTGATTGATAACAACCTGCTAATTAGCCTGATAATGATCCACTAATACCATTTGAATTCACCTTAATGGTCAGAGACCTCTTAAGACATGTAAGTACTTAACTCTAATAATCTGAAACATAGAAATATTCGATGGGAACAATCTAAATCAATAAGACTAATACCTAGTACCGTCTAATTTACAGCTATTAAAGTGAGTAAAAGATAACTTTAAATGTAATTGATTCAATGATTAACAGGGATAATTAACTACCTAATTTACTACCTACTAAAAGTATACTAACTATGATTTAGTAGTCTATCAGATTAACCACTCGGTCTGAGAGACAGAGGAGGAAGTTTGTAATGGCGTTGGGACGGAGACCCGAAATGAAACAATGTCTTGCGTTGAATCAATCTCCTTTATCCTCTAGTGTATCATCTTAAATACTAATTAACATCACATCTATACGTGACTAGAGGAAGGACGCCTTGTCAATCAGGAAGACCTTAATTATCACGTACTATTGAGTACGTGCTGATAGTGTAATTCACTATATCACACCTCCCCTGAAAAGGCTAGGCATCCCTTCCCTGAAAAGTAAACTCTTATTTTCTAAATATCTTAGTCCTATTCTTATGAACTATATATTCTTTATTATTCTTTAATATTTTTACATTAGTACCTAGCTCTTCTAAAACTTCAAATGGACCTAAATACAAGTCATTCAATTTATTATAATTTTCATTCTTATACAAGAGTAGATCACCTTTTTTGTAGTGTACTTCCTTACAATCTAAATCATAATTAGTTTTTCTACTTTGTTTTGATATTAATAAGTTGTTCCTGGCATCATTATGAGCTTTTTGCAATCTAAATTTTAACTCCGATGGATAATTGTCGTATACATATAAGGGATCAACTTTACTAACTAAATTACTAGGTACGTTACATGTTTTCCCAAAAACTAGTTCATAAGGGGAGTATTTGGTACTAGTATTTACAGAATTATTATAAGCAAAGCACCAATATGGTATCCAGGTACTCCAATTTGCCGACTGATTCTGTGTTTGTATTCTCAAGTAACATCCGAGATGTTTGTGCCAGTTTTCTAGCGAACCTATACTCTCATGATGATAGGGTGTTGAATTTAACTTATCAATATTTAGCAATTTACATACTGTTTCTAACGTGGAATTAATAAATTCCGTTCCACAGTCAGTCGCAATAACCCTGGGAGTACCATATCGTAAAATAAAATTTTCAGTAAAAACCCTAGCAACAGTTTCAGCTGACTTATCAAGTATTGGGTAAGCTTCTACAAACTTTGTCAATTCGCATTGTATTGTTAATATGTATTTATTACCCAAATTATCGACCTCCAACGGCCCCACAATATCTAAATATAATTTTTCAAAAGAAGTAGATGCTGTAGTGGTTATTACCATTTTCTCTTTATTATTTTTATTACAAAATTTCTGCTTTTGGCAATCTTTACAGCGAGTCACATATTCAGTTATGTCTTTTTGCATATTACTCCAAAAATATTTTTTTCGAATATTCTTAGTCATTTTATTTATGCCTACATGACCACTTGTCGGCAATAAATGATAATCATTTAGTATAACACGTATCAAGTCTTTATTTGTAACATGTTCAACTTGGTTATTAATAATACATAACCGCGGTAATTCTTTATGTTTCATGAAAGTTTGGGTCAAAATTTTAATAAACTTTTTATTAAACCCATTTTTAATCACAACGACTTCTACAATATTATATTTTTTACATAATGCACTCAGTTCTCCTATCGTTGCGTCTCGGCGCGCCTCCGTTAGTAGAGATTCCTGATTTATGTAAATAGTAGAGTCACTAAATAACATATCACCCGTCTGTGAGACGTATCTTTTCTTTTTCCTCAACTTCACGAAGTTTTCATACGAACAAATATCTAACCTTACATCATTTTGTGATTTCTGCATAATATCTACCACTCTTGGTTGCCTATGATCAACAGGGGGCTCAACCCTGCTACTTCCAGAGGTAGCGGGTTCATTATTTTGCTCCATGGTTCTTTTCATTGAACGGGTTAATACCCCCAAAAAATTTGAATTTAGATTTTTTAACTCGTCTGATGTTATAATGACTCTCGATAAGGCATCTGCCGTTACATTTTCGGAACCTTTTATGTATTCAATATCGAAATCATATTCTTCTAAACAAAGTCTAAACTTAGTTAAACGGCTACTAGGATCTTTTATGCTAAATAAATGAACCAATGGTCTATGATCTGTTAATATTTTAAATTTTCGTCCGTATAAATATGGTCGAAAATGTTTTATAGCCCACACTACCCCTAATAACTCTTTATGAATGGTTGGGTAGTTTATTTCTGAACTGTTAAATTGTCTGCTTGCATAAGCTACGGGCTTATTATTTCCATTTGATAATACAGCCCCCAAGGCTACCCCTGACGCATCGGTTTGCAACCGGAAAACATTATCTTTTCCAAAATCTGGATAATCTAAGACAGGAAATGAACTAAGTGACTTTTTTAAGGTCTGAAATGCCACGTCACATTCTTCCGTCCACTGAAACTCGACATGTTTCTTACAAAGACGGTTTAGTGGGTACACTATTGTGGCAAAGTTTTTTTATGAATTTTCTATAAAAGTTCGCAAAAGCCACAAAACGACGAATCTCATTTACATTTTTAGGTACTGGGAACTTTTCCAAGACCTCGATTTTACTGTTGTCTGGCAACACCCCGTTTGGCGTAATAACATGCCCTAAATAATTAATTTCTTTCCTCAAAAATTCGCACTTACAAGGGTTTAGTTTTAAATTAACTGACCTAAACCTCTCAAATACACTCATTAAATTTGTATTATGCTGCGATAGGCTTTTCCCGAAAACTATTACGTCATCGAGATATAGAAAACATATCTCGTAATTTAAACCCGATAGAGCCATAGACATAAGTTTAGAAAATACGCTAGGACTCGTTTTGAGACCCATAGGTAATCTTTTCAGTTGATATTGCTTATCAGCTGTAAAAGAAGTGAATTTCCTACATTCTGGTGATAACCCTAGCTGGTAATAACTAGAACTGAGGTCTAAATGAGAATAGTATAAGCATCCCGAAAGTGAGTCAATAATTTCTTGTATATTTGGTAACGGGAACTTTTCGTCTACTATTTTTTTATTTAAAAGTCTATAATCTATTACGATTCTCCACTTTTTTTCACCGCTACTGTCAGCTTTTTTCGGAAGTAATAATAATGGAGAAGACCATTCGCTGGTACACTCTTCGATAATATCTTCTTCTAACAATTTACCTACCTGTTTTATTAACTCAGCCTTCTGAGCGTGCGGTATTCTATACGGTTTGACATAAACAGGAGACGCGTCATTTTGCAGTTTAATGTTGTACTCGTATAAGTTTGTAACGGATAGCTTATCACCCGGCATATGAAAGATATCTGCATATTTTGCACATATTTTCTCAATAGACCGTCTCTCTTCATCACCAAGATATGTTTTTAATTTAAGAAAATCGAATAGTTGTTTAACCCTCTCGACAGATTTTCCGTTTTCCGTATCAAAAGAGCATACGAAATAATCCGAGTATTTTCTAATTTTCGGGCTAAAGTTATTTAATTTTACATCTTCTTCCCGTGTGTTTAAAAATCGCACCGGAATCTTTTTCCCGTCTCCTACTACCACGGCGCCTGCTACAAATACGCCTGCAATAACTTCCTCCGCTAAAATGACACATTCGCCCTTTATCTCTGACGAAACATATTTTACGACCTCACATCTCCCTGGAATAGTCGTTATTATGTTTTTACCTAAGCCTAATTCTAGACTTATCTTATCCTGTAATGTAACCAGCTTATTTTCATAGTTAATTTTACAACTATATTTTAATAAAAAATCTTCTCCTAAAATTCCATCATTTTTACAGTGGAAGTTGCTAAACACATAAAACTTATGCCTAAAATTATAATTGTTAACACATAAGTCTAGATAAACATAACCTATTGATACTAAATCCCCACATACTCCTTTAATCTTAATTTCATCCCTTACTAGCTTTGCGTCGCGGGACACGCTACGGAGTTTATTTAATCAATCTAACTTTAAAATTGAAATGCTTGCTCCTGTGTCTACTAATAGAGAAATTTGTTTGACTACAAGTAAAACAAACGTAATTACCACTACCATAACTACAAATATCTACCTCAGCGCTATTCAGAACGAAAAAAATCATCGCTATGATGTTCGTTCTGACGTATACTCTGACGTTCACTTTCGTTCTCGTCATTAGACTGTTCTGCTGAGTCAACTAAGAAATGTACATTCCTACGTTTATTATGAGGTGACGTAAACCTGGTGTTGCGCTGACCCTGAAACCTATTCGAGTTATAGTAGGCACGACCCCGACCTTGCTGACTCGTCGCGTTGTTGTTACGTGACTTATTATATTGTTGATGATAGTTTTTATTTATTTTTTCAAATCGCTGGTTCGAAACATAGTTAACATAATTGTTTATTGGTGGTTTCACTACCGAGTCTTCTTGTTCTAAGGCTATAGTTATTGCCTGCCTAACTGTGCTTACGGACCTAGACGTAACTATAATGCTTGTACGAGCATTGTTTAGGCCGTCAGCGAAACGCTTGATAGCCATTTTTTCATTAATCGGCTTTAATAAATTATATGCCGACTCGTCTCCATTAGCCTGTGCTGTACTTAAATCGTTGGACATTTTTTCGATTTCACTACCAAACACTTCTATGGTCTTGTTTCCTTGCCTACATCGTAGCATTCGGTCTAAAATGGCTGTGTATGATTTAATCGGAATTAAAACATTTTTTATATCTTTTATTAGGTCTGCCACAGACACATAAGACTTATTAATTTTTGTTTTAGCACTGCTAGAAAGACGAGTTTTTAAAACAAAATTGATTAACAGAGGCTGGTCCTCGTTTCTAAGGGTACTACTATAATACTCTATTCCGTCTATTAGTTGGTTAATTTGCGTTTCGTCGCAATCTACTACTGGGAGGAGCGTGAGCGCGACTTTTAGATCGAACGTGGCCATGGTTGTGATCGTTTCTGAATGATGCGGGTTAACGAGTGACTCGATTTCCTCAAAATTACATAAAAACTTTGACGATATTGCTTTTGTTATTTGTAATTCTACAGCATCTATCCCTTTTTTACATAAGTCTGCAGATATTTGTTCAAAAATATTTTTAATTTCCTTTGCTCTTAAAAACTTATTCTGCCCCTGAGCGGAATAACGTTTGTCCTTACTTAATTTAATAATAGAGTCTCTAATAGCCTTAAGCTCACTCAAGAGTTCTGACAGGTTTGCCATGAACACACTTTAGAAAAAAAAATCACTCACACACACACATAGATTCTTGGTAGCATAGTTATATTAATTCGTGCTGGCTTACACGTTCTGTGCTGGTCCAATTGCCCGTCGAACCGCTCTGCGTTCTACCTCTTCTAATAGTCGTGCGTTGAAGTAACGTAGCAGCCTAAGTACTATATAGCCCGCTAGTACAACGACGATGGTCAGTAAAAAGATCTCTGAAAGTTGCATCCCAACGGCCAAGGGAGTTGATGCTGCCGCCGATTGAGTTGGTGATTGACTGACAATAATATTGTCTTTAGATTGTGGGTTTCCCATAGTTAAACAATTTTGGCTTACAGTTTTTCTTCTTATTTCCTTCGTCCTTCTTGTAGGCCCGTGTAGCACTATTTTCCTGATATTTTGTAGACTTCAACTAGCGATTTCGCGGCGCGGACTTGTGACACCATGTCACGGTCGCCATGTAATGGCGTTGGGACGGAGACCCGAAATGAAACAATGTCTTGCGTTGAATCAATCTCCTTTATCCTCTAGTGTATCATCTTAAATACTAATTAACATCACATCTATACGTGACTAGAGGAAGGACGCCTTGTCAATCAGGAAGACCTTAATTATCACGTACTATTGAGTACGTGCTGATAGTGTAATTCACTATATCACAAGTTAATGGAAAAGTAATTAACTTAAGTTCACTTCCTAAAGGTCAAAGATATTGAAAAGTGATTTCATAAGACATAGTTACTGCATTAAACAATTAACTTCTTAATGTGAGAAGGATATTTGGATGATAGCCAGCCTTGGGGTAAACACTATTGATTTATGAGGAATAAAGATAATTAAAATGCTAACACATATTTCCTAATATGAGAGAAAATAAGTCATAAGTTGTGATGACTCTTTATAAGTTAAAGTCGGAGTGGCGGGGCCTGAAGGACGAATGCGTTGAATGGCACGATAGGGGGCGAGGATGGAGCCCCTATACTTCCACAAGACTTTTATAATTCCACAAAACCTTTATATAATTTGCACCAGGCTTCTTATGTATCATACTACTGATAATAAATAATAATACCTGCAAGCTAGGTTATCATCCGATTACCTTTGAGTGGTTACAAATCTTCCCCGCAGCTGCAGTGAAGGATTTAGGTCACAGTTCAGACAGAGTCATTGCTAGGCTACACATATCAATGTTATGCTCTATAGACTGGTAGGTAATTAGGTCAGGAGAAAATAATTTAACACAGGGATAAGCCAATTACTAAACTTTCACGAAAGAACTTGAGTTACTTAAATGCGGTTAACAACGGAGGGTTCACTAGACGATCTGGCCAAAATAGTAGTTATTATAATATTACATTGCTTGACTGAAATTCACTGCAAATAGAATTAAGCTATGCTAAGGTTTCATCATCATACAAACACATCCATTAGATTGTAGATAAATTAGGTTAAATAGTTTAAGAATTAGATAATAAGTTAAGTTAAGGTAAAAGCGGCGAAGATGTGTGTATGCATTATAAGGTAGCTAGGCATATAGGTGTGAAAGGCATTAGATTAAGGTATAGAATTTAAAGAGAGGATGGGAGGTTACAATACCTAGGTCTCTTATTACATAAACACGATTTATGCTCTGACTATTTAGTGTGTATGTATGAAGAATTTTATTACGTTTACGTGTATAAGTCATAACAAAGCATTTATCAGGATTTAAATATAGCTGATTGCGTGCACAGTATTCAGATATACTTGTTATATCTTTTTGAAAATCAGAACTGTCAGTTTCATTCGCTATGATTTTATAAAATTTTGCATCATCAGCATAAAGTAGTGTTTTACATGTATTTGTGTAAATATCAATATCATTTATATAGATTGTGAAAAGCAAGGGTCCTAGGTGTGACCCTTGTGGCACACCTGAAGGAACGTGTTGGAAATCAGATAGAAAACCTCTGATAGAAACAGCTTGTGATCGATTTTTTATGTAAGACTCAATCCAGCGAAGCAGATCCCCATGTATACCGACCCGCCAAAGCTTCTGTAACAGCATTTCATAAGATAATTTATCAAAAGCTTTGGAGAAGTCGGTATAAATGACATCTACCTGCTGGTTGTTGTCCATAGCATTCAAGAGAAAATCAGTGAACGCGATCAAATTAGTATCAACGGACAGGCCACGGATAAAACCATGCTGATTCGGCGTGATATGGTTACGAATGGCGAACGAAACCTGGTTAGTTACAATTTTCTCCAGAACTTTACCGAGCACACAAAGCTTAGAGATTGGCCTGTACTGTGTTACGTCATTACGTTTGTTATTTTTTGGCACGGGTGTGATGAGTGATTTTTTCCATTTATCGGGGAATGTGCCAGTATTCAAAGATGTATTAAAAATATATGTGACAGGCAACGTGAGTTCTTTCGCGCACTTAGATATAAGGAGGGGATGAATACCATCGCAACCAGCTCCCTTATTGGCATCAATGTTTTTTAACAATTTGTAAACGGTTTCAGAGTCAACCCCAATGCCACAAATGTCAACGGGGCTCTCCGTTACAGTAGTTGTGAAATTGGAGTTGACTGGTTCTGAGACGGGGACAAAAACCGAATTAAAGTAGTCGTTGAACATATTACATATCTCTACACCGTCACAGGATGTTATTTTTTATAAGATAGACTTTGTGGTAAACCCGAACTATTCATTTTAGATTTGACATAAGTCCAAAAATATTTCGGATTAGATTTAATTTTTTCCTCAGTTATGACTTGATAAGTGTTGCGACACTCCCTCTCTAACTTTTGGGCCCTACTCCTAAGAAGAGAAAAAGCGTTATAATCTAGCGGGTTTCCATACCTTTTCCATTTCCGATGGAGTTTACGCTTTTCTTTCAGTATTTTTATAAGGGGGCGCGTAACCCAAGGTTCGTAATAATTATTAATGATAACTTCTTTAAAGGAACGTGTTTGCAAATTAAATCGTTTAGTACGCCATAAAAATATTCGACAAGGGATTGTAAAGTGTCAAGTTTGGAAAATGCCTCACTCCAGAGGGCCTAGTCAACTGGCAAACGCTCGACCGGTGACAGCGTCAAAATCGCTCATCAAATTCGCTAGGCTACATCGATATCGATAAGCTAAGGGATATAGAACATACAGGCTTGTCTTAGTATTTTTTGTTTGATGATAATGTAACGCTTAAGTAAGATTAATAAATAGGTAGTAACCACACCGATCCTTTTGAGTTTTAGTGAATTGAATGTCACTTTACTAAGAAATTCGGGTAGACTCCTTGAGACAATTTAAAAAATGAATCAATCGCTTTTTTCGCCGGAAGTTCGCCAGACAAGCACGTTTGTAAATAAGTACTTATAATGATGACGAGTGACTTACCTACCATAATATGATATTGATATGAGACCAAACCCATTTTTCAGCTTATAATATAAATAAATTAAGACTGAAGATCACAAGCAAACGCTTGCTGCCAAGAATTTCTCAAATATTAACAACTTGACGTCCGTCTGTAATGAAATAAGTGATAACACTAAATGTTACAAACCGCGCGAACATTTAAACAGTTTGATCTTAGATGCGAGTACCCACTAGGTAGTGATTAAAACGTTTGCATCTTGTATGAGTACATCGCCTAAAGTAACTCTATGGCGTAGCGGCTAAGGCTTTCGGGTTTAGTTGTCTAACTACAACACCTATCACATTACTTTTCTAATTGATTATTGTCCTAAATAAAATAAAATAAAAAACATTCCAAGTACATGGTTTTGCTAGTTAAATTAAAACTAATTTTAAAATATGCAAACTAGCGAAGCAATGTACTTACTGTTACTTGAAAGGTAATGCTAGAGGTTCAACTAATGCAAAAAGTCCCCGCACGCGCCGCACCGGTTTGTGATCTTGCCAGTTAGTTACGCAACTTTCACATTACCGAGCTAAAGGATGGGTAACCAAATAAAAAGCGTCTCGAGCTCCTGCGTGCTTTGGAAGGCACGTAAAGCACACTGCGGTTGTATTGGCTCAGGGCTTAAGCCTGTTATAGCCCAGTCTGCCTTAGTGCTGTCGTTCATGTGGGAACGTTCAGGACGTTCATAGGATGACGATGAAGACAACATCGCCTTAATATAGGATTGTTTCATTGTTACTTATTTATAGCGGTAGGTACCGAAAATAATTGAAATTAAAAGTCAAATAATTTATTAAATATACGCCTTCACAGACACAATGACATGATCGTGGTCTCTACGCGACAAGTTAAAATATTTATTTATTTTACATTATTTATTTCACTGCCATTCATTATGAGTTGGTTGATAATGTTTCGAAATAAAACATAGGATTATTTATATGTTTACCAAAAATAATTTTAAAACAATTAATTTTATATAATTACCCTAGTATGTTGATAATGAATCAAGTACAACTTTAAGCCATGTTTAATGCAGTTTCATTGTTGGATACGACATGTGGTACACATCCCTTCTTTATTGTGAACCTGATGCAGCATTAAATATTGGTGTTATTATGATTAACCATGCTTTTTGAAGGTATCCAGAATCTCCTAAGAAATTGGAACAATATACTTACTTATAGAAAATTGTCATACATAAAAAGTTAGTAGGTAGTATATATTTACCAAAAATAATTTAAAAACAATTAATATTATTAATTTATTTTATATTCACAGGTGAATCGACAGTTCTATAAAAAGTATAACACTGAAAATGTGAAACAGCAAACCATTTACAGATTCACACAAATAAAAATGTGATAGTAACATTTCAAACTCAAGCAACAATTACAATCGATTACTTCACAATCGCCAAATTGATAATAACTAAACTATTACAGAGTATGCTAGATATGGAACTTAATTTGTATTATATGTATAACAAGCCACCTTATGTTAAGCCACCTATATAAAAAAAAAACAATATTATAACAAACACAATAGAACCCACCAGATTTAATAATCGGATAATAATAATGCAAGTTAATACATATAAATACCTTTGTATGTTGATAATGAATCAAGTACAACTTCAATAGCTTAATGTTATGACTAGTAGAAATTGATATAAGTAGGTACTTAAACATTTTCTATAGGTACCTACTGCAAGTAAAATTAAATATCAAGTAAAAAATAACATTAATGTTGTATTTCTTAATATATTCTTATTTCCTTACGTAACTCTTTCAAAGTCAAAGTTTATTAAATATGAGGCTTCACTTTCTCTTATTGACATTAAAACTATATGTGTATAAAAATAAATGCCAATTGTGTGTATAAGAAGGTACTGTTTTTTAGTACCTACCTAAGTAAATCTTTTTAATAAAGTACAATAAACTTAGAACTAAATTAACTTTATACTTAATTTTTCCCCATCATATAAACCAAATCACTATTTTATGGGTTAAATATATTTATGGCACACTGTTCCTTTTCTTAAAATAAAAATGTTGTCAACGAAGGTACTGTTTTTTTGTACATAAGTAAATCTTTTTAAATAAAGCACAATAAACTTAGAACTAAATTAACTTTATACTTAATTTTTCCTCATCAAATAAACGAAATTACTATTTTATGGATAAATATATTTATGGCACAGACTGCTCCTTTTTGTAGAATAAAAACGTTGTCAACATTAGAGCTCCACAAAAAAAAACCATATAAATAACTAAATTCAACGATGCCAAAGCCATGTTCAATGCAGTTTCATTGTTGGATATGACATGTGGTACACACCCCTCCTTTCTTGTGAGTCTGATGCAGCATTAAATATTGTTGTTATTATCATTAACCATGCTTTTTGAAGGTATCCAGAATCTCCTAAGAAATTAGAACAATATACTTACTTATAGAAAATTGTCATATATAAAAAGTTAGTAGGTAAGTACCTATGTATAATTCAAAATTGCTTGATATTGTTTTTTACCAAATAACCATGTTTGTTCACCATTCTGAGGAAGTCCATCCTCCAAATTATGAGGTAACATTTAAGATTTTTGAATCGTCGTCTCAAATCTGCAAAACCACATAAAATAGTTTTATCTTTATGTCAATACTCTTTATTCTAGCAATTTTAACAAAACTGACATTTCCTGGTAAATCCCAATATAATAATAGGCATAATACTTACCTTTATTATGTAAGGAATAATTTATTTATTAAAACTTACCGTTTGAACATAAGGACTGATATCTTTTCCTATTATGAAAGATGCTTGTCTGTATAAGATTTATAGGGTATAGTCAATAGGTACACCTTACTACACTTAGAGCCTTGGTTTAATACTCTAAGCTACCTGGCAAATTAAATCTTCATTGGAACCTGTAAAACAAATAGGCAATCTAAGTTATAAATTGATAAATGGACATTATGGATAGGTTACATTTAATATTTATACAAAAAGTCCCTTACTGTTGTCTTATTCTTGACCTTTCTTGTCATGAATACAGGTACTTAGGTGGATTTATTTGGCCCAAATGTTTGTATGGTTTGAGAGCCCCTACAAATTGTTATGCAGCGACTTGCTCTTCGTTGCGGAAAATGTTGCATGACACACATTTATTTGGTCACTCACATCGCAACAACTATATCAGCATGCAATTCCCGGCAGACCTTAGTTAGATATTTGAAAGTTCGTAAACGAGAACTCCGAGAACTATTCACAAGTACAACAAACTCGATTTCGTTAATTTGCTCCAAGTAACGTAGGGAAACATTTCTTCCTTAGCGCCTGAGCACTTGATTATCGCAGTCCACAATAGCCCTAAAAAGAGCATTTTAAACAAAACTTTCAACACAACACAACTATTCCTTCATCAGCTGATCAAGCAATCGCCATTTTGTGTGAATTTTTATCTTCAATGTTTGAGTGATCGCTAGATTAGCGATTCTTGGCTTGTCAAACTGTCAATTAGGTCTATTTTAGCGTAAATTTTACGTCGTAGGTAACTTTTGCTTATGTCAATCCCATACATTCAGTTTATCGTAGCGAAGATTTCGTAGCGTTTAATTTGTTTGCCAATTGACTAGGCCCTCAGTTTATATTTCGAAGACCCGTGCTTATTGCATCAAAGTCAGCTACATGAAACAAACGCTTACAAGCTCCGGGTTTCGATTTTAACGGAATATAATTTTTAATTATCAGATCAATAACAATTGCCGGATGGTGGGAATCTTCATGTGTTAAAGGGTGTAAGTCGCGTTGCACCGAACAATGGGTATTACTGAAAATAAGGTCTAAAAATCGGTTATTACAATTAGCAACAGGATTATATTGTTGCAATTGAGTTAAGCTCATAAAATCTGATATTAAGTTAGCCAATTGGTCATCGCTCGGAGGTAATGTCATGCTTTGTAAATTACTATCAAAGTACCAAGCTCCATTCGTTACATTAAAATCACCCAGAACAATAAAAATATCCTGCGAGTGTGAAACCATATAATCATTTACGTTATCATAGAAAGTTGAGAGGCGAGTAGCATGATTCAATCCGTGTGGAATATAGGTACATATAATATGTAGTGAAGCTGGCTGCACGGAGGCGGCGCGGGCGGTCGCAGGTGGACGGGCGCGGGGCAGCAGCAGCGCACGCGGCAAACGGTCAGAGACTGAGTCGAGATGCGCTAGCGCCTCCACAGCGGCGGCGGCCGGTCGCAGCAGAGGTATGGTGATCCATAGCTCGTCTGCGACGTCAGGCGCGCGCGGCGCGTCAGCCGCCGCAACCGGGTACAACTCACGTCGAACCGCAACCATTACGCCGCCTCCGCGCGACTTACCCGTAGCGAATGCGTCCCTGTCTTTACGAAAAATTATAAAATTGTCGTTAAGAAACTCATTGCTATAGAAACATTCGTTAAGCCATGTTTCGGTAATACATACAATGTCGTAGGTACATAATAATGTTTCAGGTAAAAAATCATTCGATTTCGTCCGCAATCCTCTAACGTTTTGATATGATATTGACAAATGTTTTGTGTTAGCCATTTAGATATAATATGTTTAGACAAAGTTTATAACATATTTGAATTGAATAGCAATGCAAAGAATTGCTCACATTCAGAGACCACTGACTGAATATTTTGTTGTAACTATTGTATAAAAAAGTTAAGAGAAATACACTTGTAATAGAGAAAATAAAATTAAATTTAAATTGCTTTACCGAGTACAACAAACCCTCTGACCTAAAATAGATTATACTTTTATTTGCTTTTAGAGACCAATGTATCATTTTGTGTAATAACAATATTTGTAAGTATTTCTTACTATTGCGTTGTAAAATTAAAAGAAATACGTTTACTAAAGATAAAAACAACTTAACTTTATGTTGCTTGACAAAGTACAACAAACCCTCCAAGCTATAATCATTTATATTTATGATATTTAAGTGATTCCCATATTCTTTTAAAAAAAGTAATTTGTAAACACAAACTTTTAGTTGATTATCCAGAATTGAGTAAATCACAACAAGACCCATAATAATTAAAAATGATAGATATGCAAGTTTACAAAATAATAATAAACAAAACAAACTTAGTGAATCACAAGTAATAGAAATAAAAAGTCACTTAATTTTTCTTAAATCATCATCATTGGAGATCAAAACAACCTGACTTGTTTCCGATTTTCTTGCAAACAACTTGCCATCCTTTATCCAGACAAATCTGTAACCATAGTCTGAAGCAGCTGCTCGTAGCTTCTTGAATAGTAACTTATTTTGTGGAGTCAGATGTTCGCTGATGAATATCTGCTTAGACGGTCCATTAATGCCGAGATCCAGTGTAGTTATTTCACGTCTGACCTTGCAGGCAGCCAGAAACACGTCCCTGCACCTACGTCGGCTGAAGTGAACGATGATGTTAGGCGGCAGCATAACCTCTTTATTTTCGCTAGGAAATTTTCTTACACGATGGATATCATCGATGTCTTGGGGTGTGAGGACCATGCCAACCTTAACGGACAACATCTTCAGTATTGAAAATAAGTTCTCTCCCTTAGTTGCCGCCACGCCTGAGATTTCTAAGTTTTTCGCACGATCCCTTTGTTCTTTCATAGCGAATTGATGCTGAAGAAATTGTATTGTTGTTTTGTATCCAAGGCCTTGATGGAGGACTGCAGGGCTTCACACGTAGTGTTAAAATTGTTGACCTCAGTCTTAAGTTCCTAAACCATAGAACGAACATTTATCAATTCGGTTGTTACAATAGTATTCATGTTATTAGTCATACCTTCAAATCTGGAGTTCATTTCTTCTCGGAGTGAGGACATGGAGCTATTCAGGTTAAGGTTAAGGCGGTCGATCGCGTCGGCAAAACAATCATCAGGTTGTTTACGTTTTCTTAAGTTAACGTAAGGCACGTTGTCATCATGTTCGTCGCAAACACTTAGGTTAGGATTTGAAGCACTGTGTTTAGAAGGCGATTTCATGGTCATTTTTCGACACGAAACACTGCAAAATCCGCCAACAAAAAAGAAATTGCAACTAATTGGTTATTCGTGAAAGATTTCACAATAACGTTATGGGTGTTAACCTATCACACAACACCGCGTGTCAACAAGTTGTATGCGAGCACGTTCAACGTAATATTGAACTGGCATCCACACGCCTTGATGACAAAACCAATGAACAACTGATTTTACTAATCTAATTAATATTACATGGCGTCCACACGCCTTTTTAAGGAGAAACCAATGCATGGCCGACTGCCATCTTTTTTCCTATCTATACCCTGAACTAGACAGGTTTTTGATTGAATGACAAGTGATTCTTTTTTTTTTTTTGAACGTAAGATCGATAACGCAAAGGTGTTAAACATTAAGATGATACACAATGAAATAGATACAAACATGTTAATTTTCGATTGACAGAGTTGAGTATAGTGAGTTATAGTCCTAGCTACTGACTGATAGCTAACCATAATTTAATATCGAGACAAAACATTTTTTCAAAATCGCACCATAACACCGTTTTTGCGCTGGATTTGAATTTAGTTGCCATATAATAAAATAAAGTACACTCTAAGAGCTTTCATATGACATTTAATTCATCACTGTTGAATAAAGCTGAAAAGTGGGTCCAAAATGACGCATGGTCCTTTAGAGTTGCATGCTACTTATATTTTTTTTGTTAATGATGCCAGCTTCGTAAAGCTCTTCGATTATTGCAATAACTTCATTATCCAAACCAGTGTTACCTGCATTTCGTAATGCAAATAATAGTTTTAGCCGGTCAACTAGCTCATTTGGATCATCCCAATAAACATAATGAGTGTCTTACACAACTTTTTTTAAAAGCTTAATACCTTTTCCGTGTGAAAGACTTTCGAGACTAGTAGCTTCATTTCGTGAGAATTTAAACATTGGCTTAATAATATTCATGTCCTTCCTTCTAATTATCCTTTGTTGCTAATTAATTGTTTTGATGGATCACAATTACGTCTGTGTGCATTGGTATCGATTAGTAGCATTTTGTAATTTTGTAAGTCATTGTCTGTGATAACATCTAAATTAGGTTTCTTTTTGTACAATAATTCTTTTAAGCCAGGAGTTTTCTTAATAAAGCTTTGGTTTCCAATTTTCAAAATGTCGCCATCGTCGTAAACGAGATTTTTTCCTAGCATCAGTTTTCCTCGATCGTTTTTAATCCCATAAGGTTCGTCTTCAGATGATGTAGACAATGACAGTGATTGATTTTTAGCGTTTGGTGATGACTGAAGAGATTTAAACGATCCTTCGCTTACATTGTGTTCATCACAAGGTACACTTAGGGTTTTGTTAGATTTTTGATACAATTCATTATCAGTGTCATCTTCTTCTTCAGTGGTAATTTCATTAAAATTATCGCTAGAATAGTTTAATGCATCGCTTTCATTACTTTTACTTTTTTTTGGAACAATTTCATTATTCAAATCTTCTTCATGATGCTGCTCATTGTTTTTGTTTGCTAACAGGTTAAGCGGTTCAACGATGGGTTTCAGTATTGTTTTCAAGGTCATGTCACTTGTATTTTTTAAATCCTTTATCATTTCAACATTTCTTTTTACAGCCTTTGCAGATTTTACATTTTTTTTGTTTAAGATCTCTTTCCATTTTAGTAGGATTCCACTTGGCTTTAAATCATAAATGAAAGTGGTCCATTTATGTATTTTAATCTGGCACTATAAATGTATCAAAAGCTATTCTGGCATGTATCAAAAGCCATTCTGTAACATCCATTATTTCGTTCGCAGTCCTTATTGATTACAAGATAACTGAAAGGTTTATTCCAAACAGTTGAGCACATTTTACGGAATTGAGATCATGTCATGTCTGACCCTACATGTTCATCATAAACATGTTTTAAGTTAATATCGTCTTGTTTAAATAATATTATTAGGTTAGAATTGTCCCTTACCAGTTGCTTAGGTATTTTGGTATAAGTTTGGTTAATATAGAAACAATCAATGTTCTGGTAACGCCGCATCGCAAAATAATCTCTAATAATATTTTGATTTTCACAAGCAACATCGTCGAATAAAATAATTGAGTTTGGCATAGCTTCCGGCTCTCTTACACTACTGGCGTCGTCCCGAGCTCTTGGAAGACAGCCTTTGTTCACCCGATTCCAAAAAAAGGCGATCGCTCAGATCCGTCCAACTGCAGGCCAATAGTTATTACCTCTTTACTCTCCAAAGTAATGGAGTCCATTACAAACCGCCAGCTCTTAAGGTACCTAGAAGAGAACCAGCTACTAAGTGTCAAAATCACTGACGACATCCGCCTTGGCATGGAAAACGGTCACTTAACTTTGCTAACTTTGCTGGACTTCAGCAATGCCTTCAACACAGTAGACACAACACAGGAGACACAACATATCTCCAACGGTAATTGAGTGGTTTCACAGCTACCTGTACGGACGCAGGCAGCGGGTTCGCCTTGGAGAGAAATTCTGTGCGTGGTGTGACTCGACGGCTGGTGTCCCGCAGGGTGGCGTTTTATCTCCTCTCCTCTTTGCTATATTTATCACTTCTATATCTCAAAACCTTTCTTCTTCCTACCACCTATATGCAGACGATTTACAAATTTATTGCCAGGCACCACTTGGTAATCTCGCCGTAGCTATAGAAACTACCAACGTCAATCTAAAACAAATTGTTAATTGGAGCCGAGCCTACGGACTTAAAGTCAACCCAAGCAAAACGCAGGCCATTATGGTCGGCAGCTCCAGGTTGCTTTCTAAAATAAACTGGGAAACCCTCCCTAAGGTTACATTTGATGGAGTGGACATCCCTTTCAGCAAATCAGTTACTAACTTGGGCGTTATTATTGATAGTTGCTTGAGTTGGGGGCCGCAACTGCAAGCTGTCAGTCGCAAGCTTTACGCATCCTCGGCTTCTTTAAGAAGACTACGCAACTTTTTACCCACTGCCACTAAAATTGCGCTAGCGCATTCGCTGCTTCTTCCCGTTTTAGACTACGCTGACGCTTGCTATCTTGATCTCTCGGAGGACCAGCTAAATAAACTTGAGCGCCTTCAAAACCTATGTATTCGTTTCATATTTGGCTTGCGCAAGTATGATCATGTCTCTAAGTACCGCTTTAAACTCAAGTGGCTTCCTATTCGTCTTCGCCGGAATACTCACATCCTCTCCCTTCTATATAACATATTGTTCAATCCCAAGTATCCTTCGTATCTAAAGGAACGCTTCAGTTTCCTTTATTGTTCGAACTCGCGCTCGTTACGGTCATCAGAAAATCTAGCCCTTAAAACTCCTCTTCACAACACCACCTTTTACGATTGCTCCTTTACTGTTGAAGCTGTTCGTCTCTGGAACTCGCTTCCAGTTGCGATCAGGCGAGCTAAAACCATTCACGCATTCAAGGAGCTCGTGAAGAATTTCTACCTTTCCCTTTAACCCTATCCTGCTGCATAGCTGTCGTTGTCCGCTACTTCCTACCTGAGACTATTATGTTTAAGTATGTATATGTATAAATATACACATATTTATTACACCTTATTATTTATTTATTTTATAAGTAATGTTATTTTATTTAATTACTTATTTTTGCATTTAATTCTGTAACCATGTTTTGAATGTTTGCACCTCCGAACATAGAGTGTATAAGTTCTCTCCATCCGACTGGTTGTCTGGCAGAAATCGCTTTTAAGCGATAAGACCGCCACATTGTAACTTTGTATTTTTGCTCTTTTATGTCTAATGTAAATGTTTGTGTTATGTTACAATAAAAGTATTGTCTATCTATCTATCTATCTAAGTGATCGCCAGTATGGTTTTCGTCGCGGTCGTTCGGCTGGTGATCTTTTAGTGTATCTTACTCACCGATGGGCGGAGGCAGTCGAGAGTAAAGGGGAGGCACTGGCAGTTAGCTTGGACGTAGCGAAAGCTTTTAACAGGGTATGGCACAGGGCTCTTCTCTGTAAACTTCCATCATACGGGCTTCCTGAGAAATTGTATTCATGGGTTGCCAGCTTTCTTACTGGGCGTAGCATCAGAGTCGCAATCGACGGTTCGTGCTCCGACATGAAGCCCGTGAATGCTGGAGTCCCGCAGGGGTGTGTGTTGTCCCCTACTCTGTTTCTTCTGCATATCAATGACATGCTGCATAACAACAGCATTCATTGCTATGCAGACGACAGTACTGGGGATACGGTCTACACCGGGCGAGCTAATATTTCTCTGGAAAGCGTCATCGAGAGCCGGAATAAACTTGTGACTAACACCGAGAACATGTTAATTCATGTCTCGGATTGGGGCCGACATAACCTAGTCCAATTTGACCCCTCCAAAACACTAGTTTGCGCATTTACCGCGAAAAAACATCCCTTCGTCGTACCTCTGAACTTTGAGGGAGCTCCCCTTGATACCAATTCGACTATTGGAATCATTGGCGTCGATATTTCGAGTGACGTTCAGTTTCGTGGTCATTTGGAAGATAAAGCTAAATTAGCTTCGAAAAAGCTGGGTGTGCTTAATAGAGCGGGTCAGTATTTCACGCCGGCCCACCGTTTACAACTATATAAAGCACAGGTCAGGCCGCATATGGAATACTGCTCCCATCTCTGGGCTGGAGCACCCCAATACCAACTCCTTCCATTTGACCGCATTCAAAGCAGAACGCACAACGCATCTCTATTATTCTATTATGATTGTGCATTAACACTATTACGTAATGATTACATCCTCACAATTAGTGGTCAGAAATCAATGCGTTCCATACACAAGTCAAAAATAACAATTCTACATAATTTCTCACTCGTTCCTTGGTTTTTATGTTGTTAAAAACTTGGTGAAGCTAGAGAAATAAAGCAACAACGTGAATGGAAAGAACGTGTTACGAAACGGTAGACATTTCCAGTAAGTGAAATACATAAATACGCTTAAAAATACTTGAAATAGGCCTAAATAGTACGGATAAGTACACATATTAAAAACTATTATGCCCGTTCAACAATCATTAAACATCGCTTGTCTATTTCCAGGTTTCACCACTCGGGGAAAGCGATATTTACCGTACAAAACAAACATATGTTCTATTAATATTTTATGAACTTTAGTAGGTACGTATGATGTAGCATAAATACATTATATTTTATTTTATACAAGACAAACATTATTATTCTATTAATAATTTATAAACTTTATTAAAGCATGTAGCACATATTAACATAACATTGAAGATGTACTCACACTTTGAATTTACTTATCTAAGACATAACATATCTTTTTTAGATTAACAAATATTAAATATAACTCAACAATTTATAAAAAATTTATAACAAGAAAAATGTTAAAAATTCAATATACTTGTATGTCCCCATGCCTTAGTAGAAACTTTGTCATTTGATATTAACCGCTTATCATCATCGCTAGATAGAGCAATTTTATTCACAGCACATGTAAAAATTTCGTGTTTAATTGATTTAAACAGAATATTTGTTCTACGAACAATGTCTCCATTAAAAAGTGTTTTTTCATAATCTGTAACATTGAACTTACGTACGATGTTTTTTTTAATACCTTTTGCTTTCTTAATTGTGTTGTCTATAGTTTTAATGCAGTATAGCTTTGAACGAAGCCCTACAAATTCAGATATAATTTTTCCTCCCATTTCGTCTTTAAATAAACCTGGAACTTTTTTATTTTGAATCGGTAAGCTAAATTGATTCGTTTTACAATAATTACTTGTATCAAAGTAAGGTAAAAAAATATTTTTTAAATCTTTATAAAAATCATCTGTTTGTATGTGGTAAACAAAGCTGTCGGTGTCCGTGTAACACATCCGCATATTAGTGTTGTAAAAAGGTTTAATAATAGAATAATGGAAATCATACTTAAGGCTTTTTGATAATTCTAAAACAGTAAAGCCAATGTATATTGGTTTGTTCATAAATATTTGCTCGGGTTTTAACTGCACTGCTACTAAATTTTCTGTAAATACCGAGGAGCTATGAAAATTTGGACGTGCAATAAGCTGTTGCGCACTTTTTCTTTTTTTAGTTACATTGTCCTGATCTAACCACTGATTAACTAAATGAACTTTGACACGTTTTTCAGTATTTTCTAATGTTTTTCCAAACACACTATTATTCAAAAGTTTGAAAAAATCTTGTTCAAAAGTTGATGAACTATTTTGCCTTAGTGTTGTATTTAAATCAATGTATTGTTTCAGATACAGACTTTGTCTGAAAGTGATAACCCGATGAAGGAACGAGTTTATGATTTTTTCCTCCTGGTGGAATGCATTTTTCGGGACAAAATGGTAAATCGTTATGTAAATTATGTAAATGCTTTGGATATTCTAAATCCACTTCAAATATAAAACAATACTCTGCCTCTGTTGAAATTTGACAAACATCTAAATTATCAATCTCATGTTGATCTAGAAACCGAAAACTGTTCAATGGTAAGTATTGAGACATACTATGACCATACAAATTATTGCAATCAATATATGTTATATAAGAACTAGGTACAGAATTGTCATAATATGGTAAAAATACATTATTTGCTTTAGCATATCTATGAGAGCATAAACAAACACCACCTCTGATACCACTCTGTAACATTCGGACCATAGCTAAATTATCAATAAGTTCGAGCTGTATCCCTGTCTTTAATAACATCGCGTCAAAGGATAAACTCGGCGCGGTTAAGTAGAAAGCTGGATCTAATTGATAGTGACGTTTGCAAGTCCGTCTAAACTTTTCGAAAATGTCCGCTAATAAAAGCACATCAGTTTTCAAATATAAATCCGTGTAACTTCCTAAATCTGAAATATTAAATGTTGACCAAATTAAATGTGCATGACGGTAATCATCTTCAGAAATATCTTGATCAATGAGTGAACTATAAAAATATTTTTTTTCTGGAAGTGACTGTTCTTGATATCGTTCCCACGAGTTCATATATTCATATGGATATATGCCCTTACGAGTGAGCAGCTTTAATTTAAGTTCACAAGGAAAGTTTTTTTTTAAATATTTGAAGTCTTCTGGCTTCAAAGAATCTGCTAATTTGCTTAAGCTGGTTCCCAAAAACTTGAATGAATCTACAAAACGAAGTTGAAAAAACTCGTTATTTGAAACTGGCACAAACTTTGTAAATGAAATATAATTTTCTTTAGTTTTTGGAATTATTTTTATGCTTCCAGGAGCCTCACCTAACGCTTTAATAAATAAATGGCAGTCGTATCCAGCTAAATTGTGAAGAATATAGGAACAAATGAAGGTCGTTTATATTGCAAATTGCAAAAAGGATGGGCTGCTCCGCGAAATCGACCAGTCACATGGCAGTGATCGCGAACTTTATCAGAAAACACAAAATTTTGACAAATGTGGCATCGTGTTGCTTTATTAAAATCGGATTGGTCCTTGTCGGTAAATATCATCGGAGCGTTTGAACTTACTATTTCATATATTTTTTAACATCTTTTAGTACTAACTCTACAAATCGCGTAACACAATCAGGTAATCGATGTGATACGTAACGATTATAACTCGAATCATCACAACAAACAATATAATATGCAAACGCTACAGGTACATGGTGATGTAACGTTGTCGTATTACTAGTAGAACAAGTGGTATCAGAATTAGTATGCAACATAGATACAAAATGGTATATTTTGTTTACGGTTATAGTTTTTAAATTTAATAACCGAACCTTTATCGGGTAATACTGCCACTACACCGTTACACAAATGGCTATCGACTTCTTCTGAAGTATTGAAAAATATAAGACACAAATCACGGAAGTATAACTTGTTGTGGTGGGAAGTGATTTGACTTCTAAAAAGTCTGGAACGGTCTTTAATCAAACAGTAATGAGTGTTACTACCATCTTCAAGAAACAATAAATGTATAATTTTGTTTTTGCATTTCATATCGATGTCTGATTTATATAGAGGACCTATAATTGTTTTATTATTTAAGCCATAAATTATAAACTTTATATTTGGATTATTATTTTCGAAGATCTTTATATCGCGAAAAGTAACAGGAAAACACATTCCAGAAATATTAAACAACTCACGATAATGAGGATAAGATGAAACTCTTTCTGCATGTGTCCTAGCTGGGCGGAGAGCAGCTGTCACGCACCATAAAAAAAACACTGATCTTTATTAGCAATATTAAGACATGCCTTTTTTAATTGAATTGATTTAGGCAATGGAATGAAACTTGAGCGTCCAAGTGGCTGATATTTGTTAAGATTGACCTCAATATGCAAATTGTTTAAAAATGTCCACCCACTATCACGATCTTCAAATTCTTCAATGCGTTTTTTTAGGTAATTAACTGTCTCAGAGTACATATTTTCAAAGTCGTAATTGTAGTAGAATATTTTATTTTTCGTTCCGAACGATTTAATTGATTGTGAATTTATTTATTTATTTATTTATTTAAGGACAGTTTACAAGTCACACACCAAAAATATCAAATCCACATGATTAAGCATTACAATGTTGTAGTGTGGCCTTAGTTACAAACTGCCACGACAAGCACAGATCACTTGGAAGCATAAGTAAACTACTTAAATTTAAAATATTGAACTACTCAAATTTAAAATAATGAACTACTTAAACTTGTAATAATGCACTACTTAAATTTAAATTTACTAAAGTTAAATTTAATTAAGTAGGTACTAAGTACATACCTACTGTAGAAATTTTAGACGTATAGTGGTATACATAGAGAAGTGCCGTGCGGCTTACAGGCTACTTATTGCAACAAAGTTTTTAAAAATGTTCTCCTGAACTCAGTAAACCCAGAGTAAATATCCAATTCTGAATTAATTTTAGAATATGTTCCGAATTGACTTTGCATTCTATCTAAAGGTGAATAATGTCCCAGATTGCTCTTAAAGGATTTAGGTGAAAACAATTTATAACGTGATAATCTGGCGGTTTTACGAGGAATAGAAAAATTAATTGTTTCTAAAAGATGATTACAATCTACAACGCCATTAACAAGTTTATGCAAAAACAATTGATCCAACAACTGCCGCCTTTTTTGTAGACTTAGGATTTTAAAATGTGTTAAGCGTTTATTATAGGAAGGCAGTTGCTTTACCAAATTGTGTTGAAATGCCAAGTGCCACAGGAATCGCTTTTGTACAGATTCAATGCGTTTAATATGTACTTCATAACGGGGAGACCATATCACACTGCAATATTCCAAGGAGGAGCGTATCAAGGCGAGTAAATAAGAATTTTGGATTTAGGAAGCTTAAAGTTTTTAATGTTTCTAATTATAAAACCCAGAACTTTGAAGCATTTATTAACGGTTTTATCTATGTGAATGTTAAAATTTAATTTTTTATCAAAATGTATGCCTAAATCACGAATTTCCAAAACTTCTAGCACATCATGTTCAGCAATTTTGTATTTATAAGAAAAACAGTTAACTTTTTTAGTGAAACGGATGAAATTACATTTTTTAATATTTAAGTTCATATGGTTGACATGACACCATGATACGAATCTGTCAATATCCTCCTGTAGAAGCAAGCAATCGGATATGTCTCTCACATTGTATGGTTTGTACAGAAGATTTCTATAGAAGATTGGTAAGATAAATTAAAGTCACTGGTAAAAAGGGTAGAAACTGTATTGACAAATAACTAAGAGACTAGAATGGTAAAATGGTAATGGTTGATGATAGGAGCACGCGCGATTTATGGTGATCGTGTGCTTGGTAGCAACTACTGGTGACGACGTCTGAGTAATAACTAAATTAAAGATATTTAAATTAACCTAATTAACAATAAATTATAAGTGCTGACGGCGTGCCGGCGCCGCGGCGCGCGGCGGGCGCGTCTCCGATTACCCAATGTACGTAAACCGTACATGCTCCCGGGCGAGAGAAGAGATGAAAGAATGGTAGTTGTGCTGGTGAAATGAGATGCAATACAAGGTGATTCACAATTATTTTGGTGCATAACAAGATGATTGGGCATTGGTTCTATACTAAAGTCTTATTGGTTTAAATATTTGCGAAGTGATAACGTGGACTTGGCGACGTTGCCTTGTCAACTCGCGCACCTTTTTTGTTCTCACTAACACTTACACTAAACGGCCTGTCACTTGCACTAGCACTTACACTCGCGATAGGCTCATTTTTTACGCTAACACACTGAACACTAGCACTGTACGTGGCGTCAATGTCGCTGCGCGCAGCGAGCAGCACAACCAGCTGGCTGGTTGTGGTTTCGTTCCTCATTATGGTCGAGTTAACAGGTAAAACAGATAACTTAACTATTGGTCGTTTCATGGTTCCATTCTTGGTATTTACGGTCACTACCCGGACGTATCCATCTTTTCCCGGGTGAAGCTCTATGACTCTTCCTAATGCCCACTTACCGGCTGGTAAGTTTGCATCGTGAATTAGGACGACGTCATTGATTTTTAGGCTCTCTCTTGGTAATAGCCATTTGGTTCTTGCCAACAACTGAGTGAGATACTCAGCTTGCCACCGCTTCCATATATCCTGGTATATTTTTTGGGTAAGCTGCCACCTGGTTCTCTCGTCTCTTTCGGTCTCAAAAATGGTAAGCGTCGGACCACTGCTTAGAAAATGGGATGGTGTTAAATAATTTAAATCATCTGGGTCTTCCGTAAGAGGACACAGAGGTCTGGAGTTCAAGCAAGCTTCCAATTGAGTTAAGATGGTGGTAAACTCCTCGTAGGTGAGCTGCTGTTCACCAACGACTCGCTTCAGGTGGTATTTTAGGCTTTTCACGGCAGCCTCCCAAAGACCTCCAGCTGAAGGCCACGACGGTGCATTAAAGTGCCATTTAATGCCCATCGATATGATCTCTGTCATAAACTCCCTGCTAAAAATGTGCTTTAACTCCTCAAATTCTCTTTTCAAAATGCGGCTGGCTCCCAAAAAGTTGGTACCATTGTCGCTGTAAATATGGCGCGGAGTTCCTCTTCTAGCTGCCATTCTCCGAAGCGCGGCCATAAAGGACGACGTGGTAAGATCTGACACGAGTTCTAAGTGTACGGCCTTGGTTACCATACACACGAACACTGCCACATAACCCTTTGTGGTTTTTACTCCGCGACCCTTATTGGTTTTTATAAGAACGCTGCCACTGAAATAAACCCCCGTTTGGTAAAAAGGCCGCGAGGGGTTGCTCCTTGAAGCTGGTAAGTCCCCCATCAGCTGTTGATGTTTTACTGGATCCGTTCTTTTACACCTCACACAGAGACGGAGCTGTTTTTTGGTTGCCCGATTACCGCCCACAATCCAATATATTTGCCTGAGATAGGCCGATGTAACTCTAGCACCTCCGTGGAAAGTCGTTTTGTGGGCATGGTCAATTAACAACTCGGTCACCTTGCTAGTGTGTGGAATAATGGCTGGGTGCTTCATCTCGCTTTCGATATAGGCGTTTACGAGTCTGCCACCAACTCTCAAGATGCCTTTTTCATCTAAAAATGGTTTTAAATTACAAATTTTACTTTTCTTATCTACACATTCCAGGTTTTTTAATTTATTAATATCCTTTGTAAATTCAAGCTGTTGTGCATTTTTAATAATTATTTCTTCTGCATTCCGTAATTCTTGTAGCGATAAATAAGGTGTCTGGTTTCGGCAACGTGATATCGCGCGCAATGTCCAAGCCAAGACGCGCACGGCTCGCGTGAATGTTCTGTACTTGTTAATTATTTGTTGCACAATGTTGTCAGCTGGTTTCGTGACAACATTTGTTTGTTTACATTTTTTAATTTCGATTTCTGTGGTAAATTTGGTTTTTTGTTCTTGGTCGGTGTATGATGGTAGCCATTTTGGTCCGTGCCACCATAGTTGGTGTTGGTTCAATTGGTCTGCACTGATGCCCCGGCTCGCGCAGTCTGCGGGGTTTTCCTCAGACTTCACGTACTGCCAACAGCTGCTTGGTATTATCTCCGTGACCTGGCTCACTCTGTTCGCTACAAATGGTTTCCAGCGATTTGTATCTCCATGAAGCCATCCCAAGACAACCATGGAATCCGTCCAGCCATACAGTTGGATCTTGTAGTTTGGTAGGCTATCCTTGACCTTTGCCATGAGCTTGGATAAAAGAACCGCTGCGCACAGCTCCAGCCGTGGTAAGCTGATGGTCTTGCTAGCAGGTACAAGCCTGGCCTTCCCAGCCACCAGAGTGACAGGCGATGAGTCACCGTGGTTTAACTTGCAATAAATAACTGCCGCGTATGCTTTGGTCGACGCGTCACAGAACCCATGCAGGCTTATCAGATCTGTCTCTCGAGTGCCAAGCCACCTTGGTACTTGCAACTGGTCAATATGGTTAATATCTGCTGTTACTTTTGTCCACTCGGTGCAGATGTCTCCTGGTAGCTTTTCATCCCATTCAATATTTGATTGCCAGACAGTTTGGAACAATAGTTTTAATTTAGTTGTAACGGGAGATAACCACCCCAACGGATCAAACACTTTAGATATATCGGATAGTAATGATCGTTTGGTAGGATGATTAGTGGTTATTGTTATTGTGGAACTGAACGTAAATACATCATGCTCAGGAGTCCAACCAAGGCCTAAAGTTTTGGTAGATGATGGTTGCTTAAAATCGAAGTTTTGCTGGTTTATGGTTTGATTTGGTATCAACTCTGGTGTATTGGAGCGCCATTTTCTCAAGTTGAAACCACCTGATTTTAAAAGCTGTATTAAATCAGACTGTAGCTGCTTAGCATTTGGTATTGTATGGCTTCCATTCAACAAATCGTCCATATAAAAGGATTCTTCGATGACCTTGGGCGCCCTGCTGTGTTGGTAATTTGGTTTCTCGTCCAGGGCTAGCTGTTTCAGAGTCATCATTGACAGGAACGGCGCTGCTTTATGGCCGTAGGTTACTGTGGTAAGCTGGTATTCCTGCAGTATTTCTTGTGGAGTATCTCTCCAGATGACCTTCTGGTATATCTGATCATCATCATGAACCTGGATCTGGCGGAACATCTTCTCAATGTCGGCGGTAAAGGCGTATTGGTATTGCCTCCAATTTAAAATCAAAGATTGTAAATTTTGTTGTAGATTTGGTCCTGCTTTCATTAAGTCGTTTAAACTATGACCGCTTGTGGTTTTAGCGGACGCGTTAAAAACGACTCTAAGTGTAGTAGTCGTAGAGTCGGGACGTACAACTCCGTGGTGTGGCATAAAATAACCCGGCGTCGTGTTACCGGCGCCGGCGCGTGCGGCCGGAATCATATGACCGAGATTGCGATATTCTTTAATAAATAATTTGTAATCTTCCGCTAATGTTTTATTTTTGTTAAATTTTCTTTCTAATTGCTGAAATTGTGCGATGGCCATTGGCTTAGAAGATCCCAAATTTTCTTCCAAATTGGTTTTGAGAGGAAGTCTGACGATGTATCTTCCGTCTTGGTTTCTCTTGGTCGTTGATGAATAAAACTGCACGCATTGGTCTTCAGCAGCAGTGATACTCGTACTGGTGTTATATCCTCAATCTCCCAAAACCTTTGAAGATCTTGGGTGTCATTTATGACTACGTAACACTGGTATATTTTTACGTTGCCGCACAGAATCCAGCCTAGTTGGGTTTCTTGCGCCACTGGATGATGCGAATCTAGTTTGATGATTCCACTCATAATAATGGACGAGTACACATCAGCCCCCAGCAGCATGTCCACGGGCCGACTGGTATTGAATTCGGAATCGGCTAATTGGATTGAATTAAGATATGGCCAAGATGGTTTTTTAAACGAATGGTTTGGTAATTTGTTTATCAACGTGTTCATAATAAAAACATCTGTTGTCATGGTAAAATCGTTATGAAGAGATGATAACGTTATATTGATAACGCCCTTACAGTTGTTCTCTTTGGCCCCAACCCCATATATGCCTTACAACGCTGTCGTTGTAGCTGTAATAACTGAGCCCCATTTTCAGTTATCAGCGAGGTCTGGGACCCCTGATCAATCAATGCTCTCATCTTATGGTAGGTTCCATCTGCGGCTAAAACATTCACATAGGCAGTAGCTAGAAGAATTTCGGCTATATTTTCCTGAGATACATTGCATTTTCGTTGATTGTTTTCCAGGTTGGTAGCGTTGGTAGGTATTTCGCTCGGTGACGCAAGCGCATCGTGTAATAGCGTGTTGTGTTTTGTTAGATAAGCATTCCTTGCCTTGGTGATTAAAAAGACAATTTTTACACAAATTAAATTTCGCAACCGTCTTCCGCTTTATGTCTGGCCTAGATTCACGAAACGTTTTGCAATAATGAAGTGGATGGTTTTGGTTACAAAATAGGCACTTATGGGATTCCACGTGCATAGATTTAAATTGCGATGGTTTAAAAGATGGTTTGTTGAAGTGGTTATTAGTTGCCTGTTGATGGTTTGGTTTTTTGAAGCAGTTATCTTCCTGGTGGGAAAACTTAGGAGCGTCTTGCTTGCGCTTATAAGCTTCCAAAGATGTAAATTTGATCTCTAAAAAGCTTAAGAAGTCTTCTATTCTTGGTAGCTCTCGTGGTTTCTGAAGCGACTCTATGTAGTCGTTATGAGAATCGGCGTCCAGCTTTTGGGCTAAAAGGTGTACCAAAAGTGGACCCCAAGTAGATATGTTGACCCCTAACTTTTCGATGGCGTGCAGACATTCATTGGTAGTGTCATGCAGCCTCTTAATATGAGATGACGACTGGCTCTGCATGACTGGTATATTTAACAGAGCGTTGACGTGGGATGTGAATATCGATCTGATGTTATTATACCGATGGTTTAAGATTTCCCACGCAACCTGGTAATTATCTGAGCTTATACTCAAATGCTGGATAAGCTTCTCGGCCTCTCCCCTTAGCTTACTTTTAAGGAACTGAAGCTTCTGGGCACTGGATAGAGAATGGTTATTGTGTATAGCTTCTTGAAACAAATCTTTGAAGGCCGTCCACTGCTGGTAGCTCCCGGCAAAGACTGGTATGTCCATGTGGGGTATCATCTTGTCACGATGTGAAGCTGACCACAATTTGGTATTGATCGCTTTCTTCATCTGGTTGAAAGTTTCTTCGTGACGTGAAAACTCTATTTCATACCACTGATTTTGGTCATCTATTTCGCTGTCGATCTCCCAGTGAAGCAAATCAATTACGCTCCATCGGGACTGTAATGTTCTTAGGACATCTTCAAACTCCCATTTCTCGGTAAGCGAAGATACACTGATGTTTGAAACTGTACGAGAAAAAGCCTTAAAATTGCTGGTCTGTTTTCGCAGCATCTCATCCAGTTTACTGTTGGTGACATCGGCCTTCCTCGGCGGCGCGGCTGGCGCTGCCGGCTGATTAGCCTGAGGTTGTAATTGAAACAACGTCCCTGGTTTAATAAGTGGTGTCGATGGCCTGCTGGTTTCCTTAGAATAGTTTGCAATGGTTTGCCTAGCATTATTATAAAATTCCCTGGTTCTTTCATAATCGTTCTCGGTAAAGTACGCATGGTTTTGGTCCCCATGAGTACACAGTTGTACGTGGTTGGCGTGAAACTCCTGCCAATAACTGTCTAAAGTCTCCACCCTCCTCTTAATCATATCTGGTGTCTTGCGGTTATGACCATCCTTCTTAAAATTGGACAGAAGTTGGTCCATGCCCCTCATTAATTGGTTTTGCGTTTCCAACAAAGCCTCCATGGTAATCAGCAAAGGTTAAAGTAAATAAAATTGGAAGGATCTTACTGGTTTCTGGTGAACCGCTTACGCCTGGTTGTCGCTGGTATCTGGTTAGTGTAGCGAGTCTGCCTGACCCACTATACTGCTGGTTGCTAGTTATGGTAAGTCGACTGGTTATCCAATGGTACTGGTTGTCACAGAACACTCCTTGAGCTTACAGTTAATCACTATGGTTTGAGTCGCTATTCACTCGCGGATGGTTCTTTCACGAATCGAAGGACCACTAAAATGTATGGTTTGTACATCTATAGAAGATTGGTAAGATAAATTAAAGTCACTGGTAAAAAGGGTAGAAACTGTATTGACTAACTAAGAGACTAGAATGGTAAAATGGTAATGGTTGATGATAGGAGCACGCGCGATTTATGGTGATCGTGTGCTTGGTAGCAACTACTGGTGACGACGTCTGAGTAATAACTAAATTAAAGATATTTAAATTAACCTAATTAACAATAAATTATAAGTGCTGAAGGCGTGCCGGCGCCGCGGCGCGTCTCCGATTACCCAATGTACGTAAACCGTACACACATGCTTGACGATTTTTAAGTCGTCGGCAAATAAGTAAAAGGCACTGTGTCTGAAACACTGCGCCACGTCATTAATAAACAGGTTGAAAAATAATGGTCCTAAGTGGGATCCTAGTGGGACACCAGAGGATACATTAAATGACCCAGAAGAATTACCATTTACTACAACTCTCAACTTTCTGTTAGCAAGATACGAAGCACACCACTTAAGCAGGCTACCATGGAAGCCAAATTGAGATGAAATCTTCGAGATAAGGATGCGGTGGTCAACCCTGTCGAAGGCCTTGCTGAAGTCAGTATAAATGACGTCAGCAGAGGCTCGCGAATCCACAGCAGTCACCAAATCAGTAACGTAACTAGCGAGGTTGGTGTTTGTGGATCGAGAGTTAACAAATCCGTGTTGCTGTGGTATTAGATGTTGTCTTACATGCCAATAGATTATAGGGTATAAGAGAGATTCCAGGACTTTGCCGAAGACGGAGAGTATGGAAATTGGTCTGTAATTTTTTACGTCAGACTTCGATCCGTCCTTAAATAAAGGTATAACCATTGCCTCCTTCCAGATTGATGGGAATTGACCAGACGATAAGCTCAAATTGTATATCAAGGAAATATACAAATTATCTTTAAATTGTAAAAATGTTGCAAATAATTCAAAATTTATTTTCGCACATGTATGTTTTATAAGAAATTCATCTAAAAGCGACTTTAATTTGTAACGTATTTCATCTAAAAACCTATCCACTGACGTTAACTGAAAATCTTGTATGGCTACTATTTTATATGTCACGATACGATAGCGAAATGCGGATGTAACTATTTCAATACCTTCACTATGTTTTATTGACTCACAATTTTGCTTATGCAAATTACTTCTCAAATGTCCCACCCACGATTTACTATGGATTGACGTGTTACATGTCGTACAGAAAGGCATTTTAATTACGATTAAAATATATTTTAACGGATGAGTTAAATGATCAATCAATGTCTTATCCAAATGAATATATTACTTAAATATAGTATGTGCTACATTCAGAGTCCGGACCTAATAATAATGAAATAAGTATCTATAACCTATAAAAATTATAATATTATTTAAAATTAATTTTATTAGAATAGTAAACTGGTTCCGAATTCTCAAATACCTCCCAGGCTTGCGCCAGGAAGCCCTGCAGTGCTTCCCAGGACGGAGAGGTGTCGTCACACTGCAACCTTACTGACGCTAGCGCTGTCTTGTATCGAACCTCGACGGGGTTTGACACGTAGTCATTCGTTTTGTAGACCTTCAGGTCTACAAAAAATTCACCGCTGCTCACTGCAGTGCAGCGCGAGGTTCCCGTTGAGACGCGGCTAGCAAACGATGATGTCGCTGTTCCAGCACTCGGGTTCGGTCGGCTGCTAGCAGTTTCCTCCGACCGCAAAATATTGAAGAGGTCACGCTTCGGCTGTTTTCTGTAAATTATTATATGAGTATATTATTAGATATAAGTAAAGTATTGTTCGGCCCGGTGTCAGACAGCGACGACAAGGACATGTACTTGAAGAGGTATATGACCCACTGCTGGGCAAAGGCCTTCATCATTAAACTCAAGTCATCACTACAATTGATGGGTAATGGCTTAATCAGCATGCTTGTCAAATGTGGGTTAGTGATCACAAACCCAGCTATGCATCGAAAAATCCGAAACACACTTTGTCCGACCTGGGAATTGAACCCGGAACATTCAGGTATCGAACCGAGCGCTTTGCCACTCAACCACTGATGTGTTGACGAAAGCATTGTTCTAGAAACATTTAATTTTATAACACTGTACTGTGGCAAGGTACTAAGTATATATATATAATTTGGACTTATTAAGGTTGTATTTAATTTGCTGTTTTTATTATTTTTTATTTTTATGAATTGTTTTAAATGTAGTTAGTAGTAGTTAGTAGAAATTGCGTTTCTGAACGCGTCAATCCAACGTCATCCGTCCCGCGCTTCTTGCTGTCATTAAGTTTAAAGTCAGGATGTGTAGCTGGTTCTGCAACTGTAGGGTGTAGGTAATTTAGAGTACCTGAAAGGGTGGGAGGGACTCATCATCTTCAGACGAGACAACAAGGTGCATAATTTCAATCGAACTACACTTGGTAAGTTTGTTTAATTGTTCAATTATGCACCTTGTTGTCTCGTCCTCTATGATGAGGATTACTACTTGTTAGATGTTTAAAGTCCAGTTGTAGAATCAGACCTTTTATTAATTTTCTAAAAATTACAATCTTATGTAGTAAAAATTTAACATAGTAATTTTAATAAATCATTAAAAATTAGTCTTTCAATCAACAGATAGATAATACAGGAACTTATAATAAGTCAAACTCAAAAAACACAACCAACTTTTCTTATCAAGTCTATTAATTAACATAATAATTATTCTTAATCAGTCTTCATTATAAATAATGTAATTAATTATTTTAATGAGATATGATATGTGATAACTTAAATAAAACATTTAAGTATTAAGTAATTTAGGTATCAGCCCGATATAATCGCTTCAGCGAATGTAATTTCAATACTAATGACTGGACGATTATAAAATTTTTCAAAAGTTGACCAGACCAACCAGCCGTCCTGCGTATTTCATCAATATTTACGCCTTTCAAAAACGCTGCAGAAGTTGAAGCATGTCTAGTGCTGTGAGTTGAAAAAATGGATATATCTATACCACTCGCAGCCAGTACAGTTTTTTTTCCATCGACTAATTAATCACAGGCACTATCATCACAGGGTCACTATCAATAAGGGCAGTCCGAGGCGATACAGGGCGCGTATATCTGTGTACGTCTCGCGGTCGCTTGCTTGCAGAGTGAGAGGGGCGCGCGCGCGTCGGATTCCCACTCCTGACGCGCGCCAACTTTGCGACACCTCGCTAGGTGGCGCTAGGCGTATTTTGATACGCCTAGAATGAGACGCCACGCTCATGGCGCGTACATTTTCTCTAAGCAGTACTGCCACCAAAGTTTAAGGGTTACGTTATATTTTCTCATGGTATTGTCAGACAACGACGCCAGCATTAGGTTTAGGGCTTCGGTGGGAGTTCCTCGGTGAATGAAGGCCTGCCGCAGAGCTTCGCGGCTGCCAGGGTAAGCTTCGAGCCGAGGGGATGGTGGTCTCTGAAAAGAGATCGAAGTGGGTATTGATCACCGTCAAAATAAAGTATGTCTGAACATATAAGTTTTGTTAATAGAGGGTACCATGGCTGTGCAGGCCAATATGGGAACACAAAGATACCGAAAGATATAAAAACTTTGCCAATTTATAGTGAATGCGTCTACAGCAGTCGCGTCGGGATCTTGTTTCCACGACGTGAATTTTTCGCATTTGGCATTGGTGCGAGAAGCGAATAAATCGATTTGTGGTTCTCCAAACTGATGTTTAATAATTTTAAAGGCTCTTTCTGATAACTCCCATTCTGTATCAGGGTTAATGATTCTTGAATCTAAATCAGCATAGTTATCCCTTGTGTTAATGTATGACGCAAAAATCCAGATATTTCGCTTTTCGTACCATTGCCAAATAAGTCGAGATAATTCGTTCAAATGGGGGAATTGAATACCACCCATTCTATTAACGTAGCTAATAGCTGTGGTATTGTCAACACGCAGCAGTACGGTACAGTTGTTTTTATTATGAACAAAGCTTTTTAATCCTAGAAATTCTGAAAACAATTCTATATAGTTTATATATGTTTATCACGTTGTGTCGCACTCCACATCCCGTGAGTTCGATGGTTTTTACACACCGCTCCCCAACCGGTTCTGGAGGCGTCTGTGTAGATTTCAAATTCGAAACTCGAATGTCTCATATGATTGCAAGTGAAAAAAATTTTGTTTTTCCACCAATTAAGATCTTGCAAAATTTCTTTAGAAAGTTCTATCGTGGCATCGTAATTATTGTGTTTCAGTAATGAAAGGAATTTTAATCTCTCTAATATTTTTGTGTATACCCAGCCGTATTTTGCGACTGGACACGCGGACACCAATACACCGATTAGTTGAGCTAACTCACGAATGGTACATTTTTGTAAAGAAGAATACTTCTCAGCTCAGAGCGTTCCACAACACTATACTGATCTCCTTAATTCCTTCTCTTCGGATACGGTTCATGCCGTACTAGTCTCAGAGAGCTGGCTTAAGCCGTGTCTAGATTCCTCATCATATGCCCTCCCAGGATTTAATCTTATCCGCAATGATCGTGTTGGCAAAGGTGGTGGTGGGGTGGCAATCTACTTATCCAACTGCTTATCTTACAAACTTTTAGCCTCCTCCGCCTCCCGCCACGGCTGCATGGAATATCTTATTCTTGAAATAGACGTGAAAGGTATTAGGATTGTCCTGGGAGTAGTCTATTGCCCTCCTTCTATTGAATTTCTCTCTGACATCGATTCTCTCCTTAACTCCTTTGCGACAGACTATTCCCACCACGTCATCATGGGTGATATCAACACCGACCTCTTAAAGGTATCTGTACATTCTCGCAGGTATCGATACATAGTCGAGTCAGCAAACTATCATATCCTTCCACTTGATCCAACCCACCACAATATAACCACTGCTGATTCCTGGATTGATCATATTATAACCTCTTCGCCTGCTCATGTCATTAAGCATGGCCAATTTTCTGCTCCTGGCTTCTCCAGGCATGACCTAATTTTTGTAGCTTATAAGGTTAAGCCCCCTAAACCCAAACCTCTTCTTGTACGAATGCGAAATTTAGCTAGACTGGATGTGGAGAAACTGAATTGTGACGCGCGCGCTATGGACTGGTCTCCTGTTATTGAGGCTAATTCTGTAGATACCATGGTTGCGTATCTTAATAGTTCGATATTACGACTGTTTGATAAGCATGCGCCTAAAAAACTTGTCAAGCTGCGTCGGCCACCTGCGCCGTGGATTACACCTGGTGTACGCATGGCCATGCGCAGGCGTAATAAATGCTTTCGTATTTTCAAAAGGTGCCGAACGGAATTCAACTGGGATGCTTTTAGAATCGCCAGGAATCGCTGCAATCGGATGGTGAGAGCTGCTAAACGCCAATACATTCATAAAAATATATTAAATTCAAATCCAGCCGATACATGGAAGTTCCTTCGCACGCTGGGGTTTGGTCGGACGCCAACTCCGCATAGTTCATCTCACTCTCTTAATGACCTCAAGAATCATTTTACATCTACTGCCTCCCTATGTGACTCTGTAACTCTCTCTACTGTTTCCGCAATTACTTCCAGGGCTTCCCCTACTAGTGAATTATTTTCTTTTCGTCCGTTAGTTGAAGAAGATATTCGTAAAACTGTTATTTCCATTAAATCCAGGGCGGTGGGATGTGATGAAGTGGGTAGATCCATGATCACACTGATCCTCGATTCTGTACTCCCTGTTCTTACCTTCATTCTTAATTACTCTCTCTCCTCTTGTACGTTTCCCTCCGCTTGGCATAAAGCCATTGCAATTCCCTTACCCAAAATCCCTAACCCCTCTTGTTTAAATCACTTTCGACCAATTTCCATCCTACCATTTATTTCTAAGATCCTCGAAGCTGCTGTCCACACCCAACTCTCCTCTTTCATCTTTAGACATAATCTCTTAAGTCCTTTCCAGTCTGGGTTTCGACCTGGACATAGCACCACTACCGCTCTTGTTAATGTCTTGGAGGACGTTCGCAACGGCATGGAGAGTTCGTTGTTGACTGTGATGGTTCTTATAGATTTCTCCAACGCTTTCAATACAGTCAACCATGACATTCTCTTAGCTATCCTTTCCCATAATGGAGTATCTTCTTCAACCATGGCATGGTTTTCCTCATATCTTCGCGGACGTCAGCAAGCTGTTCGGGTCGATCAGTCTACGTCTGACTGGTGCGAGCTGACTGCTGGTGTCCCGCAAGGCGGCATACTTTCTCCCCTCCTTTTTTCACTTTTTATTGACTCTCTCACTACTCGACTTCATTCTTCTTACCATCTGTATGCTGACGATCTTCAATTGTACGTTCAAACCGATAGAAATAGCCTAAATCAGGCCATCGTTAGCATCAACGAGGATCTTGTTAGGATTGCCGAATGGTCCGACTGTTATGGCATTTCCGTCAATGCTGCTAAGTGCCAAGCAATAATAATAGGTAGTTCTCGACAGATGTCTCTTGTCGATTTGACCTCTGTACCTAATCTGGCGTTCAATGGGAATTGCATACCATACCAGCCCCGAGTAAAGAACCTAGGCCTCCTTATTGACTGCTCTCTTGGTTGGGAAGATCAAGTCAACGAGATCTCTCGTAAAGTGGTCAATTCGCTACGGTCCTTGTATAGGCTGAAATTTTTTCTCCCGTCCAGCACTAAAATCGCGCTAGTACAGGCTCTTGTTCTCCCCATTCTCGACTATGCTGACGTCTGTCTCTCTGACGCTAATCAACATCTTCTTAACAAGTTGGATCGTCTGCAAAACAGCTGTATTCGATTTGTTTTCGGCTTGCGTAAGTTTGACCATATTTCCCACTACAGGACTCAACTTAAATGGCTGCCTATCCGTGAGCGTAGGAACCTTAGAGTTGTGTGTATGCTTTTCAATATTTTATACGATCCACGTACCCCAGAATACCTGAAATCTCGGTTTCAATTTCTGGGAGCCTCTCATAACCGTGACCTTCGCTCCAGTAGCAACCTCACTCTTCAAACCCCCGCTCATCGTTCTGGCTTCGTCTCCAGTTCTTTTACCCTATCTGCTATCCGTCTCTGGAACGCTCTACCATTGCACATTCGTCGTGCCAAGAGTAAAATGGAGTTCAAAAGACTAGTCCGTGAGCATTATTTTAACGCGATCTAAATTGTCACACAAAGTATCTGATTTGTTGTATTTATATATGTATAAATATGTTTTTATTTATGTATAAGTATGTATTTATTTATGCTTAATATTTATGTATCATATTTATATAAGTAGTTTATAATATATGTTGTATTTATGTTTTGTATTAAGAAATTACTTATCTGATTTTACTTTAACTGTTTTGTTCCATCGCCTTACTTCTAGTCTCCCACATCCTTACCGGTTGACTGGTAGAGAATGCCATGTGGCGTTAAGTCCGCCTTTTGCAGTTTTGTTTTGCAAAGAAGATTAAATAAATAAATAAATAAATAAATAAATACTTATTGACAAAACTGCTATACTGTTGCGCTTGTCAGAGAGGTAACGACATTGTTAAATTAACAGTGTTGAATTCAAAACCTAAAAATATGAGCTTTTTTCTAGATTTATAACAAAGCCAAGACATTGCAATAATTTCAATGTTTCATTAACATTATTAAGGCAATCTACATATTATGTATCCCCGATACATAAGAAGTCGTCTAAATAAAGAACGGACTTAAAGCCGCGATATTTCAAAATCGATATGACTTCTTTCATGACCTTTGTGAAGACACGTGGTGCTACTGATAAGCCGTACGGCATCGCAGTGAATTCATAAGTGGTTATTTGGTCTGGTATTTTTTCGAATTCGAATCGTAGGTATTTTCTGTGCTCTGGTTTATTGGCAAGAGAATGTAAGCGTCTTTTAAATCAATTGTTGCCGAATAACCATTTTGAGGTATTAATTTTGCGGCCGTACGGTAGTCCTCCATTTTAAAAAGTAATTTTGGGATGAACTTGTTTAAAGGTTTTAAGTTTAATATAAAACGTTTACTACCGTTTGTCTATGGTGTAAGAAATATCTTAGATAAAAACTGGTCTTTTGTCGGTGTACAGGGGGAAATTGCTCCTAATTCGAACAATTTTTGAATGGCTATGATCATTTCCTGTTTTTCATTAATTGAAAATGTATTTTTAGGTAAAATGGTTTGTTTTACATGTTTGTAGAATGGAATAGAAAATCTATTTTTAATCCAGTTAAGAACAGTCGTGTTTTTTGTGATATTAAGCCAGCAATTATAAAAACATTTAATGCGACCAACATGTACCTGTATTACTGATGTGTTGGAGCACGGGGCTTGTTCTGTTGAACGTTTCTCGTGCTCGGTGGTTGGTAATTGCGGCGCGGCGGCGGCGGGGCCACTGCTGCTGATGCCAGGCGACGGTTCCTCTTTCTTTGAAGCCTTTGTTTTTCTATTGCTTTTGCAGCTTTAAATTTTCTGACAATTTTTCCCCAAACAGAGTGCTGTCTCTTTCTGTATCGTGTATAACATTGAGACAGGTTTTATCTAGGCTTGGTGTGATGAGCCTTGTTCTGCTTTGAGTAAAAGTGAAGTGCAGATCTGAAAGTAATCGACAGCCGTTACTGAGATGTTTAATGGCTTGTAACCTGTCGCCGTTTAGGAGTAGTAAATCCATTGCCCTATTGACAGCGGTTATCCCGGCACCAAGTTGTTGTTGTTGGACTGTGACGGTGTTCTTGTCCCTATTTCTAACCATGTCTGGAAGAGCAGCTGCTATTTCAGCATTTAACTTTGGTGCCTGTAAAAGTCTGCAATTGTCAGGGACAATGTATTCTTTCAGCAGGTTTTCTTTAAGATCATTAGGGATGCCTTTTTTTAATATAGGGAGCCATAACTTGGCTTGCCCATCTAAAAATTTTTCTCCAAATTCTGGGGTGTCCGAGACGGCCTCTCCTAAAGCTAATAATAGCTCTGGGTCTAAATCTGGGTCAGATGGGGTACTTGATCTGCTGTATTTTCAGGTAATTTTTCCTCGATTAATCGTTATCGTAATAAAATCTCATTAAATTGATCGTGTTCTTGTGCATCTAAAATTAGACTTTTTTTTTTGAAGGTAGAATGAGAAGAAAAAAATATTCTATTTAAATTATTCTGTTCATCGTTGGAAACTCACGGTTAGCCCCGATGTAAGGCATCGAATAATTAATACTATAGTGTAGTCATTAACTCGCAGTTAATTCCTACTAACCGACGTTGGATAAATCAAGTTGATTTTTCCTAGAATATCATCGTTGGAGACTCGCGGTCAACCCCGATGTATTTTTCGTTGTATTTATTGACTCGCAGTCAATCCATACCGGTCAGTTTAATCATTGATTTAAGACGAACACCTTTTTTCACAAAAAAATACCAGAAAGTACTTACGGTCTCCTGTATCACTCTCGTCGTCGGATAATATCATTCGAAGACCTTTTTTCTTCTTTTTACGTTCTGCTTCTTCTTGTAATTTCCTGATTTTCCTATTATAACGCTCCATTTTTTCTTCGGCGCTGCGTTTCGGCATTTTTTTTCTTTTTGCGGTAACGTGTGCTCGTTGCCACGCACAAATAAGGAATGAGCAAGCTATCAAAGATTGCGGGCAAGGTGATGGCGTAGGATTTTGACGTTTCAAATTAAATACTTTTAAATTGTGTGCGAAGTTGCCTAGTACCTATAAGGGACTACCTGGTTAGTTATATCTGAAGAATGAAGCGATGAAATATAATGAAAACCGGGCATGATTACTCGTGCGTGAACTCGTAAGTCGTAGGTCAGTCCGTGCGTGCGGTGCGCAATACAGACGCTCGCGCGCTCATTTTTTTTTTTTAATACTAAGCCCGGCACATGACCCCACTCCACCTGATGTTAAGTGGAAATGAAGTCCAGGCGCGAGGACAACTGGTGCAGCGTAAGAGACGTAGCATCAGTCACCCTCACTCTGCCGGCCCACAAAGTGCTTCTTCACGCCTCGTTGAACGACCCTATGTCATAGGTAGGAGGGAATACGTGTGCTGGTAGACTATTCCATCTTTTGGAAGTGCGGCAAAGAAACGAGTCACCAAATTTCTTTGTGCGTGATGGAATGTTAGAGACTGTAAATTGGTGACTCCGGAGAGCAGCACGCGTTCTCCTATGGAGGAAGGGAGAAGGAGGGATGAGGTCAAAGAGTTCTTCAGAGCACTCGCCATGGTATAAACGGTAAAAGACGCTGAGTGACGCAATATAAATGTCAAGGCTAACTGCAAGTGACTCGCCACGCTTGTCAATAGCCTCATCCCAGAGATGTGTGACGTACGCTAGAAGATCAACCGTTGACCGTTTTGGCCGAAACCCATATTGACGATCGTGAATTAGAGAGTGATCTTCTAGGTATCGAATAAGCTGTTTGTTCAATATTCGTTCTAGTATCTTACACAACACTGAAGTTACGCCTATAGGGCGGTAATTAGTCGGATCTGACCGATCTCCTTTTTTGGGGATCCGCACATTAGCTTCTCTCTAAGATTCCAGCACACAACCCGAAGAGAGCGAGAGACGGTACAGACGCGTTAACACAGGGGACAACTCCGCTGCACACATTTTCAGGACTATTGCTGGGATGCCATCAGGACCATTAGCTTTCCGGACATCGATTGACTGCAGCTCCGCACGGGCATCACACTGCCTGATTTTCATATCAGACATTGTGTGGCCACAGTGAGGAATTGAGGGTGGCTGTGCATTACAGTCATTGATCCGGGAGTTAACCGCAAAGAGTTTGGCCAGGAGATCGACCTTTTCCTGCGGCTTGTGAGCTAAAGTTCCGTCAGGACATCTCAGTGGTGGCAGCGTGGGTTGGCAGAAGTTGGATTGCACGGCTTTGGCCAGACGCCAGTAGCTACGGCTGCCCGTAGGATGCGTCAGGAGTTCTTGGCCTACTCGTGCAACGCGCTGGGCATCCGCTCTAATGTAGGCCCTCTTACACGACTTGGTGGCATTATTATAGGCTGCTTTTAGCGAGCGAGTTTCGGGATCCCCATGAGCTTTACCTCTGATCCAAGCGCGGTATGCCGTCTGTTTGCTCTCAACAGCGCTGGCACACTCGCGATTGAACCAGCGGTTGCGCCTGCCTTTGCTGATGACATAGGAGTGTGGAATATAGTATTCCATTCCTAATACTATTTCATCAGCAACGGCAGTGGCGCTAGCGGTCGGGTCCTTCCCACTAAAGCAGCGCTGCCTCCAAGGGACGGATGCAAAATACTCCCGCATACCGTCCCAGTCTGCCGACGCGTAGTGCCAAATCTGGCGTTTGGAAACCGCTGTTGGCGGGCGCGATGCCAAGGGCACTGTGCTGGATATCAAGCAGTGATCCGAGGAACCTAAAGGAGCTGGAATCTCCACCCGGTATCCAAATGGGCGACTCGTCAGCAGAAGGTCGAGTAAGGAGGGCGCATGGCCACTGGGTCTGGGATCCTGGTGGGCTGGTTCACCAGTTGCGTCAGGTCTTGCGTGAGAGCGAATGCGTGGGCAGTTCTACAAGCATGGTCCGTTTTGGAGGAACCTAACCACAACTCATGGTGGGCGTTGAAGTCCCCCAAAAACACCAATTCCGCCGATGGAAACCGCTCCTGCGCGTCATCTGCTACCCGACTAAGACGTTCAATTAGTCGAGTTGTCTCCATGTCGCCGTTATGGGATCGGTAGACGCAGACGTAGACACGGCCATGAGAGCCTAAGTCGACGTGTACACCAGGAGGGAGAAGGAAAGGTCCTCCAGACAGCGCAGACGGCGACAGCAAACATCCGCCTGAACGAATAAGCAAACTCCGGCTTTGGCTTTGAAGGATTCTTCAAGCACAAAGCAGGGATAGTTCAGGTAGGTGGTGTCAGCTGGGCAGATTATTTGCGTCTCCGTCAGGAACAACATTGCTGGCCGTGCCGTCTCAAGATGGTGGTGGACGGCATTGTGGTTTGCATGGAGTCCGCGGATGTTAGCGAACTCCACCTCAAACAGTAAGGTCATCATCTCAGCCCTCAGCCGAGGCGGTCTCCAGGCCGCCCGCCCACACCCCGCGCGCCGAGCACGGCCCCCGCGCAGATCCAGACACCCATACATAGCCGCGAGCGATTTTACGAGCACACATGCTTAAGTGTCGCTTCTTTTCACGGTAGTGTATATATTCTCTGACTACACGCACACAAAGATGGCCAAACATGCACACTAAACTCGGAGCACACTATCAATAGCTACCTATCTTTTTATTGACGCTTGCGTGCGTGTTAGTAAAGATACAGCATGTTTCATGATTTGTATTATTAACCGACTTCAAAAAAAGGAGGAGGTTCTCAATTCAGTTGTATGTTTTTTTTTTAAATGTTTGTTACCTCAGAACTCCGTCATTTATACACCGATTTAAAAATTATTTTTATCATTTTTAATTAAATAATTCATTTTGTAAAATTTTATTGGATAGTCTTTCAGTATCTAATTTATTTTATAGCAATATCATAAGAAAACAAAATGAAAACAGTTAAAAATAACGTCCATTTACAACGCGCGTTTTTTTCTTATAATATTGCTATTGAATAAGACTTGATAATAAAAAGAAAACGAATTCCTTTTTGTCATTTTTGTCATGTTTAAAACACTTGACCTGACCAGCCCTTGAAGTTTCTTGCGGTTTCTAGCAGTCACCTTATATACATTCTGTCAAAAAAGTTTCGGGAACGGATGATTTGTTTATGATTCCAAATTCAATTTTTTGTTTTTTTTTGAAGATTAAACGAACATACCTTAAGTGAAGTTCTATCCTAATTACACGAAGGCTTTGTCCGAAGAAATTAAGATAACTTATGTAGTCTAGCATGATCGTGCTGCCATCAATCACTTTAGTTGAGATCCACAGAGAGAGAAAAAAATGTGTTGTCTGTGGATATAAACTTCTCTTTTACACCTGTCCGGTTTGACATTCAATTAGCTAAGAGTCTGAACTGAAACAATAGAGCTTCTCCTCCGACTCAATTATTGCACACGGTACCCATTATTGGGTCGTAGAACTGGGATAGAACTTCACTTAAGGTAAATTCGTTTAATCATCAATTACACTTCGGCTTTGTCCTCGAAATTAAGATATTGAGAGACAAATTTATAGGTACCTAGTGCATCAATGGAGTCTATCAAATACAAAGCAGTAAAATTAAATAAAACAATAATGTATTAATCATCTTTACTAAAAGTATTAATTATTGGTAGCATTCAACAACATCTTAGAAATGTAATTTAAACTATAATTATCTATAAAAATAATTAGAAACATAGTCAATTAAGTAACCTTTTTTATAATCAAGTACTATTTAAAATAGTATGAGCAAAATTATTTTCATTACAATCTACTACTTGTCTTTGGTAGAACTTAGCAAAGACCGATGAAGTTCCACTAAAACCAGCTGTGTTTCTTATTGTATCAATAGACACCCCAAATCTATGTGCAGCAGATGTGCTTGCATGTCTAGTAGAATGAGCAGTGAAAATTGTGGTATCGATGCCACTATCAGCTAACATTCTTTTAATCCATCGACCTATTGTTTGGGAGCCCACTGACTTATATGGTTTTTTAATGCTAATAAATAAATAATTTTCTTGTTCACGAATTACCTGAGTTTTTTCTATATATACTTTTAAAGCTTCTGCTGGACAGATTTGTGGTCGATCTTATAAAAAGGTAAATGAAGACATGGTTGGAGTGAACCTAATTGTGAGGTTTTTAAAAGCTCTGGTATTTTTATAGATATAAATTCATTTTCTTCTGATCTTGAAGAAAATGAAATATATTTTAATTCAATTTTTGAAATGGTCTGAACCCTGTGGGCTGTCACCAAAGCTATTAATGTAACAACTTTTTTACTCAGAGTTTCTGAATTTAAATTATCATTAGGATTTATAGTTGAAATATGATCTATAACTGTAGCTGGATTTCAAGATAAATTATATTTTGGCAAAGGGGGAATTGTTCTGTAAAAACCTTTAAATAGTCTATTTATTCGATCATCTGATCCAATTTTTGAACCAATTAACAATAAAAGGGCGGATCTATGGCTGTTTAATGTGCCATATTTAGCTCCTTTATTATATAAATCTGTTAGAAAAAACATAACATTTGGAACGGATGCTGAATAGAAATCAATACTATGTGATTGACAAAATATAAACTGTTCGCGTCTTGATCTAGCTACACAAACTATCTTGATTGATCTTGATAAATAAAGAGTCTTTGTTTATAGTAAAACGATTTTTATTACGTAAACTTGAGTACAAATTAATTACTTGATATGCGCTAGCTACAGACAATGCCTTGATTGCAAATGTGACGAAATTATGAATGAATATAAAAATGCTGACGCGATGACCTACTTAATGTGCGGTAAACCGTACATATTCCCGGGCCAGAGATGAAATAAGATGAGATGAGATGATAACAAAATTATAAAACAAATAAAAATATTTGATATTAATTAGGCAAGTTCAGTATTAAACATGTCATGATATTTCCGCAACACGGGACTTGTTGATTTGTTTCTGAAACTTGATGTACGCGCTGTGGGGGCCGGTGTGTCCTGCTCACTTGACCGCTGCTCGCGCCGCGCTTCCGCCGCCGCCGCCACCACCGCGACCGCCGCCGCTGCCGCTTGAGCCGCCCCCGTCACATGTGATGGGGCTACTTGATCTGCTCCTTGTTCTGCATTGCTACTCTGCTCTCGCTGAGTACAGTGCCATCTGTATGAAATGCGCCGTACAAATATTGCTATGCCGCTCACCACTATTATTCCCAATATAACGTAAATCCTAACATAATGGTGTACGTCATGATACGTTACAGTGTTTGGTAGACTTTCATTGTCTTTCATCTCTTGTATCTTGGTTTCTATTGCTGATGCTGCTTCTTTGGATTCCTCGTTAGATTTGTTTGAGAGTTTATAGGAAGGGATGCTGATATTAATAATGTGGTTGATAGGTGCGATTGTAGGTGTGTATAAGTCCGGTGATATCCGTACCTCGCTTGTATGAGGTTTGTGAGGATATATAGTAAACTCTTCTGTCTTGATTATACATCCATGACCTACATTTATAAGCCCGGCGCCTATCAGCTGATGCGCCGTAATCTGATTCTCGCACATCACTCGCACTGGGCATTGCGCACAACACGTGTATATATAACTATTGATCATATAACTTTCTAGCCATGTCTCTTTACATACACTTGTACTTGATTTGCACTCCTTATTTTCTATGTCACATAAGCTTTGGTCACTCTTCATCCGATACTCAGGTTTCTGACTGTGACAATAATATGTTTCCAACTGTACATAGCATCCTTTTACATCCATTTCGTTCATTGGCATAAAAATATCTTTCCTGATGTTCATGGCAACGTAATCTGATACTGGTGATAACGTAATGATTTTTTCTTGTAAATATTGCGGGACAGGAATGATTCTTAAAATTTCATAAGTCTCTCTGCTTATTAATGGAATCTTGATTTCAAAAAGTAGGTATTCATGCAGCATCCTTGTCTTCATATGGATTAAATTGTATAACTTGCGTAAATCAGAGTGTATGTTATCGATCGGCAGTAAAACATCCTTTGGTAATTGACTTGATATTGTGCTCAATTCGTTTATTAATTGATCCGGTGTCAACAAATGTACATTGAAGCGACCTTGATGAATGTCTGTAATAGTATCCAACAATGTAGTTTGTAGGTTTTTCAAGTTGCTCAGCACGTTGTTTGCTATTATCGCCTCAATTGCGAAGTCACTAACGATGTAATTTGCTTGTGCATTGTTCTTCAGCTCCTCTATTGCCTTATCCAAACTAATCATATGTTGGTTTATTATTTTGTACTGTTGATTCATAGCGCTCTCAGTGCGCCTTAAAAGGTCTGAAAATAAGACTCTGCTATTGACGTTTGGTTTTTCCAAAGGTTTACAATATGGTTTTCGTTTTCTTGTATTAAACGAATATCTTACTTGTATTGATCGGCAAATCTCTCGTCGAGTACTCCAAACAGGCTGTTCGCTAGATATCCGACGCCGTTGATAAGGCCTCGTCGCACGCGCCTTCTAGCCATCTGCCCGCCGATTTGCTGACTCAATAACAGCTGATCGTAGTACTCGAGTTCCTCATAACTGTGACGTAACTGAATGAGTAACGCGTCACAGTGAGCTTGCTGTCATATTATTTTACACGTTCTATCGTGTTTGTATGTATGTTTCGAGTGCCCTTTTTCCGTTCCAATAAGGTTCCATTTGATAATAAATAACGAGCTTCCACTCATCCTTGATTAATAACATGTTCGCTAATTTATCAAAGTAAAGACCTTGATTTTCTCTAAACTGAGTAATGTTTACGTTGGCGGACGAGCTTGATAGAATCGTTAAAAAGAACAAAAATGTCATGATAATCGATGTAAAGAAGCTTCTCTTGCTAAATTTCTTTCTTGTCTGTTGCGACTTGTTTTCGCTGTCGGTTTTTTGCTGTTGTCTCTTGTTTCAGCATCCTCTTCGTGACTTATTAGTTTAGATAACTTGATAACTGGCCTTTTTAAATATCCGCTCTTTGTTTTTAGGGTGACCACACGAACGAAACCGTCTTGCCCGGGATGTAATTCAGACACTCTACCCATAATCCATTTACCAGGTGGTAAATTTTCTTCATGCACGAGAACGACATCGTTGACCTTCAGGTTTTTTTGCGGAAGATTCCATTTTGATCTTGCTGTCAGTTGTGTTAAATATTCCGATGCCCATCGCTTCCAAATATCTTGTAGTATTTGTTGAGTGAGGTGCCAGCGCGTCCGGAGATCCCTTTCAGTTTCTACGTAAGTATTGGACCACTTGACAGAAAATGAGACGGTGTTATGTAATTTAGGTCATTTGGGTCATCTGTTAAAGGACACAATGGCCTTGAGTTCAAGCACGCCTCGATCTGGGCTAGCAAAGTGGCGTACTCTTCATAAGTGAGCTTCTGCTCGCCAATGACCCTCTTAATGTGAAATTTGAAGCTCTTGACAGCTGCTTCCCAGAGGCCTCCTGCTGACGGCCATGCCGGTGCATTGAAATGGAATGAGATCTCCATGTCGACTAGCTCTTGCTGTAGTTCCTTGTTATTGAAGACTTTCATAATTTCTTGATATTCTTGCTGTATTATTCTATTTGCTCCAACAAAATGGCGTCCATTATCGCAATATATGTCGCTGGGAGTCCCCCTTCGCGCAGCCATTCTTCTTAGCGCTGCGACAAATGCAGAGGTGGATAAGTCGGAGACTAGTTCCAGATGGATGGCCTTGGTGGCCATACATACGAAAACAGCCACATATCCTTTTGTGGTTTTTATACCTCGACCCTTGTTGGCCTTTAAAAGGACATGTCCTGTAAAATCCACCCCAGTTTTTTGGAAAGGACGTGATGGGTTGACCCTTGCTTCAGGTAAGTCTCCCATGATTTGCTTTAACATTCTTGGTTTTTGTTTTTTACAGATCACACAATTATGAACGTGTTTTTTGATAGTTGTATATCCTCTTAATATCCAATACTTTTGCCTCGTAAATGCAAGTGTAACCCGAGCGCCGCCGTGTAAAGTGAGCTCGTGTGCATTTTGTATAATCAAATCCGTAAGGCGATGGTGTTGTGGTAGTATAACAGGATATTTCATCTCGTAGCTGATATTTGCAAATTGCAGCCTCCCTCCAACTCGTACAATTTCTTCGTTATCCAAAAATGGGTTTAAATTTCGTATTTTGCTTTTTGATGTTATCGGTTTCATTTCTTTTAAATTGCTTATTTCTTCTTCTAAAACTTCTTTCTGAACTTGCTTTATAATAATTCTTGTAGCTGCTCGTAACTCTTGTATAGTGAGCCATGGTGTGTTTTTTCGTATCTCCTTTTTTGTTCCAAATCTACAGATCCATGTTATAACTCTTACAAGTTTTTGGAATGAACTATACTCAATAAGCATATTTTTGATAAGGGTGCTGTTGCTATTTTGAGTAACCACGTGAACTTGTTTTAGTGGTTTTACTTCTTGATTAGTAGAGTATACAGGGCGTTCTTGTTTCTGTTCTGTATGTACATATGTCGGGAGCCATGATGGTCCTTGCCACCACAGATGATGTTGTATTAACCGAGTTGCTGTCAAACCGCGGCTAGCACAGTCTGCCGGGTTTTCTGATGATTTGACGTATTGCCAGCACTCGGATGGCATAACTTCTATGATCTTGCATACTCGGTTGGCAACAAAAGACTTCCACCGATCAGGGTTCCCTTGCAACCACCCTAAAACTGCCATAGAGTCGATCCAACCATAAATCTTGATATCTAGTTCTGATGACATAGATTGTTTAATTTTTTCCATCACTTTTGAAAGAAGAAGGGCCCCACTTAGCTCCAGGCGTGGTAACGATATTTCTTTGTTACAGGGAACGAGTTTTGACTTACCAACCAATAATTTTAATTCAACTTGACCTGATTTCATAACTTTGCTATAAACGACGCAGGCGTACGCCTTTTGTGATGCGTCGCAAAACCCGTGTAATTCGACTCTGTCTGCGACATTAGAGCCTAACCATCGTGGTATTTCAATTGTATTTATTTGTGTAATATCATTTTTTATTAATTCCCATTCATGATAAATATCTTCCGGGAGCTTGTCATCCCAACTCATATTCGTCTTCCAGACTTGTTGAAAAAGGACCTTGAGCTTTGTAGAGAGTGGGGTCAACCAACCCAGAGGGTCATACAATTGCGAAATAGCTGAGAGTAACGACCTCTTCGTATTTTGTATTTCCTTAATGTCGATTTTGCATTGAAAAGTGAAAACATCTCGATCAGGTATCCAGGTTAGGCCAAGTGTTTTTGTGGATTCAACTTTTTTGAAATTATAGTTATCTTGCTCCTGCTTGATTGGTTTGTCTACTAAATCTTGATAATTAGAGCTCCACTTTCTCAAATTAAAACCGCCAGCTTTTAGAAGATTAATCAGGTCTTGTTTCAGTTTTATGACCGATTTATACGATGGAGAAGGTGCAATAAATTAAATCGTCCATATAAAAATTACTTTCGAGCACTTGGGCAGCTTGTGAATAATTATTTCTCTCGTCACTAGCCAACTGACGGAGCATCATCATTGCGAGAAAGGGCGCGGCCTTGGTGCCGTATGTCACCGTTGCTAATCGGTACTCTCGCAATAGTTCTTTAGGGCTGTCTCGCCATATAATTTTTTGACGTGCTTGATCATCTTCATTTAACCGAATTTGTCGGTACATTTTCTCAATGTCCGCGATAAAGCAACTTGATACTGCCTCCATCCTAAAATCAAATTAAAAATATCTTTTTGTAAATTAGGCCCTTTACACATGCAGTCATTAAGACTAAGCCCACTCGATGTTTTTTCGGATGCATTGAATACGACTCGGTGTGTCGTAGTGCTAGACTCCGCTCGTAGCACGCAATGATGCGGTAGGTAACAACTCGGCGCCGGCGTAGCGTTTTCGTAGCCGCTGCTTATCAGTAGCATGTGACGTAATTCTTGATATTCTTGTATAAACAACTTGTATGCTATTTTTATGTCTTCATTCTTATCGATTTTTTTTTCCAATTGGTGAAATTGCGCTGCAGCCTTATTTCTTGACTGCCCTAATTGTTCAATATTAGACTTTAGGGGTAGCCTCACTGCGTATCTTCCATCGGCCGACCTTGTCGTCGTCGACTTATAAAATTCAATGCATTTGTTTTCCTCAGTTGAATACGACTTATTTTCAGATAAATCTTCAATCTCCCAAAATCTTTGCATTTCTTCCAAATTGTTAATAATGACGTTGCATTGCATAGTTTGTATTTTTCCACACAAAATCCACCCGAGTTGCGGTTGTTGTGCAACCAGGTTTGTGTCATTTACTCTATACATTCCCTCCATAATAATACTTGTGTAGATATCAGCCCCTAACAAAATATCTATGGGCTTGCTGACATTGAAATAGGGGTCGGCCAATTTGCACGTTTTTTATACATTCCCAGGATGGTTTATGGAATGAGTCATTAGGTAAGTTTCTTGTCAAACTTTTCATAATGTAAATTCCCTATTTTTTAGCAGCTTTGTTAGTGATTATGGATACTTGGAAGCCCTGGTCAACGAGTGCCCGCATTGTTTCGTACTTTCCATCAAATCTTTGTATTTTTACTAAAGCTGTAGGTAAAATAATTTCTGGAATGTCGCATTGTTGAGCAACGTTAGTAGTGCTACGTCGCGTTTCTGCGGCCGGCGCTGCCGTGAACTTTGATCCTCCATCGTTCGGTGTCATATAACTTTTTGCATATGCAGAGTGTTATGACCTCCGTTGCACTCCCGGCATCGCTTGTTCGATGTGCATGCATTGCCGCGATGATCATATAGACAATTGATGCAAAGGTTCAATCTTATCACATTTTGGCGTTTTTGAGTAGGTGACATTTCTAGAAATTTTTTACAAAAGTATATTCCATGTTCATGACTGCTGCAAATAGGAAATTTTACTTTACTTTTTGTACTTGCTTGTGCGATAGCCTTGTTGCTTGAAAACTGTTTTATGTTGTATGACTTTTCGAATCTATTAGCTAGTGATGGGGTCGACCTCTGCTGGTAACTTTCTTGCTTGCGACGAGCAGACTCCATAGTCGTAAATTTGTTTTCTAGGAATGTCATAAAATCTTTCAAATTTGGCATTTCTCTCGGCTCTTTCAAGGACTCCAAGTAATCATTGTGGGTTTCAGCGTCCAGCTTCTGTGGCAAAATATATACTAAAATAGGATCCCAGGTGTCTATGTTAATTCCTAAATTCTTGATAGCATTTAGGCACTCTGTGGTGACGTCATGTAATCTCTTGGTATGGCTGGCGTTAGCTTGTTGCGTAACGGGAAGGTTCATCATCGTATTCATGTGTGTTGTAAATATCAACTTCTTGTTATTGTACCGGTGATTTAAAATTACCCAACTTGTTATATAATTTTCAGAGCTAATTTGGAGATGTTGAATCAAACGCTCAGCCTCATCCTTGATTTTGCTCTTGAGGAACTGCATTTTCTGAGCGTTTGAGAGTGAATGATTACTGTGGATAGCCTCAGTGAACAAGTCTTTGAACGACACCCACTGTTGGTACTGGCCGTTAAATACAGGAATATCAAGCTGAGGCGTCGACTTTTCTCTATGCGAAGCCGAATATAGTTTGATGTTGATAGCTCTTTTGATATCGTAGTATTTTTGCTCGTTTTCTATGAATTTTGCCTCATACTGTTGGTTCGATCTATCTAAATCACTATCTATTTCCCAATGCAAAAGATCTATCGCTTTCCACCGTGCTTGTAATGTCTTAAGCGTGTCTTCGAATTCCCATTTCTCATGCATGGTCTCGATGTTTATGTTGGTAACAGTTCTCGCAAAGGCCTTGAAATTACTGAGCTGCCTTTTCAACATATCATCCAGTTTGCTGTTGCTACCCGTGCTAGGTTTAGACTCTTCATTCCAGTCTAAGATCCTTGCTTGCACCGTTCTTCCATGTGTTGTTGGGGTGACATCGTTCTCACTATCTTTTTGAGGTAATGATAGTTGTACCTTACGAGAAGTGGTAGGCTTCTCCTCATCAAAGTTCTCATTCTCGTGCGCCTTGCTGGGTTGTTGCTGTTGCGCTGCAGGCGATGGCTTGGAAGCGCTACTGATGCTTGCTTTCTCAATATATTGCTTAGCTTCTAAATATACCCGCCTAGTTTGCTGGTAGTAATCACCAACGAAGTAATCATCCTCGGACGTTAGATACTGGGTAAGCTTTTCATGATTTGCCTTAAATTCAATCCAACGACTTTCTAATGTTTCTAGACGTCTCTTGATAAGCTCTGGAGTTCGGCGTGCTGGACCATCTTTCTTAAAGTTGCTTAGAAGTCTCTTGATTTCTTCAGACAATAAGTTTTGTTGATAGAGTAAGTCCTTTACATCCATGATAATGTAAGAACTTGAATCAACATGCTAAAAATAATTTGTTGTAAAAATATTGATTTATTACCTTATGATTAGGTATATTACGATTAGGTACCTTTCTTGATAATAATGTTCAAAATGTGCACAAACTTGATTCTGTATGTGGGCTTGTATTTCACAACAAAACTTCCACACTGTTGTACTCCTTGATACTTGCTGGTTCTTGATAGTTCAGCGTCTAATGTGCTCGCGAGTGCTCTATGCGCCTTCTCAATCCAGCCGGTGAGACCCGCTTGTGGGAGGCCGACTGTACCGATTCGCAAACACTCGAAAATCACAAAAATAGATCACTAAACCACAGTTCGAAGGACCAATGTTCTCGTCTTGATCTTGCTACACAAACTATCTTGATTGATCTTGATAAATAAAGAGTCTTTGTTTACAGTAAAACGATTTTTATTACGTAAACTTGAGTACAAATTAATTACTTGATATGCGCTAGCTACAGACAATGCCTTGATTGCAAATGTGACGAAATTATGAATGAATATAAAAATGCTGACGCGATGACCTACTTAATGTGCGGTAAACCGTACATAAACCATTTTCTAAGTGCAGTATCATACTGTTTTTGGGTACTTTGTGATAACGAAGCTAGCATTATGTTTAACAAAGATGGTGGTGTGCCTCTTCTTAAAATGCCGTCCTGATAGCTTGGCTGCCGCCAGGGTAATTCGAGGAGGTGAGTGGTTGCTGTGGGATGATGATAATAAAACGTTATCATTTGGATGAAATAATACTGTGTCAGAAATTAAAAAACTTTCAAACAGGGGAAACCAAGGTTGAGTAGGCCAAACGGGAACGATGATGATACCTTCGGCCTCGTCAGAAATCATTTTAGGGTCTTTAACATAATTGCAAATGGAGGAAACGCATGAAAATATAAATCTTGTATGTGCTCCCGAGTTGTCTTCAGTACTGACACGCCTATACCACCTCTCGTACTCTACTGGGATTGTGCCGGAGGCTTGGAGAAAGGCGAACGTCCAGCCGGTTCCCAAAAAAGGGAATAGGTCCGACCCAGCCAACTATCGACCTATTGCTGTCACCTCTGTCCTTTGCAAGGTTTTTGAGCAAATCATAAACTCATTCGCTACCTAGAAGATCACTCCCTGATTCATGATCGACAATACGGGTTCAGACCGAAACGATCAACGGGTGATCTCTGTGGGGTGAAGCAATGGACAAGCACGGAGAAGTACTGGCTGTTAGCCTGGACATCTCTAAGGCTTTCGATCAAATTTGGCATCGTTCGCTTCTCTCCAAGCTTTCGTCATACGGCTTGCCACCTCGCCTATGCGATTGGGTCGCCGGGTTCCTGCATGAGCGCAGCATTCGCGTACTCTGCGAAAGCAGTGCCTCACAGTTTCTGCAGGTGAACGCCAGAGTGCCGCAGGGTTATATAATATCGCCTACGCTGTTCCTTCGGCATATCAATGACATGTTATCCTTGGGTAACATTCATTGCTATACAGACGACAGTACAGTACATCGGCGTTATTTGGGTCACCCTGCGGCAAAGCAAGCCGATGTAATGGAGTCGAGACGGAAGATTGTCATTGAGCTGGACGAGGAGTTAGACCGCATTTATAAATGAAGCTCTGATAACCTGGTCCTGTTCAATGCAAAAAAAACATAGGTCTGCGCTATCACTGCTAAAAAGTCCGCATTTCTCCCCCAACCCTCCTACCAGAGCAACCTATTACAAATCCAGACTGGTCTCAGTCTCTTAGGTATGGACATACACAGCGACCTCAACCCGAAGAGCTATATTGAGGGCATTATAACCACAGCCTCAAGTAATTTCGGAATCCTGAACAAAGTGAAGCGGTTCTTCACGCTGGAGCAACGTTGTCTTTTGTATAAGACTCAGGTGCGCTCCTGCGTGGAGTATTGCTCTCATCTTTGGGACGGATCCGCCAAGTACTTGCTCGAAGCTCTTGACAGGTTGCAAAGACGTGCTGTCCGTATTATCGGTAACGATGACGTTACGACCAGTCTGGAGCCGTTACAGCTACGTAGGGACATTGCTTCCCTTAGTGCTTTCTACCGCCTTTACCACGGTGAATGCTTTGAGGAGTTCTTTGACCTCAGCCCTCCCTCTCCTTTCCTTTCCAGATCGACGCGTGCAGGTCTTAGAAGCCATACCGTGCTGATCATCAAGACACGTACCAAAAAGTTTGGACAATCGTTCCTTTGCCGAACTGCCCGTATGTGGAATGCGCTTCCCGCACACGTGTTTCCCTCCTCTTTCTCTCCCGGGTTATTTAAGCGGGGCGTGAAAAAGCATAGCGATGCAGGCTTCCCATACTATTTTATCGTCGTAGTATGGCAGCGTCGTTGGTATGCGTTAGTGGCGCCATCTGTTGAGAAGGTGTTTGCTTCGAATCGAATAATGGCGGCAACTGAATAGTTACAAAATAGTACCTATTAATTTAAAATATATTTTTTTATATAAAAATGCTTTACATAAACGGTCACACTATTAAAAAGTCGCCCCTAAAGTTTTGGCAGTTGACGCTCATGTGCCCCGCAGGCGCCACGCCGCTGCGCACGCAGTAACTTATGCAGGCCGCCATAGTGTGAGCGTTCGGCATAACGTGGTAGCGCTGTGATGAACGCTTGTTACAAGTTCCGCTTCCTGTCCCTCGCTAATTAGCGCCAAATCCCTAAATTAATTATCGATTAGATTATTGCTGATTAATATCTTAATTTTAATAGATTATTGTTTTTTTTGATCAACAAGTGAATTAATTATGTTGCTAAATAATGATACTTAAATTAATGCTTGTTAATTACACTTCCATTCCATAGGCTATGGTTAAATGTTATAATAAAAACCTAAAATCCTTTTCACTACTTTGAATACTTTAGTAAATGTAACATTATTTGTTTGTATGTCCTGTTTGGTTGTGAGGCGTCTTGTGTTGTTGTCATGAATTTGTGTTGTGCTGGCTATCACATTAATTGTCAAAAGCACTATGATGGTACCGTACTTGTTAAATTCTGATAAATGTTTGTGTTTCACTCTTTTTCAAAATTCTATCCATTTATTTCATATCTGTAACTATATTTATATTCTGTCTCACTAACATTACAAGGTGTATTTATTATTTTGTGAATTTTCATGTTGGACACACGGACCTGACCGTAGTTGGACACACGTTTATTAATTCTTTTTCCTCTTTGTTGTAGTTTTTTTTTTTGATTTTTTTTTTTAATTATCTGTAATTTTTTTAATAAGGCGAAGGGGTTTGCTGTATACAGCTACTAGTTAAGTGTTCATGTTTTAATTTAAAGTCTTGTTTTGTTTTTAATTTTTGTAATTGTTTTTATTTTGTACACGTTGCCCATCGCAGCATCACCGAACCGGTTCCGACGGAAGATCAGCGCTGATCGCAAGGCCAGCATTTTGCTGAGTCGGAATCCGTTTTGGGACGTTTTCTGTATGTTTTTTAATTTTATTTTTGTTTGTAAATTACCTGTTGTGTCCCAAATAAATGTTTTTTCTTTCTTTCTTTCTTTCGATAATTTAGAAAATCTATTTGTATTAAATTTGTGCAGTATTAATAATTTGATTGAATTACGTTGGAATCATAGACAATTAGGATAATGTTGGAATGTATAAAAGACGGCGTCGTCCATTTTCTATCTTGATTATTAAAACTGCCTTCGAGCTGACAACTACACTTACGTCGTGTTATTTCTCCTCTTTGAATTGCTCCTTTTACAATTCAGAAGTGGGATGGAGGATTTCCGCGGCCCATATTACCTCGGTCTGGGGAAACGAAGGCCCAGCGACGCATCGACTGAAGATGAAAATGTGAAAAGAAATGACCACTTTTTTTTCCACTCGCCGGGCGAAATGTACCCACAACCTACGAAGAAACGACGAATTAATCACCTGGAGGCTGAAATTATCCCCAAATTTGATCCTGGCAAGAAGACAACGAATGTAAAAGGCTGGCTGCACAAAATTGATCAGCTGGGCGACATGTATGACTGGGAACAACGAGACAAGATCTTCGTCATGCAAACCCGACTACGTGGTGCAGCTCGCGATTGGTACGACGACCTTGACGACTATGAAGCAACGTGGGACTTATGGAACGACCGATTAACAAAGGCGTTCCCTCGATCAACAGATTTTGTGGATCGACTTGAAGAAATGCTGGCGCGTTTAAAAGATAACTGTGAAACTATGACTCGTTATTACCATGACAAGATATCCCTTATGAAGAAATGTGGCATAGAAGGAGAAGACGCAATATCATGTCTTATTCGCGGTCTACCCACTGAGCTACGTGCAAACGCGAAGGCCTGCTGTTGTAAGACACCTGACTATATAGCTATACTACGGTTTTCTGTCTTCACTTGAAAACTATAAGAAGGTGGAAGCTAGGACAACGGAGCTGAAGTCGACGTGGCATCGAGGTTCTACGGGCAGCATGCCGAAAATCTGCTACAACTGCCGCAAGACTGGACACACTGCCCGCGACTGCCGAGCTTCGTACTGCCAGGTCTGCCAGCGCCCGGGGCATGCAGCCAATGCCTGCTGGTATGCAGCGCAGACTTCGCGAGATCCGCAGATGCAGAGAAACCTACAGGTACGTGATATTAATTTCGTGTCAACTGAAGTTATCTCCGATTTATACAAAAAAGAAGTCACTATAAATGCTGTCAAAGCACTTGCGTACATTGACACGGGTAGTAAAGTGAATATTATTACTTTAAACTTAGTTCAGGGATTACGTTTATACGTTACTTATTCGAATGTTATCATGCGAGGTTTCGGTGGACTTTTGACTAACTCATTAGGTAAAACTAGTTTCAATCTAATTGTTGATGATTTATGCTTAGAAACTAGTGCGGAAGTGAGAAAGACTAATATGTATGGCACAGATTTAATTATTGGTCAACCTACAATTAACCAAAGACATATCATTTTATTAATTACCTCGAACTCTGTTAAGCTATTAAAAAACGCTGAGCTTGAGTCCCCGTTATCTAGTATATCCTTAAAATGCGAAGATTTTATTTCCAAAGTTTCTTTATTTTCATCGGATACTGTAAATATTCAGCCAGGGATAAGTTGTAATATAAATGTTCATACTAAGGTGGATCTATTGCCATATAATGTTATTGTAACGAGGCCTGTACTGTACTCGTTGGGTCAGGAATCTTATTTTATACCTCAGGTTATCATAGCCCCTTATCACCTCTCGCTCAATGTTATTAACTTAGGAGATACAGTTATACAGTGGAAGGCTGACAGACTCATAGCTCGCGCGGAAATGTACCTACAAACTGATGTATCGTTAGTTAATTATGAAAATTCTAGTAGTGCTAGTAGTCAACACAGCCAAAATAGAATAATGTTGTCTGATTTAGACGTAGGTGATTTAGACCCTGTACATACCAAATTATTGTTAGTGTTACTGAATAACTACAAACATTGCTTTGCTGAATGTAGTAGTGAACTGGGGTGTACTGATTTAGTCGAAATGAACATCTCTACGACTACCAATAAATCTGTTTATTGCAAGCCTTATAGGCTATCATATAAAGAAAATGAAATTGTTCAAGAAAAAGTAGATGAGCTTTTATCTGCCGGTATTGTTAGGGAGTCCTGTTCAGATTATGCGAGTCCTGTAATCTTAGTTAAAAAAAGGGAGGTGACTATCGGTTTTGTATCGATTATCGCGCTTTGAACGCATGCACCGTTAAGGACCGCTTTCCATTGCCACACATAGATGACCAAATAAGTAGATTAGCGGGGAAGGTATATTTCACTGTTCTAGATATGGCCCAAAGTTATTATCAAGTGAGGGTATCTGAAGATTCAATACATAAAACTGCATTCGTAACATCGTCAGGGCAATTTGAATTCATGAAAATGCCATTCGGTTTAGCCAACGCACCCGCAGTTTTCTCTCGTTTAATACGTAAGGCACTTGGTTCCTTGAATAATAGAATTGCGACCTATCTTGATGACGCAACTTTGCCTACGATTACGATAGAAGAGGGTATTCAGTTATTAGAAGAAGTTCTGGTACTTCTTTCACAGGCAAACCTGAAACTTAACCTAAAAAAATGTTCATTTTTAAAAAGTAGCGTAAATTATCTAGGTCATGAAATTACTGGGGGTTCTGTGCGACCGGGGCAATCAAAAATCAACAGTGTTACGCAATTCAGACAGCCACGGAATGTTCCTGCGTCAATTTATTGGATTGGCGTCATATTTTCGTAAATTTGTTAGAGGGTTCGCTGAAATTGCTAGACCCCTAACATATTTGACAAAAAAGGAGGTAGTCTGGTCATGGGGTGCTGAGCAAGATGATGCTTTTAATCAATTAAAATCTATTCTTACTGATCGTCCTGTTTTGGCTATCTACGATCGCCATGCAAAAACAGAAATTCATACTGATGCTAGCAAATTAGGCTTAGGTGGTATTTTACTTCAGTATCAAAACGATGAATCGCTTAAACCAGTGGCGTACTTTAGCCGCGTTACTAGTCCTGAGGAAATGCATTACCATAGTTATGAATTGGAAACGTTAGCCGTTGTAGAATCCTTGAAACGTTTTCGGATATACGTCACAGGTATCCCGGTAAAAATTGTTACCGATTGTGCCGCGTTAAGAACGACCCTTAGTAAGAAAGATTTGATACCACGCGTTGCTAGATGGTGGCTTACTATACAAGATTTTGACCTAGAGATTGAATATCGTCCGGGGGATCGCATGAAACACGTTGATGCACTTAGTCGAAATCCCGTGGAATCGGTTTCAATTCTTCACATTGACGAAGTTGACTGGCGCCTAACTTTGCAAGCTCAAGATGATAGTATTCAAGGGATTATTAAGCAACTCCATGAAGATACTACCAACCGCGACATAATTAATAATTACAAAGTTATAGATGGATACTTATTTCGTAAAACATTCCATGGGGATAGGTTTGTCATACCAAAACTATCAAAATGGTCATTGTTACAAAAATACCACGATGAGGTGGGGCATTTAGGTTTTGATAAGTGTGAAAAGATTATAAAGGCCCAGTTCTGGTTTCCTAATATGACAAGGTTTATTCGTAAGTACATTCAGGCATGTCTGCGTTGTGCCTATGGCAAAGGTAATTACGGTAAAACTGAAGGGGAGTTACACCCTATTGAAAAGGCCGCAGTACCTATGCATTTAGACCATTTGGGCCCGTTTCTAAAAACTCGTAATGGAAATTGTTACATACTAGTTGTTATAGATTCTTTTACGAAATTTGTTTCTGCTAAAGCCGTTAGAGGGGTGAGTTCCATTGAAACTATCAAAAACTTTAAAGAAATAATTTCGCTGTTTGGCAACCCCCGTAGAATAATTACTGATCGAGGCGTTGCATTTACTAGTAGATACTTCAAAGAATTTGCTATACAAAAGCAGTTCAAACATATTTTAAACGCAGTTGCGTGTCCACGTTCTAATGGTCAGGTAGAACGCGTAAATCGAACGATTATTAACGGTCTCAACACTACCGCAGAGAATGAGTGCACTTGGGATGACAAGCTTTCCGATGTGATCTGGGGTATAAATAATTCTCCACATGCTGTAACGGGAGTTGCTCCGTTTAGCTTAATGTTTTCTCACGATAATCTCTTGTTACCCGCCTTCCCTAGCACTCCCGCTGCAGATACTAATCCCCAAGACCAATTAGACGAGCGTAGACGCCGAGCCAAGTTACGTATTGATAAATATATGACGATTATGAAAAGTCAGTACGACAAAAAGCATAAGAAGTGTAGAAAGTATCAAGTAGGCGAATTAGTATTGTGGAAAGGTGGTTTAGCACGGGATCACAAAGCAGGTGTAACCAAGAAATTAGGAAGTTTGTATACTGGACCATACAAAATCAGTAAGGCTGATCACGCTATTGACCGTTATACCATAAATAGTATACAAGGTATGAAAGGGTACAGAAAATTTAGTGCAGTTGTGCGGATTCCTTACGTCCTTATAAATCGTCTATATGCAATAGCTCCACCGAGTCCGACTGTGAAGTAGATAGGGACGATCTAATCGACTTGTTAGAGAGTTAAAATCCGAGTATCAAGTAGATTTCGAATTATTTTGTTGCAGCTCGATTTAATGTTACATAAAGGACCAAAATATGGTTGATGGAAATTATTGTAAACACCTGAGTCATAATAAAACATGTAACTGAATGTCATTCTTTTAATTATACTTTCTACAGTTTCAATCATATAGTTTTGAAAATCTATTCTGTTTCTGAGTGATATAACAGATAGATCTAAGTGACTAGACTACTAAATTACTTAAACACTCAACCGTCTCAAATAATATCTATTCTGTTTCTGTGTGATATAACAGATAGATCTTAGTGACTACCTTCTACTTAAACCTTCAACCTGCTATTATAATAACAGATACATCTAAGTGACTAGACTACTATATTAATAAACACTCAACCGTCTCAAGTAATATCTATTCTGTTTCTGTGTGATGTAACAGATAGATCTTAGTGACTAGCTACTGCTTAAACATTCAACCTTCTATCATAATACCTTATTTTGTTTCTGTGTGATATAACAGATAGATCTAAGTGACTAGGTACTACATAAACACTCTACCTTCAATCTTAATATCTATACTATTTCTGTGTGTTATAAATTAGATAGATCTAAGTGACTAAGTACTTTATAAAAACTCAACCTGCTTTTATAATATCTATTCTGTTTCTGTATAATAAAACAGATGGATCTATGTGACTTGAAGCAACATACTTTAAAACAAAATCTCTTTAATAGTTATGTAATTTAATATTGGTACCAGAAAGATCTATGCAACTGCACAATCTCAAGTAATTAAACAACCAGATGTGACAGTACTATAATATAGGTTCCAACTTATGGAAAGCTCGCTCGGGTCAAATAAAACAAATATACTGTGTAAGCAAAATTTTATTTCAGGTGCCTGCGCCGACCGGTGGAAAAGCAGGCCAGAGAAGCCGTGAGGGGCCACGGCAGTTGCAGGATGGCCGAGTGTTACAAGTTCCGCTTCCTGTCCCTCGCTAATTAGCGCCAAATCCCTAAATTAATTATCGATTAGATTATTGCTGATTAATATCTTAATTTTAATAGATTATTGTTTTTTTTGATCCACAAGTGAATTAATTATGTTGCTAAATAATGATACTTAAATTAATGCTTGTTAATTACACTTCCATTCCATAGACTATGGTTAAATGTTATAATAAAAACCTAAAATCCTTTTCACTACTTTGAATACTTTAGTAAATGTAACATTAATTTAGAAAATCTATTTGTATTAAATTTGTGCAGTATTAATAATTTGATTGAATTACGTTGGAATCATAGACAATTAGGATAATGTTGGAATGTATAAAAGACGGCGTCGTCCATTTTCTATCTTGATTATTAAAGCTGCCTTCGAGCTGACAACTACACTTACGTCGTGTTATTTCTCCTCTTTGAATTGCTCCTTTTACTCGCTTTCACTTCTTGGGCTTCACTAGCTGCTTTTCATCAGGCAGAGTAAGACCATTATGGCGTGCCACAATAAAAATAAAAAAAAATCTTGCCAATCTATTGTGAAGGCGTTTATAGCGAGAGCGTCTGGGTCTCTTTGCCATGACACATATTTTTACATTTTTTGTTAATTCTAGAAGCAAAGAGATCAGGTTTTTCAAACATATCAACAATCCTTTTAAAAGCTGGCCCACTCAACTCCCACTCTATATCTGGATGAATGCGTCTTGACTCAGCATCAGCTGTTAAATTTTCTTTTGAACTAATATAGACGCATAAACATATATATTTCTTTGTTCACACCATTGCTATAGATCCCTAGTTACCTTATTCAGGTGTGGAAATCGGACCCCACCCATTCTATTTATGTATGAAATAGCTGTTGTATTATCTATTCTTAGGATGATATTACAGTCAACCATATCTTTACCAAAAATCTTTAGGCCAAAAAATGGTGCAAGTATTTCTAATTCATTAATATGTAAATCCTTTTCTGTAAGGCTCCATTGTCCGCTAGCAGTCTTTTTACTTGCATGACGCCCCCCATCCTGTTTTGCTTGCATCGGAAAATGTTTCCAAAGAATATTTGTCAACTCGTATAGGACAAACAGAGTATTTTACAGAGTCTGACCACCATGTAAAGTCTTCTTTTAAATATGACGGTAAAGTGATATATGTATCATAATCTTCTGTATTTAACAGGGCCAGGTATTTGCATCACTCGAGCTGCTTAGTATACAGCCAGCCATTTTGTATGACTGGACATGCAGATGTTAAGAGACCTACTAAACGAGCAAAAGATCTTATTGTACAATTACTATATTTTGATATTTTTTTAATTTTCTCTAGAATATGTATTCTCTTATCCTTTATAAGTTCAATGTGAAATTTTTTAGTGTCAATTATAAATCCTAAATATTTGCAACTAGTACTGGGAGTGAGATGATTTTTACTTTCATTTATTACAAATCCTAAAGCTTCTAAAATTTTTCTAGTCTTTAAAACATTATCAAAGCATTCTTCGTAAGACCGTCCGATGCAGCAAATGTCATCTAAATATATAGTAGACATGTAGCCTAAAGATCTTAATAAGGCTATAACCGGCTTCAGCAGTTTGGTAAATACATAAGGAGCTGTATTTAAACCAATAGGGAGAACATTAAATTCAAATCAATTTGAATTGAATTGCGTATTTAATTTTGATGGTAACTGAAATCGGAGAATTTTTTTATGATCCTGGTAAATATTAATTAAATAATGCATCTTTAAAATCAATTGTGGCCATGTAACAATGTTCCGTAACTAACTTTAAAGTTGTTCTTAAATCCTCTATTTTAAAATGATTTGTTTCAATAAACTTGTTTAAATTTCTTAAATTTAGTATGAACCATTTGGTTTTGTCTGGTTTAGGAATAAGAAAGGTACTGGATATAAATTGATTTTTACATGCAATACATGGTGATATAGCACCTATAAGTATAAGTAATTCTTTAATTGAGTTGGTATATTGTAAGTCATCAGAAATATTAAGTTCTGGCAAGTAATTTGGGTATCTATGCTTACAAAATGGTAATTTGTACCCTTTTATCCATGACAAAAGAATAGGGTCTTGTCTTGTGTGACAAGACGCCATCTATTAAGGTAGAATGACAATCTTCCAGCAAGACTCACCGGGATCACTTGCGGTGCTGATTCTGGGTCCTTGAATCTAGCTAGCGTCTAGCTTGCCAGCATCCGTCAGGGATTTTATCAAAGATAGATCTGCATCTTTGCAAGCTAGCAATGAAGTTAAGGTCTCTCCTATGCAGGATATAATCAAGGATATTTGTTTTTGTTTTTGCTCTATAGCTTTATCTTTTTTTATTAATACTTCAGATAATGCCGCTTTTATCTCAGCGTTTCAAGTTGGAGCACCAATCTTTTTCGCATTGCCCGGAATAAAGTGTTTGTCTAACATTTCTTTCCTTTTATCTTTTGATAAGCCTAAAGTCGCTAAGTGTTCCCAACACACTGCAATATCTGGCTGTAAATTTTTCCCATATTTTCTTCTTTAGATGGACATTCACAGAATTTCTAAAATTTCAGACTCAATTCTGACCCAACATTCATGCAACGCATGGTTAACTGGTGACGAGACGTGGGTTTACGAGTTTGACATGCAAACTAGTCAACAAGCTTCGGATTGGCGCCTTCCGACTGAACCGAAACCAAAAAAACCACGCCAAAGTCGATCAAAAGTCAAAGTCATGTTGACTGTTTTCTTTGATTATCGCGGTGTTGTGCACTCGGAATTCTTGCCGGAAGGTCAAACGGTAAGTAAAGAATTATTTGAGCGCTATGCGGCGTTTAAGAGAGCAAATTTGACTAAAAAGGCCAAGAAATTTCTTAGTTTTTGCACCACGAAACGAATTTTTGACCAAAAACTCAACAAATACTATCGAGCAACCACCTTATTCCAGATATGGCTTCAGCCGACTGCTTTCTTTTTCTTAAACTCAAATTTCCACTTCTTGGCACCCGTTTTCATTCGGTAGAAGACATAAAGGAGAATTGGCGGCGAGAACTGGACTCAATTCCGGAAAAAGTGTTTAAAAAATGATGATTGGATTATTCGTTGGCGTAAGTGTATCGTTTCTGAAGAAGCATACTTTGAAGGCAATAAAATAAATTTGGATAAATAACTAACATTTTGTGTATAACTTATTGATCTTTTCCCGGTGCTTTCTTGACAGAATAGTATGTAACTAATACGTCGAGGCTTTGTTCATGATTATTCTACCTAAGACTACAGACTTTTGTAGGCTCATTGTCATTTGACAGACAAACATAAAAAAATAAAACTTTTTTCCCTAGTGGAAGAAATGCTATTATTATTTCTTCGCTCTGGTCGAGATTCTATTTTTCAAACTACATTACCGCATCAGAGTGTATTAAGCTACATTACGATGCTAAAATTGGTGTAATAAGAGTCACTTTACAAGCTAGTGTGTAGAAAAATAAGTTAATAGAGTAGGTTATAATTGACTTCATATTCCATTGTAACTTTATTAGGATAAGACTTTAGATTTAGAAGGATAGGAAAACACATTAACGCAATTTTCAGGATTTATTTGCAGTTGTTCTTCTATTTCATCAGGGGATAATAGTCGTCATTATATGTATGTACGTACATACAGTACAACATACACAATATGTTTTTCTTCTCAATGAGAACTTTAGAAGAGTCAATTTACAGACCGTCGTCAATGGTCATCGTCATGCTGTCTGGCTCGTAGTCGGGGTCGACAACGCGGTTCTTGATGATGTGCTTGTAGACGAAGGCTGACTTGCGGGGGGTGCGGGGGCGCGAAGGGTCGCTGACGTCGAGGGCGTATAGTCCAAAACGTTCCCTGGTGACGAGAAACAAATAATGTAGGATAAGTAGGAAATAAAGATCTTTTGAAAATTAAACGATTTTGGTAAGCTGAATTTGTTACTTAAAAATACTATAACATTGTTTTGTTCCTTTTCGAAATAAAAAAAAATTAGAAAAGAAGCGCGTGTGAAGCGTGGTCCAGCCAGAATTCTCAATATCTCTTTAACTGTCGGAACACGACCATCCTATTAACATTGTTGTTATGGATAAGATGGTGGTAGCTAGCCAAGCGAATTCAACAAGCCCTACCACCAACCAAATCAAGTACACAAAGATGTACACCCCCATCGGGACTTCTAAATCTATAAACCCTGTGGCCTAGCTCCAGTTTCAGGTTAACTATGTATGATATCGATAAAACAGTCCGCATCAAAATAAATTATCTAACCAAATAATTTTTTAACGAACACTGTCAAACATTTTAACCTAATCATGGATATCTTTTTTAGCATTTGGGATGAGCAATTTAACACCGACCGGCGACCGCGCTACTTTGGTCATGAATACAATAACAGCGATACTGATGTGATGACTCACGTCAACCCCTCCATCCATTCGAAGTTGTCCATCAGACTCCACGCCATGTAACCCTTGACGTTGACGCCAGCCTCAATTGTGTCCAGAATGTCGTTTAACTTCGCCCTGTAGTACTGGATCCTGTCGTCATCTATCAGGTCACCAGAAGGTGAGGAGGACCAACCATTTTCAGTGATGTAGAACTTGATGTCGCCATATTTGCTTTTTAAGTGGTTTAAGGCGTTGTAGATGCTGTTTGGTGCCAGCTATGGACAAACGGTCTAATTTATATAAAGTTTTAAAATGTTTAATCAATATTTAAAAGCTTTAACTTTTCGAGCGAAAAACGAAAAAAAAATACTTTGTTCCATTAATTTTATTTTGTTATTAGATTGTAGCAAAATTGTTTTCAGTACCTAATCATTTGCATCTGGACTCGACCTCAAAATAAGCAGCACATAATTATGATTTTCTGTTAGGTCATGTATTTAAGTCTTTTTAATCCGCTACAAATACAATCATCAAACAAAAAGTCAATTAAAAATAAATTCAACAAGCTCATCTCCTTCTTTTACTTACTGTCAACCATGAGGATGCCGATTTTGGCCAATCTTCGGGCACGTGATTGTAAGACGCACTGTCATCGTAAAGGGATGGAACTGAGTACTCTACCACGTACTCTGAACCCGAGACGAGATAGCTGGTGTAGTGGTTGACGCCGAAAAAGTCGTAGCTACCCTTGACAAGATTCCTTTCCTCGTCCGTGAACGATGGCATACGGGACCAGGCGAAGCCCTGTTCGGCGCTCTTTGCAGCTACATTTTCCGACAGTTCTTTGGGGAAACCACCTTGTTGAGAGAAAATTGGTTCGGCGTAAAGACCCCACTGAAAAAATATTAAAAGCGATTAGGTAATATAATTGATGGTGAACTTTCGTAACAGTTATTATATGATATATCGGTATGTCCCATCATGCTTAGTCGCAGTACCTAGATATAAGTGTCACTTTTATCTGTAACGGCTTATTGTTACTAGAGTGATAAGCATCAAACTGGCGTACCTCAGCCTGTCTCCTCAGCTCAGCTGCGATCTGATCCCCTTCCGAGTCAGTAAGCGCTTCAAACCAGTTAACACTGATTGTGATGCCGCACTCTCCATTCTGAGTAGGTTTGAAGTCTTTATCGTACGCATGGTACGCCTTAGCGTGAGCGATGACAAGGTTTTTACCGCAAATGTATGTTCCAACACCGGTAGCGTTTAGAATTGGCGCTTTGGTCGCAGCACCATAACCTTCATAGCAAATTTCCCTGGGCTCATTGAATGTGATCCAATGTTTCACTCGATCGCCAAAGAGTTCGTAAACAAGACGAGCGTAGTCCTCAAACCAGTCTGTGAACAGGGGGTTGGCGAATCCGCCGAGCTCTTGGAGCTTCTGTGGTAAATCCCAGTGGTACAATGTAACCATGGGCACTATGTTGTACTTGAGCATCTCATTGATGTAGTTGTTGTAGAAATCTACGCCGGCTTGGTTGACTTTGTTGGTGAAGCCTTCGGGCAGTATCCTAGACCAGGAGAGCGAGAAGCGGTAGGCGTCGAGGCCGAGCTCCCTCATCATCTCCACGTCCCTTTTGTAAACATTGTAGGAGTTCGCCGCAATGTCGCCATTGCTCAAATCTTTAATGACCTCCGGTTTGGTGTGGGTCATAAAATCCCAAATGCTTTCGCCCTTGCCTGGAAATTAGAAACCAACTGTTTAATTGACTCATTGTAGAGTATTTACCAGTTTCAAACCTTGAAAGTTTCTCAACCCCCAATCAAGGTATCTGTTAAAGGTAATAAGTGTATGCAGTACCATCGGCGTCCCACGCTCCTTCTATCTGGTAAGAAGCGGTGGCGGTGCCGAACAGGAAATCGTCAGCGAACCGCCTCTCCTGCCGCGCGGTGTTGGCTGCGACGCATGCTGCAAACAACCTGTAAACATTAAATATGAGTATCTAAATAAATAAATAATTCTAGATCCATATGAATGAATCCTTAGAATCCTTCGGAATCTTTTATAACTAGAATAAAAGTTATTTCAACTGATGCACGTAACTCGGATAAATGTACATGTTGAACGACATCCAAGTTTTTGAAAACCGGCCAAGTGCGAGTCGGACTCGCGCACGAAGGGTCCCGTACCATTTCTATAGGTACAACATTAGTCACTATAATATTATATCTTTTTTTACACAACTAAATATTCTATCAATATTTCAAACGAAAAAACCGCAAAGATTGTTGGCAAACATTTGTTGGATGGGAGCCCCCCTTAAATATTTATTTTATTTGTTGTATTTGTTGTTATAGCGGCTACAGAAATACATCATGTGTGAAAATTTCAACTGTCTATATCACGATTCATGAGATACAGCCTGGTGACAGACAGACGGACGGACAGTGGGTCCCGTTTTTACCCTTTGGGTACGGAACCCTAAAAATAAGTGGACGACGACAATGAGGTGTGTTAACTAATCGAGAAGATAATTCATCAATTTTTTTTTGATCGATCGCTCACATAACTAAAGTTATGAGAGTTTTATTATCAGCTATTCAAAAAAGATAAAATCCCCTACTTATAAAGGAAAAAAATACTTACTGCATCTAACTACCCATAAGGCTACGGAAATATTTTGATATTTTGAATCTATAGTCAGGTCAAGAGTACCCTAAACCGACGAGCATGTATGAAGAATGTTATGAGAATAAGTAAAGCAAAGAATGTATGTCAGAATTGTAGCAAATGGATATAGCTGTGGTCTCTCCTACTCTTCCGGGAAGCGGGCGTCATATGTATATAAGGTGACTGCTAGAAACCGCAAGAAACTTCAAAGGCTGGTCAGGTCAAGTGTTTTAAACATGATAAAAAAGGAATTCGTGATTTTTCATTTTTAATTATTTTTTTGAATTTTGATGGATAGTCTTTAAGTACTTATATAATTTATTATAAAGGTATTCCTTTAAAATAAATAAAATATAGTTACATAAGAAAAATAAAATAAAAAACAATTAAAAATAACGATTATTTACAAAGCGCGGACAACGACGGGCCAGCCCCCTGACCGTCTCTTGACCCGTTCGCGTCAGCTGGGCGATAAGTACCTACGTTAGTCTGCAATGAGACCATTTTTGTCATGTTTAAAACACTTGACCTCGCCCTTGAAGTTTCTTGCTTTTTCTAGCAGTTATATTATATGTATCAGAAATTTGACTTTGAGATAACGATTCGATGTTTAACCTATTGTTTATTTATCTGATTTATCAAACAGCAATAAATAACAACCACTCGAATAGACAAGATAAGGTAGCAGATTAGCACCCCTGCTAAGAAGTTGTTATTGGTACCTACATAATATTCTGCAATATATCAGAAAAATATAAATATTAAATATATAACAGTATATATTAGTTGGTAAAATTACGGTAAAATTGTAGTCATTGTGTTAGGTTGTAAATTAAATACTCAAATGTTACTGTTGACAAACAAAAAATTTTTGAATTGTTGAGATGGTACCAAGTTGGGGCTATTTATTTAATAAGATTACTAGCTTTTGGGGCCAGGCAGCGTGCCGGTGAGTTATGTGGCCCAATATCCCAAGATCTCTATGTGATGCTGTCCGTGTGGGAAGGCCTTTGCCCAACAGTAACATTTAAATATTAATCATATATATAGGGTCTAACAATATCAATAAGCGAACGTTTAAGGGGAGCATCTCTACATCACACTAAGCATGCTCACCAAATTTGGTCCAAAACTTCAGGTTCGTTACCGAGATAAGTAATCAACAAAACATTATCATAATTCACCAAAAAATACACCCTTTCCAAACCTGTACAGCTGATTTACACGCACACAAAGATAGCCGAACATGCACACTAAACTCGGAGCACACCGAGCTATCTTTTTGTTGACGCTTGCGTGCGTGTTAGTAAAGATACCATGTTTCATGTTGTGCATTATTTTAATTGATTTAGTTTGTTAGAAAACATAACTTTGAAAAGTCACTATAAAACTGGAGCCCAATTTTTTGTCATTGTATTCAGAAGATAGTAGTAGATACCGCCCTAAAACTTTCGCTTATTTATTTTGTTAGACCCTATATAATCACGACTATTATCCTGAAGGGTTAGTCAGAGACTAGTCAATGAGGACCGCAAAAGCAGTCCTCTACCATAGTCCACTTTTCACCAAGTAGCGACTGCACATGTGCGCAGCGTGATAGGTGGTGAGCCCATCGCCACTTTATGCTGTTGGATGTATGTGCAGTCTTTAGTCCGTTAGTCGCCTTTTATGATACCCAAGGGAAGAAAGGGGGTGGTAGTATTCTTTCACCGCTACGCGACACGGTAAACATTTTTTTTGTTAAGTAATTATTAGGTCTTTACTTAATTGGCGTTTTAAAAGGGAGGAACATAAACTCGATTTTTTTTAAATATAATTTATTTATTTAATCAATGTGCATAGATAGTAATGGTACATCCATTACTATCTATGCACTTTTGCCATCTCATAGGTAGTTCATTGATCCCTTTATTATAAAAACCATTTGGACGGGAATTAATAAAATCTTTGAAGGCGCTTTGGACTGCCCCATCGTAGTTTAATTTTTTCCCTTGCAAGAAGTTATCTTAATTTCGAAAAAAATGGTAATCTGTTGGAGCAAGGTCCGGGGAGTACGGTGGATGTCTTGGACATTCCAATTGAAGCTCCTCTAATTTGGTTGCGGTCTGTTGTGCAGTGTGTGGTCTAGCGTTGTCCTGAAGCAGCAGTGGCCTAGAGCGATTGATCAGCCTCGGTTGTTTAGCAGCTAGCTTTTACATCATGGTTTGCAGTTGCTGACAATAGACATATGCCGTAATCGTCTGGCCAGATTTAAGAAAGCTGTAGTGAACGACACCGGCACTAGTCCACCAAACGCTCACAAGTAATTTTATTTGAGTCAATTTTTGCTTCGGTCAGGATTTAGCTGATTCGCCAGGGTTCAGCTATTGCGATGAGCGTTTCCGATTATCGTACAGGATCCACTTTTCATCACAGGTAATGATTCGATTTAAAATCCCTTCATTATTGTGCTCGTTGAGTAAAGTAACGCAGCAGTCGACGCGCGTTTGTTTGTCGGTTTGCTGCACTCAATTCATGAGTTACTTACCTTTCAAGCTTTTTCACCTTCCAAATTTGCTTCAAGTGGATTAAATTCTTTGTTATCAACTTTGGTCTGGCCGGCCGTCCACGGGGCTTGTTCTGCAGGTGGAAATTTCCAGAACAATAACGTTGGAACCAAAAACGCACTGTGTTTTCTTTTGCGACACCGCCGCCATACAGATAATTAATCGTTCGGGCCGTTTCTGCAGCACTGGTGCCACGATGGAACTCGTACTCGTAAAATAATGCGATATTTCAAGTTTTCCATTGTGTTAACTGAGTGACGCAAAGAAAAAACCAAAAGAGGAAAACACAAATGAATATGAATTGCGGTTTTCAAAACAAAAGCATGAGTAAATAGCTGTACAAATTTGAAATTGAAATTCCTAACCTGAAAGGAGATATTTGAGATCAAAGTGACCAGTACGACAAAACGCCAATTTCATAATATGTAAGGACCTAATATTAATTTAACTAAATTGTAGATAAAAAATTTAATGACACTGTATTAAACTGTAGCCTGTTTTATAAGCCGCCATTATTTTAATTTATCCGGTGACCTTTTTAGGATTAATAACAAAAAATATAAGCTTTTAAGAAAATTAATGTCTTAGGTAGGTACGTTATTTTTTTTAACTAGGTATTCTACACTACGATAATATTCAATTCGTATTTAGTCTCCTAAGCATGGTGTGATATTGAGATAATCATTTTCACCGGTTCCAAGATCGCACCCCTGACCCAAATGGGTCAAATTCCTGGGTCATCCCACATAAAGAACAGCTACTTCTCCGCAATGCGTGTCATCCTAAAAGTATCGTAATCGAGTGGTAAGAATGTTAACTTACCCTAAGATCACAGCCAGCTTCATCTTGAATGTTATGATGCGTTGCAAAAATCAGAACTTTATATACCTATCGAAGAGCTGATAAATCGAAGGGACATATCGGTGAAGCCATAGAAAGTTTTAGGTTTCGAGTGCGATAAATATTTTTTGTTTGTTATTTAGAGACATACAGGAAAATGTTTAAATAAAACCAACCTCTTTCAGGGTCGTTTAAACAATATGTAAGTACCTACTGAGAAGTTTTATATGAAACATACCCACTTAGGTCACTAATGACATTAAAGAATAAGACTAACAAAATTATTTAGAATGAGATCACGATTTTATTTTCATATTTACTTACTTCTTTATGGGAAAGAATTTAGGAACACCTGAGAAGTTGTAAACATTTGGATTGTTTTTAAATGTGCCTATACGGTTAGTTCGTGATTCGCCGGATTCTTGTTTCGTCGGATTTTTTTGTTGAACGAAATCTATAGAAATATCGCGGCTTTACCTATCTATTAAATAAAAGGCAGACATTTCGGTACATTAGTAAAAATATTTATTTGTCCTTAATTTAATAACGTGACAGTACATTAATATTTCCGACGAAACAATAATCCGGCGAATCAGGAACTAATCGCCTATACATATACGTACATTTTTTTACTTATTATTAACAATATAAAATGAATCAAAGCTAGATAATTGTGAGGTAACCTCAGATAACATGATTAGGCCGTTTATATAATGATTTGGTAACAAGGCAAAAATCCTTGGGTATTATTTCCATTGTTCCGATAACAAAAGTATTTGCAAATTAAAGAATAGCATTACCATTTTATTTCGCTATTCAGCGTCATCGTGTGAATCATTTATGAAACTTACTTGCCACCAGGGGGCGCTGTTTCCATTCCATAATGTCCATTCAAATTGTAGTTAAAATCTAACTTCAATTTAATTAGTATCGTTAGGATTTTTTAAATGAGTATGTCATTGTTATTATTGTAATATATACAAGTAGCAACAAAACCGTGTTACAAATAAAACATTTGCATTTTATCTATAATAATAAATTTACGAACGGTTTCAAATGAATCATTAAACAACTGAGAAGAACCACTTGAAATAGATTGTCTATCAGTAGATATACCTAAGGTGGTAATATTAAGTAATATTACGTTTGTCGTGGATGTTAAATTTATATACCTTTATAAGTCTCGTCAGTCTCGTCAAGAAGTATTAAGTAATCTCGATTCTAAACAAATTTATTTCAGGTTTTGAGCTGATAAGCAGAAAAAATCTTAATTTGTTATTATAGCTCCTCAGCGTGCCTTCATTTTTAATACATATTAAAATTAGAATTAACCAAGGGAGAAGAGACCGGAAGCGTGCATTGTTATAGTAGTTACGGGAAGTTTCCTACTTCCTTTTAACCTGTTTTTATTTCTTTATTATTTTACTTTGAATATTTTTTCTTATACTCGGCTAATCCCGAAAATCGGGTAATCTCAAAAATTACGAATTTATTCCGAACGAGACAGTATTTTTTGGTCTGGCTTGGCTACCCTTACCTAGCCGCCACCTTACTCCGCTCCCCTGCTTCAGTTGACTCAGGTCGTGAGCATGCGTGTACGCTCTGGTAATATTGTGTGCGAGTGAATTTACGCACGTTTTTGCAATTTCAGATTTACCCGATCATTCATATCTTTAATATTTGGTAAGTTAACCAATTCGTTGTTTTTTTGTTAGGTAAATTAACGTTTTTGACATATTATTATATAGATTCAGGACAACTGAGCGGATGTTTTTGTTTTTTTCGGAATTGACCGAAGAGGGCAAATCCGAACTAAAAATTAATTTGGAATTACCCGATGTGGTTTTTCCATAATAATCGTCAGTGGTTCTCAATTTTTTTTAAAAGTACTTGAAGGACAGTTTTCATACTAAGTTTTTTAGAGTTTTGTTCATGAAAAGGAATGAAACCCATATAGAATCACTTCGTTGATCGTCTGTCTTTATTTTTTTATAAAATAAGGAGGCAAATGAGCTGGCGGGTCACCTGATGGAAAGTAATCACCGCCGCCCATGGACACCCCCGCCTAACCAGAGGAATCGCAGACGCGTTGCCGTCTTTTAAGGAAGGAATAGGAATGGCGAGGGGGGGGAGAGCCTTCGGAACACTCACTGACCGGACGAAACACAACTGCACTAAGTGCCATTATTTCACGCTGAATATTCGTGAGAGGGTGCTATAATCTCGGGCGAGCCGGCCCAATGCGTGCTGCGACGCAGCGTGGCTCTACCACTCAGTCAGTGTCACTTATTTAGCACCACTCAAGGGTCACGTGTAAGGTCTCAAGGGTAAACCTACGGACGCAAGTAACTTTAACCCCCAATAATACGCATCGCGCAATGGCGCTAAAGTAACCATTTCGTGTGGTGCTTTTTTTACGATTGTACCTTTTTCACTTTTGGGTGCATTGGGAACTGATTAGTTTACGAAATAAATATTAAATAAAACTCTTGGATGCGGTGGTAACAGATTTTTGGATGCATGGGAACGAGCCAAAACTGTCTGTCTGACTGTCTCTCTGAATATCCGTTTTTTAATAGGTAAGGTAGCCTGATGACTTATATCATTTTAGATTAAAGATTTATTACAAATGTCACTGTGAGTTTCATTTTTCTTATGAGTTTAGATTCTTGATTCTTTAAATCTGAATTATGAAACGACCCATCTATTTACTACTGCACGAAAAGTATGTACCACTTATTTTATATTAATTAATTTAGTATCAATGAATATAATATATGAAATATAAAGATTTAAAGGGAGAAGGTTTGCTAAAAATTCTCGAGACTCGATGGGGTTGCGTCGTTTCTTTACTAAGTTTCTATGACCACCTTTCAGCTTCATCATCAGATCAGACCCTGGTAACCATTTAAAACCAAAGTACTCGTCAAGACGAATGAGACGAGCCGAAACTCGATGGGGTTGCGTCGTTTTATTACGGAGTTCCTATGGCCACCTTCCAGCTCCATCATCAGGCCCTGGTTACCATCTAGCAACAAAGTACTTGTCTAGACGAATTAAACGAGCCCTTACTCGATGGGGTTATTATGTTGTTTAATTACTCAGTTCCTATGGCCATCTTCCAGCTCCATCATCAGACTCTGGTTACCATCTAGCACCAAAGTACTCGTCAAGATAAATCAAACGAGCCGCGACTCGATGAGGTTGCGTCGTTTCTTCAATGAGTTCCTATGACCACCTTTCAGCTCCATCATCAGATCAGACCTTGGTAACCATTTAAAAACAACGGACTCGTCAAGACGAATAAGACGAGCCGAAACTCGATGGAGTTGCGTCGTTTTATTACAGAGATCCTATGACCATCATTTTTTTTTTTTTTTTTTTTTCATTTTATTTTGGCACAAACAGTCATATTAAAAATAGTTTTACATTTTAAGTCTTAACACACAAAAAGACAAAACAGTGCCGAAAATTAATCACAAGAGTTACAAATACTAATACGAGCTGTGTAATACTACTAAAAAAGTATATAATTGATATCCTAACTGATATACTATTTCTTAAACATACTTCAGACATAATATGTTACAATTGTAAACTTTAAATATTAACATTTGCAAGTTTAGCACGGTATATTTTAATAAACGTAAGAATAATATATCGACAGAAGTAAACTTAGGTTATTATAATTTTAGATAAAGCGAGGTATGTACTTATTAACTATTTAAATTTTTCAATAATTTTGCGTTTAAATGTAACCAGAGAGTTATTGAAAAGATCGAGTTCTACAAATTCTTTGTTATACATGTTTAAGCAACGGTGGAAAAAGCCATTTTTGGTATATTTCTTTTTAAAACGAGGTGGCACAAATGTATTTAAAGCGCGCAAAGAACGCAGAGGTAAGCGGACTTTAGCTAAAAAGTTTATTTTAGACAACAGTAGTGAAGAATCTATTTTAGCGTTAAGTATTTTATACAGAAACATCATATCAAATTGTTTACGGCGATTGGCCAGAGATAACAGACGATGAGAAGAAAGAGATGGCTCATACGCTACGTTTTTAATGTTATTACGATAATTTAAGGTTTTAATAAATTTCTTTTGAACTTTTTCAATTCTGTCAACGTGGTGCTTAAAGTGTGGATTCCAAACAACACAACCAAAATCTAGTATGGATCTTACAAACGAAAAATAAAGTATTTTGAATGTAAACGTGTATCTAAAAGGCTTACTTACCCTATTAATGAATCCTAAGCTTCTAAAAGCTCGACCGATGATGGTATCGATGTGAGCGTCAAAATTGACTTTGCTATCCATGATGATCCCAAGGTCCCGAATCTTTTCAACACGTTTTAGAGGAGAATTACCCAAAGAGTAGTTAAATACGATCGGTGATCGTTTACGAGTATATGAAATGACAGAACATTTATCAAAATTGATAAAAAGTTGGTTTTCTTCACAATATTTAGAAAGCGAATCTATATCAGCTTGTAATTTAATACAGTCATCATCGTTAACAATACAGCGATAAATTTTTGTGTCATCTGCATATATAAGGTGAGAACTATATTCAAGAATGTCACCGATGTCGTTTATGTACAATGAGAACAATACAGGTCCTAAATGTGAACCCTGGGGTACGCCTGAGGGGACCTCCAAAAAACGAGAGCAATAGCCCTTTAGACAAACTGCCTGACTCCTATTCCGAATGTAAGAATCTATCCATCTGAGCAGGTTGCCATGTATACCGACCCCGGCAAGTTTTTCAATCAACAAATCATGATTGATCTTGTCAAAAGCCTTAGAAAAGTCGGTATATATGGCATCTACCTGAATGCCCGTGTCCATAGACCTTAACAAAAAATCAGTAAATGTAACCATGTTTGTTTCAACCGAACGTGATTTGATAAAGCCGTGCTGTGCAGGCGAGACGAAATTCCTAATTGCACAACATAGTTGTGAAGTGACTATTTTTTCAAATAATTTACTAAAAATGCACAGTTTGGAAATGGGTCTATATTGCGTTATGACATTAATTTCCTTATTTTTTGGGATAGGTGTTATCAGAGCCCTTTTCCACAAAGTTGGGAAGACACCTGTGTCAAGAGATTTTTTAAAAATAATAAAAATAGGGAAGGCTAGTTCTTCAGAACAACGAGAAATAAACATAGGATGAATTCCGTCTGCGCCCGCTCCCTTGTTAATATTTACATATTTTAGAGCATTGTGAACGAGTTCCAGGTCCAGTTTTATAGTTGCAATATCGATATCTGACCAAATATCGCTGGGATGAGTAGTAGAACGATTATTATTGCCACTTACGAAGACAGAATGAAAATATTTATTAAAAGCTTCAGAAATTTCACCACCGTCAGATAATATTGCGCTATTATATAACATATTATGTGGGATTTCACAGCCCTGCTTTTGCGACTTAACGTAAGACCAGAAAAATCGCTGAAACGCAGAATCATCCAGCTCCATCATCAGATCCTGGTTACCATTGAAAGACAAACTACTCGTCAAGACGATTCAAACGAGCCCAAACTCGATTAGGTTTGAAACGCAACATAAATTTTGAGTAGGTACCTTTGTCTGTAAGACACTGCTGTTAAAGGCTATCATACCAGCGTAAAATTAATTAGTTATAAAAATAATTGACTAAGAAACTATAATGTGAAAATATAATTATGACCAGGCTGTATTGTCAACTAAATATACTTTGACCTTTCTTATGTAAACAAGATTTTACATGATTCTTAGACTTATCTAAAGGTAAATGTTATACTTCATTAAAAATGTAGATAATAAGCCTACTTTATGCTCTTTTATCACTTGTAAATTATCAATTGTACATCCTGTGGCTCTATTGTGGTTACTAAGTATTTTAATTTGGTCTAAAAAGTATTGAAAATCTACTAGTCTTCGACCTTCAACCTTATTTGTTGTTTGTGGAACCTCATCTTTGATAACCTGAAATGAAAATACACTTTAATTTCTTTCTTTCTAGCACCAAAGTACTCGTCAAGACGAATCAAACAAGCCGAGATTCAATGGGGTTGCGTCGTTTCTTTACTGAGTTCCTATGACCACCTTTCAGCTCCATCATCAGATCAGACCCTGTAACCATCTAAAAACAAAGTACTCATCAAGACGAATTAAACGAGCCCTTACTCGATGGGGTTATTATGTTGTTTAATTACTCAGTTCCTATGGCCATCTTCCAGCTCCATCATCAAACCCTGGTTACCATCTAGCACCATAATACTTGTCAAGATGAATCAAACGAGCCGAGACTCGATAGGGTTTGCGGCGTTTCTTTAATGAGTTCCTATGACCACCTTTCAGCTCCATCATCAGATCAGACTCTGGTAACCATCTAAAAACAAAGTACTCGTCAAGACGAATGAGACGAGCCGAAACTCGATGGGGTTGCATCGTTTTATTACAGAGTTCCTATGACCACATCCAGCTCCATCATCAGACCCTGGTTACTATTGAAAGACAAACTACTCGTCAAGACGATTTAAACGAGCCCAAACTCGATAAGGTTGTGTTATTTCATTGCGAAGATCCAATGGCCAAATTCCAGCTCCATCATCAGACCCTGGTTACCATCTAACAGCAAAGTACTCGTCTAGACGATTTAAACAAGTCCTTACTCGATGGGGTTATGTTGTTTAATTACTGAGTTCCTATGGCCATCTTCCAGCTCCATCATCAGACCCAGGTTACTATCTAGCACCAAAGTCTCGTCAAGATGAATCAAACGAGCCGAGACTCGATAGGGTTTGCGGCGTTTCTTTAATGAGTTCCTATGACCACCTTTCAGCTCCATCATCAGATCAGACCCTGGTAACCATCTAAAAACAAAGTACTTGTCAAGACGAATGAGACGAGCCGAAACTCGATGGGGTTGCGTCGTTTTATTACGGAGTTCCTATGGCCACTTCCCAGCTCCATCATCAGGCCCTGGTTACCATCTAGCAGCAAAGTACTTGTCTAGACGAATTAAACGAGCCCTTACTCGATGGGGTTATTATGTTGTTTAATTACTCAGTTCCTATGGCCATCTTCCAGCTCCATCATCAGACTCTGGTTACCATCTAGCACCAAAGTACTCGTCAAGATGAATCAAACGAGACGCGACTCGATGGGGTTGCGTCGTTTCTTCAATGAGTTCCTATGACCACCTTTCAGCTCCATCATCAGATCAGACCTTGGTAACCATCTAAAAACAAAGGACTCGTCAAGACGAATGAGACGAGCCGAAACTCGATGGGGTTGCATCGTTTTATTACAGAGTTCCTATGACCACCATTCAGCTCCATCATCAGATCCTGGTTACCATTGAAAGACAAACTACTCGTCAAGACGATTCAAACGAGCCCAAACTCGATTAGGTTGTGCTATTTTATTGCAAAGTTTCTATGGCCACCTTCCATCTCCATCACCAGATCAGCACCATGTCAATAATAAAATTGCATTGTTTTGCGATTTACACATGTATGCAAATTTTCAGCTCAATCAGTAAACGGGAAGTGGGTCAAAATTGAGTTGCAAAATTCCACCCGAACAATACATACTCGTACATACATTGCAAGTTTAATAAAAATACATGCAATATAATATTATACTTACATATTTCATCCATTACTTACGCCCATAAAAAAATAAATCGAAGTACCTATTACGAAAAAGCAAATTCGATCTAACGGATCAAAGTGAGTGAGTTTGACTACAGTGAGCAGAACTAGCCTATTCTACACACACAGTCGCGCGCGCACACAGCTTGCTTCTGTGTGCGTGATATTTGGACTTAAAAACCTAAACTTGAGGTCTCGCGCTCGGCGTAAACGCTCTTAATCTATAAACGCAGCTTGATCTTAACCGAATGTTCAAATATTTGTAAAAATATTTCTTTCGGATCTCAGAGGGCCTAGTCAATTGGCAAACAAATTAAACGCTACGAAATCTTCGCTACGATAAACCGAATGTATGGGATTGACATAAGCAAAAGTTACCTACGACGTAAAATTTACGCTAAAATAGACCTAATTGACAGTTTGACAAGCCAAGAATCGTTAATCTAGCGATCACTCAAACATTGAAGATAAAAATTCACACAAAATGGCGATTGTTTGATCAGCTGATGAAGGAATAGTTGTGTTGTGTTGAAAGTTTTGTTTAAAATGCTCTTTTTAGGGCTATTGTGGACTGCAATAATCAAGTGCTCAGGCGCTAAGGAAGAAATATTTCCGTACGTTACTTGGAGCAAATTAACGAAATCGAGTTTGTTGTACTTGTGAATAGTTCTCGGAGTTCTCGTTTACGAACTTTCAAATATCTAACTAAGGTCTGCCGGGAATTGCGTGCTGATATAGTTGTTGCGATGTGAGTGACCAAATAAATGTGTGTCATGCAACATTTTCCGCAACGAAGAGCAAGTCGCTGCATAACAATTTGTAGGGGCTCTCAAACCATACAAACATTTGGGCCAAATAAATCCACCTAAGTACCTTTAATCATGACAAGAAAGGTCAAGAATAAGACAACAGTAAGGGACTTTTTGTATAAATATTAAATGTAACCTATCCATAATGTCCATTTATCAATTTATAACTTAGATTGCCTATTTGTTTTACAGGTTCCAATAAAGATTTAATTTGCCAGGTAGCTTAGAGTATTAAACCAAGGCTCTAAGTGTAGTAAGGTGTACCTATTGACTATACCCTATAAATCATAAACAGACAAGCATCTTTCTTAATAGGAAAAGATATCAGTCATTCTCATTACGTTCAAACGGTAAGTTTTAATAAATAAATTATTACTTACATAATAAAGGTAAGTATTATGCCTATTATTATATTGGGATTTACCAGGAAATGTCAGTTTTGTTAAAATTGCTAGAATAAAGAGTATTGACATAAAGATAAAACTATTTTATGTGGTTTTGCAGATTTGAGACAACGATTCAAAAATCTTAAATGTTACCTCATAATTTGGAGTATGGACTTCCTCAGAATGGTGAACAAACATGGTTATTTGGTAAAAAACAATATCAAGCAATTTTGTATAATACATAGGTACTTACCTACTAACTTTTTATCTATGACAATTTTCTATAAGTAAGTATATTGTTCTAATTTCTTAGGAGATTCTGGATACCTTCAAAAAGCATGGTTAATGATAATAACAACAATATTTAATGCTGCATCAGACTCACAAGAAAGGAGGGGTGTGTACCACATGTCATATCCAACAATGAAACTGCATTGAACATGGCTTTGGCATCGTTAAATTTAGTTATTTATATGATTTTTTTTTGTGGAGCTCTAATGTTGACAACGTTTTTATTCTACAAAAAGGAGCAGTCTGTGCCATAAATATATTAATCCATAAAATAGTAATTTGGTTTATTTGATGAGGAAAAATTAAGTATAAAGTTAATTTAGTTCTAAGTTTATTGTGCTTTATTTAAAAAGATTTACTTATGTACAAAAAAACAGTACCTTCGTTGACAACATTTTTATTTTAAGAAAAGGAACAGTGTGCCATAAATATATTTAACCCATAAAATAGTGATTTGGTTTATATGATGGGGAAAAATTAAGTATACTTAAAGTTAATTTAGTTCTAAGTTTATTGTACTTTATTAAAAAGATTTACTTAGGTAGGTACTAAAAAACAGTACCTTCTTATACACACAATTGGCATTTATTTTTATACACATATAGTTTTAATGTCATTATGAGAAAGTGAAGCCTCATATTTAATAAACTTTGACTTTGAGAGAGTTCGGTAAGGAAATAAGAATATATTAAGAAATACAAAATTAATGTTATTTTTTACTTGATATTTAATTTTACTTGCAGTAGGTACCTATAGAAAATGTTTAAGTACCTACTTATATCAATTTCTACTAGTCATAACATTAAGCTATTGAAGTTGTACTTGATTCATTATCAACATACAAAGGTAATTATATGTATAAACTTGCATTATTATTATCCGATTATTAAATCTGGTGGGTTCTATTGTGTTTGTTATAATATTGTTTTTTCTTTAAATAGGTGGCTTAACATAAGGTGGCTTGTTATACATATAATACAAATTAAGTTCCATATCTAGCATACTCTGTAATAGTTTAGTTATTATCAATTTGGCGATTGTGAAGTAATCGATTGTAATTGTTGCTTGAGTTTGTAATGTTACTATCACATTTTTATTTGTGTGAATCTGTAAATGGTTTGCTGTTTCACATTTTCAGTGTTATACTTTTTATAGAACTGTCGATTCACCTGTGAATATAAAATAAATAAATAAAATAAATTGTTTTAAATTATTTTTGGTAAATATATACTACCTACTAACTTTTTATGTATGACAATTTTCTATAAGTAAGTATATTGTTCCAATTTCTTAGGAGATTCTGGATACCTTCAAAAAGCATGGTTAATCATAATAACACCAATATTTAATGCTGCATCAGGCTCACAATAAAGAAGGGATGTGTACCACATGTCGTATCCAACAATGAAACTGCATTAAACATGGCTTAAAGTTGTACTTGATTCATTATCAACATACTAGGGTAATTATATAAAATTAATTGTTTTAAAATTATTTTTAAACATATAAATAATCCTATGTTTTATTTCGAAACATTATCAACCAACTCAAATTGAATGGCAGTGAAATAAATAATGTAAAATAAATAAATATTTTAACTTGTCGCGGTGAGACCACGATCATGTCATTGTGTCTGTGAAGGCGTATATTTAATAAATGATTTGACTTTTAATTTCAATTATTTTCGGTACCTACCGCTATAAATAAGTAACAATGAAACAATCCTATATTAAGGCGATGTTGTCTTCATCGTCATCCTATGAACGTCCTGAACGTTCCCACATGAACGACAGCACTAAGGCAGACTGGGCTATAACAGGCTTAAGCCCTGAGCCAATACAACCGCAGTGTGCTTTACGTGCCTTCCGAAGCACGGAGGAGCTCGAGACGCTTTTTATTTGGTTACCCATCCTTTAGCTCGGTAATGTGAAAGTTGCATAACTAACTGGCAAGATCACAAACCGGTGCGGCGCGGGCGGGGACTTTTTGCATTAGTTGAACCTCTAGCATTACCTTTCAAGTAACAGTAAGTACATTGCTTCGCTAGTTTGCATATTTTAAAATTAGTTTTAATTTAACTAGCAAAACCATGTACTTGGAATGTTTTTTATTTTATTTTATTCAGGACAATAATCAATTAGAAAAGTAATGAGATAGGTGTTGTAGTTAGACAACTAAACCCGAAAGCCTTAGCCGCTACGCCATAGAGTTACTTTAGGCGATGTACTCATACAAGATGCAAACGTTTTAATCACTACCTAGTGGGTACTCGCATCTAAGATCAAACTGTTTAAATGTTCGCGCGGTTTGTAACATTTAGTGTTATCACTTATTTCATTACAGACGGACGTCAAGTTGTTAATATTTGAGAAATTCTTGGCAGCAAGCGTTTGCTTGTGGTCTTCAGTCTTAATTTATTTATATCATAAGCTGAAAAATGGGTTTGGTCTCTTATCAATATCATATTATGGTAGGTAAGTCACTCGTCATCATTATAAGTACTTATTTACAAACGTGCTTGCCTGGCGAACTTCCGGCGAAAAAAGCGATTGATTCATTTTTCAAATTGTCTCAAGGAGTCTACCCGAATTTCGTAGTAAAGTGACATTCAATTCACTAAAACTCAAAAGGATCGGTGTGGTTACTACCTATTTATTAATCTTACATAAGCGTTACATTATCATCAAACAAAAAAATACTAAGACAAGCCTGTATGTTCTATATCCCTTAGCTTATCGATATCGATGTAGCCTAGCGAATTTGATGAGCGATTTTGACGCTGTCACCGGTCGAGCGTTTGCCAGTTGACTAGGCCCTCAGAGGTGAAAACTTCTAAGATTTAATGAAGCAATGTTGACTAAAAACATAAGCATCAAGCAATGACAAAAACTAGGTTATGTCGGCCCCAATTCTGTAGGCCCAAAAAATTAATGCTGTTGTTATGCAACATGTCATTGAAATGCAAAAGAAACAGAGTAGGGGCTAACACACACCCCTGTGGGACTCCAGCATTCACGGGCTTCATGTCAGAGCACGAACCATCGACTACGACTCTGATGCTAAACCCAGAAAGAAAGCTGGCAATCCACGAACAAAATTTCTCAGAAAGCCCGTATGTTGGAGGTAGAGAGAAGAGCCCTGTGCTATACCCTGTCTAAGGCTTTCGCTACGTCTAAGCTAACTGCCAGTGCCTCCCCTTTACTCTCGACTGCCTCCGCTCATCGGTGAGTAAGATACAGTTTTCTTTTAGGTACCTTAAGAGCTGGTGGTTTGTAATGGACCCCATTACTTTGGAGAGCAAAAGCCAAGAAGTGATGGCTTTTGGCCTGTAGTTGAACGGATCTGAGCGATTGCATTTTTGAGAATCGGGTGAACAAGGGCTGTCTTCCAAGAGCTCGGGACAACGCCAGTAGTGTTAGAAAGCTGAAAAAGGCGCGTTAGAACCAGCGCCAACTCAGGAGCACACGTCCGAAGCACAATGGGAGGAACTGCATCAGGCCCACTCGACTTATCGATATCAAGGGGAAAAAGAGCCTTGTAACTGAACTTTGTAGGAACCGGACGTTTGGCATTGAACAAGCGCAATGCGGTATGGTTGGTGGAGAGGTTTCCCCATCGTCAAAGGTCGAGTTTGATGCGAAAAGAGTGCCCAAAAGATCGCCTTTCTCATTTGCAGTATGGGCCAGGCAGTCATCGGTCTTGTGCGATGGTGGAGGGACGGCTGACAAAAATTCCCTAAGATAGCTTTGGCGAGAGACCAGAAAGCTCGCGTACCCGAAGGAAGACGCACTAACGTCTCGCCAATTCCACTTATAAATGATGACTTCGCCTTGGCAATATCCTTCTTAAAGGACCTGGCGGCGAAGTTGTTTGTTGCGACCTCTTTCTGAGCGCACTGGTGTTTGGATCCTTTGATGACACCGCATTAGCCCAGGCTTGGTAATGTTGGCGCTTTTGGCGAGACGCCATTTTGCAGCAACGACTAAAGCATGGTTGGAACCTGCCGCCAATGGAAACCACAGAGTTTGGGTTGAAAAGTTTCATTCCCTGCAGTATCAACGGCAAAGTCGGCGGCGACATCAAGATTATCCAGCGAGAATCAAACTCGCCACCATGGGCAGGACGCAAAGAAACTTTGCATCCCATCCCAGTCCTCTGACCAATAATGCCAGACTCGATGTTTTTGAAGTTTCTGTGAGAGGCATAGTGCTACGAATCAGACAGTGGTCTGCTGAGCCTAGTGGTGCATCAACAGAAACTTGATAGCCGTCTGGGTGCGAGGTCAGCAGAAGGTCCAATAAGGAAGCTTGCTTGCTTGGCCCTCCACATCTGGAACCCGTGTAGGTTCGGTTACCAATTGGGACAGTCTGTAGGCCAAAGCGAAGTCATGAACGGCTCTACCCGCGTGGTCAGTTGTGCGTGAATAAAGCCATTAGACGTGGTGGGCATTGAAGTCTCCCAATACCACAATCTCGGCCGAGGGGATCCGTTGGAGAAGGATCAGTCGCCGTTTAAACGGTCTCGGTTTGGACGAATTTATATTACCTATGTAATCACCTTAAAACACTCATGATAAAAATCCATTGTAAAAAGACTCTTTTAAATTTAAAACATTTAACTCGGATGACCTCTAACCAATTCCATTCGATAAAGTGATTCCACAGCTAGAACAACAATTGGCAAAACCATTTTTTCACTATAAACTTTGTGTAATATTTTATTTTGCTCAATGATCCATATATTAAACGTTAGTTACATCTGGGTTTAAAAAAAAGTATCAAAATTTCCCGGTTTTCCCGGTACCAGAGTTAGCGCAGTACCGGAAATCCCGTTTTCTCCACAGTACCGGGACTGCAACCTCTAGTACACACCGACGTGTAAAGTCGGGTCCGCTGCTCCAGATTTTGAACAGAACATTGTTCGAAAACATAAATTACTCAATGGGCCACATTATTACTCAATGGGCCACGCCCCTTATTTATGTTTTCGAACAATGTTCTGTTCAAAAATCTGGCGCAGCGGACCCGGCTTAAGTGGTTGTGATAGGTTAGAAATTTCGAGGTTTTTTTTACTAGACAACAGAAATACAAGAATTAGGTTTTTTCCCTAATAAAAACAGTTTATAAAAATTTAGATTGGTTCCTGCGTGGTTCTACGGGGCGACCAAAGTTTCATTACATTTTTTAGCTACGACGCACCGTTTTCGAGATATTCTCGATTTTATAAAAAGTTACCTTATCATTTTTTTTGTGATAGGTTAGAGGTTATTTTTTTTATTAGATAACAGAAATCTAGCTCCATACAAAAATTTGAATATTTTGTAAATTTTTTTTTTCTAAAATGAGTTTAATTTTTATTTATATGTACATCGGATACCGCTTAGGTTCCTGCGGGGTGAAAAAAAATTTTGGGGCGACCTTGACCGCGCGCTTTGGAAGTGTGAGTAAGTAGTTGTGATACATTAGAAGCAGTGTGACCATCTCAAAATTGGCAAATCTGCCAGACACTGGCCAAAAATTACTTCCATAGTGAAAAGGTCATCCTTCATCAAGCGCTATATGTCACAGCTGCCGTTTTTGTATTTCATTGTTTTAAGTGTTCTGCGATTTTACTACGTCGTCGCACGATTAGTTCCAAAAGAGCTCAATTTTGTCCAAAAAGAGCATCGAAAGCAGGTTGCTGCAAACATAATTTCCCGAGCTTCTACGAATTCCACCTTCACGAACCGCATAATAACTGGTGACGAGACTTAGGTTTATGAGTACGATATGCAAACAAGTCAACAATCTTCAGAATGGCCCCTCAAAAACGAGACGAAACCCAAAAGACCGCGTCGAAGCCGCTCGAAAATCAAAGTTATACTGATAGTTTTCTTCGATTGTCGCGGTGTAGTGCACTACGAATTTCTTCCAGAGGGACAAACGGTGAATAAAAAATATTATTTAGGTGTCATGAGGCGTTTGCGAGAGTATATCCGCCGAAAACGGCCTTAATGGAACGACAATTCATGGATTTTACACCATGATAATGCACGTGCAAGAGTTTGTAGCCAAAAACTCGACGAATGTCATCGACCAAGCGAAGTATTCTACTGATATGGCTCCGTCTGACTTTTTGCCTGTTCCCGAGGCTAAAGCGTTTTATCTATCTATCTATCTAAAATTACCACTTCGAGAAAAGGAGTTAAAGGCTATACCTCAATCAGCATACAAAAAATGTATGGAGGGCTGGGTCAAGCGCTGGTGTAGCTGTATTGCAAGCGAAGGGGCCTACTTTTCTTGAAGGCGACAAAATAAATTTTGACGAATAAATTACTTTTTTGGTTTTAATGTACAATTCCCGGTAATTTTTACACAGAAGGTACATCATCATTGGGTATCTTTCTTTTTAATAAAACAGTTAACAAAAAGAATTACCTTTTTATAAATTAATTTTTAATTATTTTTAGCTTTGGCCTTATCTACATCATTATTATCTTTCTTTTCAATAAAACCGTTTAACTTAATTTTTTTAGAAGTTAATTACAAGACTATGTTCATCCATCCAGTCTACTCTTTTGTAAGTAAGTATAGAATTTAGTTAGGCAAGTATGCTACATCCTAGTCCGCATCGTCACTTAGCATCAGGTGAGATCGCGGTCAAATACTTGCTTTTAAAGAACTTAAAAAAAAGTTGATTATTTAAGTTTAATTTATTTTTACATGAGACAAGTCAAGATCATCCGCAAACAAGATACATGGACCCTTTAAGATTTTTGGTAAGTCGTTGATATAGATAAGAAACATTGGGCCATGAACCTATTAGTCATCCTATCACACTGCCTTGAGGAATTGAGGCGTTTATATCCTGTTTATATCTCTTTTGTTCGAACGGGTGTTTTCTATTACACTATTATTTTATTAAAATATTCTATCTCGACTAGTTGACTAGTTGTTCTACACAAAATGTGTTTAAAACTTCCATTAGTGGCACTTGAACCATAGCACTTTCGCACTTCGCACCATCGCACCTTTCGGCAGTCAAGGCCAGCTGTATTGATAAGACACGTGCAAATGTTAGCCCAAATCTTGTTTCTATGTAAGCATTTAAGAGTCTTATTCAATAGTTCAATGTCCTTATCTACATTTGATCGACCTACCATAAATATCAAGATCAGTAGTTCAACTTAGTTTTGTAAGTATTATTATTTGTCAACAGTTATTATTTTTATAAACCCTTAATAGTTTCACCAGCATAGTTTTAACTTACTAAGTATAGTTGTCTTTATTATAATTTAAATTAGCATAAATGTAAAGAACGTAATTGCTTTGCTATACGTCTAAATTTAATATATCGTAAAATACGAAACGCATAATGGATGATGCGCAGCGTAGTGATTGTCTTAAATTTAGAGGTTATTTTTTTTATTAGACAAGGTAATAATTAGCTGCCCTACTCCTGTAGGTCACGTGATAGGTAGACGATTATGCGTTATACTTTTAAAAAATCGTAATTTTTAACACGTGTTTCCAAACATACTGCCCACAGACGTATAATAACTGCCCTACTCCTGTAGGTCACGTGATAGGCGTAGCGATTGTCTTGAATTTCGAGGTTATTTTTTTCATTAGACGACAGAAATCTAGCTCCATACAAAAATCTTGTTGTTGGAGGGGGGAAGGGGAGGGTTCCCCCCTCTCCTATCTCTTTTCCCCCTACTCTTTACCATCTTCAATAACCTCTTCACACATTTTATTTAAGATGAGTTTTAATGAGAATTCAAATGCTTATATCTCCATAACTATGTATCTCCTGTATGTGGGAATGACACCGAGGAGTACCCCTTTACCACCCTCCACATACCCACCCCCCACCCCTTAAATTCCTGCACTGTGTTTTAAGATTTCTACCGGTACCTACCTAACACTTTAGTTAGTACCATGTCATGTCACACCAACTTGTTGAGAACATGATACCTAGGAGGCCAACTGTACGTACAATGTGTCACACACATCACGTAAAGCCATACCTGGAGAATATAGATTAGACTAAATCTTTATAAGATAAACTGTGATAGATAAAGCATCCCTGCAAAGAAGTCCTCCTATAATCTTGATACTCGTAACTTTGCTGATAACCGGCCACCAGAGTGCTCTTTGCATTGAGCTATTTTATGTAGAGACACACCGTGAAGTAATTTTTTAGGTACCTACTGACTTGCTGCCTCTAGGTCCGTTATCGCTTAGATCATTCACAATCAGTGAGGCGTTTGCAAAATTTCAAAATCAAAGTCAAATTATTTATTCAATGTAAACCTTTACAGGCACTTATTTACGTCAATACTAATAATAATTAAAAAAAACAGTTAACAAACTTGTAGTTAAGACTTAACAACTAATCTAATTATCTAACTATAGTCTGTGCCAGACAAACGCGCATCGCTACCCCCAGTACCACTGCACGCCGAAGCAGAATCGCGTCGAACCGAAATATAAGCAGTGGCGATAGAATTCTGTGTAAACAAACGTATCCTGGTACGAGGCAAAAATAGCGGGCAAGTGTCTCCCCTAGCGACACAAACGGCTAAAACATAAAGGTAATTTATCGTTTTTTGGGATGAAAGGTGGAGAATGATAAATCATAATGAATTGTTAACATAAGTTAACACTTCAAGGAATAAATGTGATTTCCGATTATCATGTTGATATTGTGGTAGTAGAAATTGGAAATAACTGAGTTTTTGAAGTAAAATAAAATAACGGTTGAAATGAGTTTTGGAAAACATTAGTAATAAGGTTGACATTTGTAATCATTCAAATATCTTTTTTTATAAAAACTAATAAGTAAGTATAAAAAACGTCAAATATTAATAGGTACATTAATTTGTGTGTTTTAAAATTGTTTCGTTTTTCGTCTTATCAAATCTTAAAAGCTTTCACCTCTGAGATCCAAAAGAAATATTTTTAAAAATATTTATATTCGGTTAAGATGAAGCTGCGTTTATAGTTATAGTTATATATAATGTTTTATATTTTAGCGTTTTATTAACGCTTAAATATACTTAAGTAAAATTTTAAACACTAAAAAAAGACGACAACCTCAGGCGGGCATTCCGTTTACCATAATTTAATTATTGAAAGATATTAAAAATATAGTTAATTATTTTTTTAAACTTGTCATATTGCTAAAATACCAAAATACTTTTTAGTAATTTTAAAGTGTTAAATATCGTATTTCTGAACGTTACTTTAGATTCTGTTCATTACGTTCCGTTATCCAGTCCATAACTTATTTATCCAAAGATACTAAGAGCGACACTTAACTAAAAAGTAATGCATGTAAGTATATTTTGTGTTTTTCTTTACGAACACTACGAATGTCAATGTCAAATAAACGCCATGTCTATCACTGACTGTCGCTGTCACTTCACTATTTTCCTTCGTTTCGTTGTGTTAATAAGTCGTGCGCAATGATGATACAATAAAAAGAGGTAGATGTGTTACATGTGCCAAAAAGTGGCAACAGAAAACTATGCTAATTGGCTTACCTTAGGCGTAGTCTCACAAAAGCGTTAGCAGTGTTGACACTTTGACAGTGTCAGTTTGCATGTATTTGTTTTCGAAAATTAATTAAAAATATGCTGTCCTGTGTCATGCGAACTACATAAAATAAAAGGTCATGAAATTATATATCATGAGTGGCATGCGTGAGTTTAAATTTTAATTGATTTAAGTTCTTATTATTTATCAACTACAAAATGTCAGAATAAATTGTGTCATAAAAATATAGAGTGCGACAGCAAATTGACATGTAATTCGAAATGACACAGCGCTACATGTATCTGTCTTGTTTACGCTCTTACTAGTTGTCATGCTATCTTGCTTACACTTTAGAATACGATCAAGTTAACCTCGGCCGTATAACATCGTAATATTTAGTGAGTATAGCGCATGCTCAGGTTTTCGTACGTACGATGCTTCGGTCCATTATTGAAATCATATTAGTACTGACATAACCTATCTACCTTATTTTAATATAATATCATTGGTCGTGCGTGTATTTTAGGCAACTCAATGTAGTATTTGAGGTTTCTGACATCAAATAATACATACCTAGTGTCTTTTTTGAGCGAAAATATTATTCTTTATGGTATGCCATTACTTTAAAATACGCACACCAATATTTTAGATTCAATATTGACATTTAACCTAAAAAGGTTTCAAATTAGAAAAAAAAACTGACAAGTTTTATGTCGCTATTTGTTTTTGAAATAGCATTATAATTTCATAATCTAAAAGAATTCAATAATCATAACATTAGACCTAATTATTAAAATTCAAGGCCAGGCTTGTATGGAATCTCGCCATTCTCCTTTGTCAGTGCTTGATGCTTATGTTTTTAGTCAACATTGCACACAACAAATATTTCTTTCGGATCTCAGAGGTGAAAACTTCTAAGATTTGATGATGCAATGTTGATTAAAAACATAAGCTTCAAGCACTGACAAATTTCGACGGTTGAAAGCCAGACTTCGGTAGCCAAGTGGTTAAGGCAGCCGCCCGGAATGCGGAAGGTGCGTGGTTCGATGCCCGCCTGAGGTTGTCGTCTTTTTTCAGTGTTTAAAATTTTACTTAAACCTATTAATAACAAACTTCAGTCAAGCGATGTAATAAAATAATAAGATCATAATTTGGCCAGATCGTCTAATGGAACATACGTTATGAACCGTGCCTATAGCAACTCAGTCTTTTCCGTGAAAGTTTAGTAATTTGCTTATCCCCGTGTTGAATTATTTCCTACCAACCTATTAAGGCTGCGCCGAGCAAAAACGGCAAAATCGGCAGTCACCGTTAAATCGATGGGGTTCACAATTCTTACCAAAAAAATAATAATATATGTTATTATTATCACAAAGAGTGTGTTTACAATGTATCTCTATTAATAATCTAAAATCAATAACAGTTTATTAAATAAAATTACATAAAGTTGTACAAAAAATGGAAAGAACGTGTGTTGGGGTTTAGGTAAAATAGAATAAAAAAATCGTTATTTTAGTTTTAAAATCATACACAAACAATTCTCAAAAGTATTAACTACAAGGAGTCAGTCGTTTTATTTCGTAATGTGCTTTGGTTATTTTATTATGATTTTTTAAAAACGCCTTCCATTTCCACCATACAAAATTACTATGGGCTTAGACGTTGAAATATAACAAGCGCGCAACACACAAAATATTCAGTCGCCCACGAGAACTCAAAGTGAGATTACGTCTCGATGCGGAGCGACTTGACCTTTGAAATACTACGATGTCTATTGTGTTACACAGACAGCAAAAGAGAGTAGTATTTTTTTGTTATTTTTTATTAATAAATCCGGTTTTCACTATTTTGCTTACGAATTAAAGACGGGTGACATGGTGTCAATTTGAAGCGTAGATGAAGGTCTAAGGTGTAACGATGGAGCAGGAAGGTGGCCACAGGATCTCAATAATTAATTTATGTAACACCATCGAATTTGGACTTGTTTGATTTGTGCTGCCGAGCACTTTGACCGTAAATGGTGTCCAAGGTCTGATGATGGAGCAGGATGGTGGCCACAGGAACTCGATAGTTAATTGATGTAACACCATCGAATTCGGGCTCGTTAGATTTGTTTTGACGAGCACTTAGACCCTAAATGGTGTCCAAGATCTGATGATGGAGCAGGATGGTGGCCACAGGAACTCGATAGTTAATTGATGTAACACCATCTAATTCGGGCTCGTTGGATTTGTTTTGACGAGCACTTAGACCCTAAATGGTGTCCAAGATCTGATGATGGAGCAGGATGGTGGCCACAGGAACTCGATAGTTAATTGATGTAACACCATCGAATTCGGGCTCGTTAGATTTGTTTTGACGAGCACTAGACCCTAAATGGTGTCCAAGATCTGATGATGGAGCAGGTTGGTGGCCACAGGAACTCGATAGTTAATTGATGTAACACCATCTAATTCGGGCTCGGTGAATTTGTTTTGACGAGCACTTAGACCCTAAATGATGTCCAAGATCTGATGATGGAGCAGGATGGTGGCCACAGGAACTCGATAGTTAATTGATGTAACATCATCGAATTCGGGCTCGTTAGATTTGTTTTGACGAGTACTTAGACCCTAAATGGTGTCCAAGATCTGATGATGGAGCAGGATGGTGGCCACAGGAACTCGATAGTTAATTGATGTAACACCATCGAATTCGGGCTCGTTAGATTTGTTTTGACGAGCACTTAGAGCCTAAATGGTGTCCAAGATCTGATGATGGAGCAGGATGATGGCCACAGGAACTCGATAGTTAATTGATGTAACACCATCAAATTCGAGCTCGTTAGATTTGTTTGGACGAGCACTTGGATCGTAGATGGTGTCCAAGGTCTGATGATTTAGCAAAAAGTTGACCACAGGAACTCGATAGTTAATTAATGTAAGTAACACCATCGAGTTTTGGCTCGGGTTTGATGATGAAGCGTTTTGGGTTAGTTTCATTCGTATTAAGTACTTAACTAGATTACATTAGGATGGCAACCAGCTATGTGAACAATTAATGATGCAGCGATTATTTATTGTTATAGCTAGAAACGTACGGATAGATTATACAGTTAGAAAGGCCCTAAGAGTTTCAAAAAAAAGCTTTTTTCTTCTATTGCACGAGGCCTTCCGTGGTCGAGTGGTTAGCACGCCATGTCTGGCGTCGCGCCATCTCTGAGGTCCCAAGTTCAATTCCCGGTCGGGTCAATTTAGAGAAAAACAGTTTTTCTAAATTGATTTCGGGTCTTTTTTCTATGTTTATGAATATTTATCAGTTATTTTACCATATAAAAGAGTTTCACAAGAATACTCATTTTGGTACTTATAGGTAATTGGTGTGAACGTAAACAAATTTATTTATTTATTGCACCAAGAAGGGGGCAAAATGACGCCTTAGGATTTTCCGATGTAAGGTTTTTTTTGACGTTATATTTATGAGTAAAAATATAATAATAACTTACGGTCAAAAATACCTAGTCACTTACATAAACGGCGATATTTCATAAACGTAAAGTAAAGATAGTTTCACCAAAAGTAAGTATAATAAAAAGAGTTAGTTACCTACCATTTTATAATTTCCACTTTAGATTACGGAATCGCCTGTTTGAATGGGTGAATTTCCTAAGCATTGCTTGAGGCATTTGGTGTTCAGCGTACTAAACCCTCTATAAGCTATATAAAAATAATTTGTGATACAGTACCTAGGTGGAGGTATTTTGTAGGTATGATTCATAAAGTAAGCCCGTAACCTAATAATTGAATCTGTCTAATACTGTATTAAAACTTTAGTATCTAGTGAATATACTATACCAGCTAAATAGAAAATTGAACACTGTCTGAATATAACATTATTATTACTTTCTTATACTTTTTCTTGATCTTACAACATAGTAAAAAAATCAATAAAAAATTGCATTTTAATGGTATTTTATTCATTATTATCACTAGGTTTCTCTACGCATGCTTGAGATTCATTATTACCTACAGAGTAATGAGTTACTAACTTTTAGCACCGACCGACGACCGTACCGAACGATCGAGCGAGCTTGCAGTAGTGTGCGTGATGACGCACACACGGGTGCGTGCCGCGATAAAAACCTAATCTTTGCTCGCGTCAAAAGCTCGGCGCAGTCTTAACCTAACCCTCAATACCTAACATCCTAGATGTACCTAAGCCTATCAGTGTCTTCGTCCGGAACCAAAACCTAAATCCATCACAGCAGCTGTGGGAAAAGAACGCCAAACCACTCATAACATAATAGGGAAGACAGCATAGCTCGCAGGTATTATTAGAGTTAATATTTAGAAGTATAAGCAGTATAAGTGAGTTTATTATATTACACATTAGTGGGTTCCGGGAATTTAAGAGCCCCTCCCCGCCCTTAGCATGCCGAGCAACTCATTGTTTTATTACAGATTACAGGAATTTAACATTTACTTTTGGTATTAATTAGCCTGTGGCTTCAAATTCTATTAAACTGAGGATTTACATCACTCCTTAAATTTAGTTTGATTTTATATTATTCACTAGGTTTTATATTAAATTATTTATTTATAAATTAATAGAAATTACTTTAGGAGCTTGCTGTCCTCCTAAATCTTAATACCACATTTTGAACTTAATGAACTTAATTATTCAATGAAACAACCTATGTCTTTAGGTAGTGAACAAAGGTTGAAAGCTATCATTCAAAGGAAACTTACTTCCTTGATCATTGTGCCTATTATAAAGATCTTACAATGTAACAATATTAACAGACTGAATTTGTTGCCTTAGCAGAATATTAAATCTTTAGTTTATTAACAAGATGATTAATTTATTTTAACAACCTATTTTTTTTAGGTAGTGAACTAAGATTGAATGCTATCATTTAAAATAAAATTGATGAAAACAAACTTACCTGAAGTGAAGTTTGACCGTAATTGTACGAGACGTTGCATCCGAAGAGATTTATATTCACAAGGTAGTCCACTCTTCAATGTACCAGGCATCCAACACATATTAAGAGCTATCTAAAAGAAATTTTATTAAAAAAAAACATAAAACGTTACCCATAGTATAAACACAGGCGCCATCTAGTGAATACCAACCGAGTGCACGAGTTTGTCACCCGCGCTGTCATCGTCATTCACTTTTAGAGCTTTTTTGCAAAATTAATTTTCTATGGGGCCAGCATTTAAGGGAAGGGAGGGATCTTTATATAAATCTCTTCGGATGCAACGTCTCGTTACAATTACGGTCAAACTTCACTTCAGGTAAGTTTGTTTAACCATCAATTGTACTTCGGCGTTGCATCCTCGAGATTTATATTCACAAGGTAGATGTTTAGAACACAAATTTTGCGAAATAATTTAAGTATATGATTTAATTCAACTATTATAAAAACTATTTACGAGTATAACCGATTAAATATAATTAGGTACCATATTAGTACAAACCAGTATGATAAATTATAATGAATGATAAGCCAGAAATTAATCAATGTAAATAGCCGTTGCAAAGGCATTATCGTCATTCTCAATGGTAAGGGGTCGATTGTAAAACCGTGCAAACACCAGAGAATTACCAGTCCATCCTGCAGTTATTGAAAGGCCTTTTCTGTTTGCTGCCGAGGTGGACGTGGACGCGTGTCTTACACGTGTGTGCTGAGAACAAAGAAGTGTCAATACCGCTGTTAAATAGGGTGTTTTTAAACTAACGACTTAATGTAGAACTATTTGCATTATGAATAGGCTTCAGGTGAGCATTAACCTTTCCGTTCTAGGTTTATCTCTGTAAACTTTAGTCATATCTAAGTAGGACAGTAATGTTTTTGCAAGGCAGATCTCAATCTTATTTAGAAAAAATGGTATAAATAAACAAGGCGGTCGTCGCCCTGGAGCAGATGTTTTAATTAAATCATCCCCAATGGTTTCGACATAGGTATTATTTATTTTTAAATTAGAAATTCGAAGATAACGTCTGTACTCGTTGCGCGGTTGATAACTATTTTTTTAGTAATGAACTCTAGAGCAAGTTCCTCATTTGGATATAAATTACTAAGGTGATCGATTACAATCTTTGGATCTCACGTCTCCGAATATTTCAGATGACTAGGTTTAGTCCTGTAAATACCTTTAAAAATTCGAACAACTAAATCAGCTTCACTATAACGTTTGCCCTAAATAGCTATAGCAGAACGATGCATATTTAATGAACTACAACCAATTTTTGCTGTTAACAGTTGACCGTAAGGAATTTTGATAGAATTGGAAGTGGGGAGTTATAGAAATCACTTTATAAATATCACAATAACTCCACCATTTCGTAAAAGCGACATTGTATTGTTTTAGTGAGGATGTAGACAATGAGTAAATCATCACCTCGATGGTTTCATTACATAACGATTGTCTAACTTGATCAAAGAATAGAATTGCCGTAATCGCGTCACAGCATAGGGTAGGTACCCGTAATATCGATCGTAATCGTGTCACGATACTAGATTTTATATAAGCACTGACCGTAATCACGTCACGGTACTACATAAGGGTAGGTACCCGTAATATCGATCGTAATCGCGTCACGATACTAGATTTCATATTAGCACTGACCGTAATCACGTCACGGTACTACATAAGGGTAGGTACCCGTAATATCGATCGTAATCGCGTCACGATACTAGATTTCATATTAGCACTGACCGTAATCACGTCACGGTACTACATAAGGGTAGGTACCCGTAATATCGATCGTAATCGCGTCACGATACTAGATTTCATATTAGCACTGACCGTAATCACGTCACGGTACTACATAAGTGTACAGTATGTAAGGCGGAACTGTAAGATTTTGTAGAAATCACTTGCACACAAAAACACACTCCAATAAAAAGATTAGTAAAAAATAAAATAGAATGTAGGTACTGCCTCGCGCAAACGAAGCGTCATTTGGAAGGAATGACCGAGGAATATAATTGCCGTAATCGCGTCACAGCATAGGGTTGGTACCCGTAATATCGATCGTAATCTCGTCACGATACTATATTTCATATTAGCACTGACGGTAATCACATCACGGTATTACATAAATGTGCAGTATGTAAGGCAGCACTCTAGGATTTTGTAGAAAACACTTGCATACGAAAAAACGCTCCAATAAAAAGATTAGTAAAAAAAATAAAATAGAATGTAGGTAACTACTGCCTCGCGCAAACAAAGAGTCATTTGGAAGGAATGACCGAAGAATAGAATTACCGTAATCACGTCACAGCATAGGGTATGTACCCCTAATATCGATCGTAATCTCGTCACGATACTAGATTTCATACTAGCACTGACCGTAATCACTTCACGGTACTACTTATGTGTTTTTTACTTTTTATTATTATTTAAAAAAGCTAAACGTCTTATGTATTTTTGAAAATCGATAAATAGTGAAAAAGTCAAAAAATGTGGGTAACCACAAAGGCACTAGCGAAAGTATTAATCGAAATTAAGAAGGAAACGTACTATGAAATATATTTCAATAACGTTTCTACTTTGAATGTCTCACTAAGAGGTTCTGAGGGCCTAGTCAACTGGCAAACGCTCGACCGGTGACAGCGTCAAAATCGCTCATCAAATTCGTTATGTTAAATCGATATCGATAAGCTAAGGGATATAGAACATACAGGCTTGTCTTAGTATTTTTTTGTTTGATGATAATCTAACGCTTAGGTAAAATTAATAAATAGGTAGTAACCACACCGATCCTTTTGAGTTTTAGTGAATTGAATGTCACTTTACTAAGAAATTCGGGTAGACTCCTTGAGACAATTTGAAAAATGAATCAATCGCTTTTTTCGCCGGAAGTTCGCCAGGCAAGCACGTTTGTAAATAAGTACTTATGATGACGAGTGACTTACCTACCATAATATGAATAGAATTGCCGTAATCGCGTCACAGCATAGGGTAGGTACCCGTAATATCGATCGTAATCGCGTCACGATACTAGATTTCATATTAGCACTGACCGTAATCACGTCACGGTACTACATAAAGGTAGGTACCCGTAATATCGATCGTAATCGCGTCACGATACTAGATTTCATATTAGTACTGACCGTAATCACGTCACGGTACTACATAAGTGTGCGGTATGTAAGGCGGAACTGTAAGATTTTGTAGAAATCACTTGCACACAAAAACACACTCCAATAAAAAGATTAGTAAAAAATAAAATAGAATGTAGGTACTGCCTCGCGCAAACGAAGTGTTCTAAAGCGGAATTGAAATGCCTTTTTAAAAACAAATTATTTAATAGCTGTAAGTGAATTGAAATGATTATATTTATTTGGAATAAAGACAGTGATTTATTTAATTAAGACGCGGAGCAACCACTCCGTTCGCGGACTCAGGGTAGACTGGCTCGCAGAGTCAGTCTGCCGGGACGCGTAGTTTCATGAGTTGCCAAGTCAGCATAAAACTGTCATCTCAGCACTTTAGGTAACTATCCCAGGATATAACACCTCCCCCCTTAAGAATAAACTTTGGGTCAGTTTTCCAAAGTTTATTTTGAATTTACATATAATTTTATTTCATAATTTTAACTGAAGTTGGGGGAAATCCGGGATCGAATCTGATTCAGTTATATTAGTAGTTTCTTTCTTTCTAAATAGAACTCTAAGTACGGGTTGGTTGCTTCTACGTTTACAAAATATACTTATTTAATATAAAATAACACTAATTAAAAGTAATACAATAATAATAGTTAAAACGGAATAGTGAGTACTATATTTTACAATGTGCGGATTTTGTTGTATTTTATTTATATCTATTACAATATCTTTCAGGTTACTATGTTCTAAATTAATATATTTAATATCAATGTTTTGTAGTTTTTCTATGTGCCAATCCTAGAATGAAGTTTTTGTAAATTACAACATTCATCATTTATTAAACTAAAATCTATAAACAATACAGGAGATGTTATGTTTAAAACATCGTTCTGAGTAAATAATACAGTATTTTTAGAATAACCAGTACAATATTTAGGTAATGACAAAATTCCAACTCCTTGAATATTAATTTCGAAAGGTTTCTTATCTAAACCATCTAAAGTTAGTTTAACAGAATCGGTTTGAACAAAAATCCATTTATTATTTGATATTGGTTGTCATAAATCTAATTTTCCAATTATAAATTTAGTTTTACATTCTTTCGGTATTTTATTAACTACTTTTATAAGTAAATTACTTTCACAGCTAAGTTTTACATCAGATGGGTACATGTTTGGAATCTCACAAACATAATTGCTAGGATACAGTACATCACATTTATTTAAATTTTGTAAATAGTTATATCTAGTATTATCTTTACTTAGTATGATATATTTAGCATTAGGAATTATAAGACTAAAGCTATTCAAATCATTATCGTTATGAGGTACAGGTAAAGACAAAGTTTGAAACAATTTATATTCGTCAATTATTACTAATGGGATTTGTAATATAAATACAATTTTATTTTTTATATAGTAACACAACACGTTGGATATTCTTTGGATAATATTTATGGTGTTAATGTCTAATTTAATTGGTAATTGCAAGTTATTAGGAAGGTGTTTATAATTATCACTTTATTCTGCTTGTAGTTTTGCAGGTGTTATCACTGATGGATGAATAATGTTCTGACTGGTCAAGATGACGGCATCAGTCACATCTTATACTTGGAATGATAAGAAAAGTAATGCTGTTTCTAAACTATTAAATATAAAATTTATTTCAGATTGTGTTTCCAGGGTCATCGAAGACAGCAGTTATATTTTTTAGTTTAAAGGTAAGTTTTTCTATGGCTTGATTCATATTTGCTTCATTTGTTTTTATTTGGTGTAAGGTTTTATTGTAAGATGTAATTATAGATGAAGTTACTAATATATTATTTTTCATTTGGGATGCTAGCTTTTGTTGATCATTTTGCATTGCTTCTATTGCTTCGTTAAATTTTAACCCATCGTTTTCGTCTAGGTTACCGAATACTTGTTTAACGATACTTCCTTTTCCTCCTATCCAAGCACTACGTTTAATTCTATTTTCTAACAGGTGCGAGACAGAATCGAGCCTTTTGATAATATCAAGATATCGTGTTGATAGTGGATCTAAAATGTTCATACATGCTATCTCTTTCATAATTTTGGTTTGACTACATAGATTTTTAACTGTTCTAAGAGCTAAATTTATATTTTCTAGATGTATATTAAAATGGGATATATCTACGGGCATGACGACGTTTAACCTATTATTCTTAATTCTAACAATACCTAAATAATCAAAATGTATTCCAGAACTTGACGTTATTTGTTGAACGTAATCTTGAATACTCTGGGACATGACCAAGCAAAAGGCTGCCGCAGCAACTCTGAAATATGATATTAATTATACTCTAAGTTAACATTATTTATTTAAAACTATACTTACTATTTACTTAAACAGAAACTTCTGCTAATTTTACTTCGTCAAAGTGATGTTTGACGTGTCTCCTATTTATTAGTAAGGTAAGTGTATTATTACCGTTGATCTTTACAACCTTATAGGGACCTTTCCATATTGGAGATAATGCTTTACGGAGACGCAGATGGTTCTTGACATAGACCATGTCTCCGGTTTTATATTTAACTGGACTTGAGCATTTATCATAATATGTTTTTGATGTAATTTTAGATTTTAGAATATTTTCGATAGCTTTTTCCCTTGAAAATTGCAGTCTTTGTTGTTATAAACTGAAGATGGAATAAAAGGTTTATGTCCGAAAAGTAATTCATACGCTGTATAGTTAGTAGTACTATGAACGGTTGTATTGTATGTTAACATGGCCGTATAAACGTAACGGGGCCAATTACTTTGATTTTCATCGACAAAGGATTTTAGATATTCTTTCAAGGTTGAATGACTCCTTTCCAGAGCACCTTGAGTTTGCGGGTGATATGGCGTTGACCAAAGTTGCTTTATCTTAAGAAAAGTACACGTTTGTTTAAAAAGCTCTGCTGTAAAGTTGGTACCTCGGTCAGTTAGGATAGTTTTTGGGATACCAAATTGGGAGATAAAATGGATTAGGCATTCAGCAGTTTCTTCTGCCGTCGCATTTGGCATAGGATAACCAGCAGAGTACTTTGTAAGATCGTCTTGGATTGTTAAGATATATTTAAGTTTATTACCACCGGCTTCCGGTAAAGGTCCCACAATGTCTAATGCAACCCGCTGATACGGTTGTGTTGATGTTGTCGTTATTTGCATCGGGGCTCGGTTACATTTCCTTAAAGCTTTGTTTGTCTGGCATTGCTCACATTTACGCACATAATTTTCTACATCACTGCGCATGTGGCGCCAGTAGTACTTCTCTTAAATTCTACTTAGCATTCTGTTACTACCTAGGTGACCGGAAATAGGTATGTCATGATTTTCCTTGAGGATTCTTGCAACTTCACTAGTACTCGGATATATGATTGTATTTTTATATATATGTACAGTTATTCCTGTATTATGGAACAAGTACATAATAATGTTATATATTTTTAAGAAATTATGAGCATCGAATTGATTTCGGAAATCACTAATGGCGATTTCGATTATATTTCTTGACAGTAATTCTGCTTTTAGACATTTAAGACTTTTGAAAATATCTTCATAGCTACTATTATCGAAGTAGTGAACTTTGAAAAAGAGAAAGAAATAGTTAGTGTACTTTCGAATGATAAAAAGGAGTTTAGTGTCTTGTCTTCAGAAAGTGATTCTTGAGATACTAGCCCATTAGCAATTATCTCTGACACGTAGTGATTAGACTCGTCGAGGTCTATAGGTATAATTATATTTTTTACTTCAGTTTTTAATAGATTTTCATTATGTTCTTCAATTTTAGCATTAGAATCAAATGTCTTACTATTAAGTGTTTTAAGACATTTAGAGTAAGTTTCATCTGCAGTATGGTCACTTGGAGGAGACAAAGGAATTACGTCGAGATCGTCGGGAATTTCGAAATCATCTGGAAGATCAAAGCCACCAGGTAAGTTAAGGAGCTCAGGTAAGTCGATTAAACCAGGACTTTCAGGATTTATAGGTAAAATATCAGCATTATCTTCATTATGATCGCCGATAGCGACTTCATCAGTGGGAACTACTTTGACTTCTGGTAGAACGGATGGATTTTCGGCATTGGTTTTTACTTGAATAGGATTTACAGGATATCTAGATAGGGCGTGTGCATTGCAGTTCGTTTTACCCTTTTTATACTCAATCTCATAGTCATATTCTTCGAGCTTTAACCTCCATCTGATTAGTTTTGAACCAGGATCTTTGTGGTTAAAGAGCCATTTTAGAGGCTTATGGTCGGTTACTATTTTGAATTTGCGACCATAAAGGTATGAATTTAATTCTGCCTTATTTAACGTTCTAGATGCGAAAGCAATAGGGCGATCTTTCCCTACTTCACCCTGTGATAATATAGCGAAAATTGCATAGTTTGATGCGTCACAAGTAAGTAAGTACAAACGGAACGGTAAAATAGGGATAACAAAAAATGGGCGCAGTTATTAATTTATTTTTTAATGGTTCAAATGAAAGTTGCTGTTGGTTATTCCAGTCAAACGGAATATCTTTTTTAAGAAGAACTGTAAGGGGTTTGGCTATCTTTGAAAAGTCTTGGATGAATCTGCGGTAGTAGGAAACTAAGCCTAAGAATGATTTTATGTCTTTTTGGCATTAAGGGACTGGAAATTGGCTAACTGCCTTGACTTTGTCAGGATTGGGCTTAAACCCTTGTTCGCTAATTGTGTGGCCTAAGTACGTCACTTCCTTACGAAGGAACTCACACTTGTCTGGTTGGAGTTTAAGATTGAACTTTCTCAGACGTTCAAAGACGCTACGTAATTTGCTGATGTGTGATTTTAAATCGAAGGAATAAATTACTATATCGTCAAGGTAAACAAAGCATTGCATACCTTGAAGACCGGAGAGGACTGTATTCATCAGTCTTTGAAATGTTGCAGGCGCATTTTTGAGGCCAAATGGCATTCTGGTGAATTCGAAGTGTCCTCCCAATCATCATCTAATTCCCAGAAAGCATGACAAATATAATCAGGTGTTGCCTAAAACAATAAGAGCATGGATGAAGTTTATTAATTGATCAACAAAATAGTAGAATATTAGTAGTATAGAGGTGCATTGCTGCACCAAATATGTACCATGTGTTCTCGCTCTCGGTTTAGATGACTAAAATGGTTGACGACATTTTCGTACTATGTACGACTTACCTCTCAGGGATATGACCAAAAACGAATAGTGTCGACTAAGGCTTGACTCTCGTTCGTCAGTAAATGCCGCCTGCGATTCAATCGAAATGCATTGCATACTCGACATTGTGATGGTAATGTATCACCCAATCAGACAGTAAAACTATCACGAAAGTGCAGCACAACACAATATTGTTTGTGTTCATTTCATTAGCACATTCACAAAGCGGCTTTTCGCAAAATAGGTAGGAAGGAACTTTTAAATTAAAACACATTAATTAAAATAAACGTATACGTTGACCAAAAGCTCAATGATTGACATTGACAGTGTTGCAAGTAGTTTTATTCGTCTTTTTACGAGATACAAATCGATAAGAAAATCAATCTTAAAATAATAAAAATTATAAATATCAAAAGTAATTAATCAACTATTTTAAGATAAAAGTCTGTAATTGTATAGGTTTAAGCTCTAAAATAGTTGCACAAATAGGTTTTTAATCAAAACAACATACACTAATAAGTTTAATTAATTATTTGAGAATCGATTTCAAAATCGATTAATCGATTTTTTTATGGCAGGCAACTCTGACAGCAGATTTTTGTTTTGCGTATAGTATCTGCTAGTTGAAATGCATTTCGTTATTAGTTTTAGTATTATTATTTCGCTTTAAGATTTTTCTTTACCCCGGACTTCTAAAAATATAACATTTACTGGAAAATAATGAGAAAAAATTAAGGAACCAACTATGCAAATATGGTATCAAAACATGAACATTGTGGAGTTGTACAGTGGGACATAAAAGAGTAGAAATTAAATAATCCAGAACTAAATTCACTCATTTTTTGGCAACATTGATTATCTGTCATTAATGTCAAGTGGTTGTTCAACTCTGTCCGTGGTTACGATATAAATTGTTGTTTTAGTGATATTTCTACTTTCCTGGATTTAAAACACTGATAACATGATTATGACCATCCATGGCGGTTCTCGTAACATAATATATAAGGTTTTTTTTGCGAAGTTTGGCAGAATTTCAAGACGGAACTTCGTTACGTAATCTGGAGGATATTTACCAACGTACAGCAGATTATACTGGTAAGTAAGTTATAAAAGATGTTCAAAGTATAATTATCTAAAATATGCCTATGCGCAATCGGCTAAATTCCATGAAACAATCAGTATTTTTAAATATTTTTAAAAGTTTTGGGGTTATGATATTACAAACAAAAATGTTGGTTATTATAGTTCGACTCGAGAATCTTGAACTTATTAATTTATTGGGACATTTTATCAAGTGTTAAGGGGTAGAATGTGATATGTATAGTAAATTATGTCGGTCGGCTTTTGAATCGAGTCGCCTGAATTTGAAGAAACTAACACTGTGGGGGGGTCTAAGTGATTCTTAAATAAAGGCTTATTAACATTTTAGCTGCAGCTGTTGCGGTAAAATATTTAAAAAACCACTTTAAAGTTTTGTCAAAATCGGCTATAATCACGAAAAATTACACGTTTTTAGGTAATACAATACCATATTAACCCCTCAAACCCCAAGCGGTCGCATGAGACCGCACCTACAAAAACACACTTGACTTTGTACCGTGTTTTCATAGACTTACAGACTACTTTAGTATGAACAAGTTTGGTTATTTCGGTTCTGTGGTTCATCTTATGTATTGTTATCGCACAATATAGCATAGTCTATGCTCCATTCTGTCAAATTTGACGTTGACAGTTACTGTCAAAAAATTGTCAAAAAAATCCAAGAGTGAGTGGTAACAGAACCGAAGTGTGGGGACGGGGGGGGGGGGTTAGTAAGTATGTTGACCAAAAACGCGCGAGCCGAGCGAGCGAAGCGAGCGCGCCGCGGGAGCGGCCGGCAAAGCGCCAGAAATGAGGTTTTTGTAACTTTCCATTTTTTTTTTTTAAAGTTACATAACTTCAAAATTACTTGCTGAGGCAGGAGGGGTAAGTGGGGGGTACTCCTCTCTCGTCCCTTCCCGTTCCCCCACCGATTAAGGAGACTCGATTCAAAAGTTTTACCATGATACATAACCTCAAAATACAAAAATTAACATAACTTAAAAACTACTTGTTTGCGGCAGGGTGGGGGGGGGTAAGTAGGGGTACTCCTCCCCCACCCCTTACCTTCACCACCCCCAGCCCGATTCAGGCGACTCGATTCAAAAGTTTTACCAATTATGTTAATAACTCAGTCCATAGGACTGAACAATTTTGGTTTTGTTTTTTTTTATGCATAAATGTTTTTATTGTTCAAGGTGTGTCTGAAAGTACTGTGCGGAGAATAGCTAAACAAGGCTCCGAAAATGGAGGAAAATTTTCGACTCCCGCTAAACACAGAAAGGGTCGACTTGCAAAGGAACTCGATGACTTTCATATGTGTGCAATCCGTCAGAAAATGATTTTTTTTACACTGTAAAAAAAGAAGTACCAACAATATGCAAATTAATAGCTCAATTAAGGCAACTTATTGGCTATGATGGAAGCCGAGCATTTGCAAAACTTGAAGAGTATCTGGACTTTAATTTATTAGTTATGTATCTAAATAAAAATAAGTTATGTACAATGGCTGTTTTCATTTTTACATACAAACTACTCAAATTAATTATTTTGACGACCTCCGTAGCTGAGAGTAGAGCACTCCGGACTTGGCGTCGCCATCTCTGAGATCCTGGGTTCGATTCCCGGTTGGGTTAATGTAGAAAACCAACTTTTCTATATTGTCTCGGATCTGGGTGTTGTGGTACCGTCGTTGTTTCTGATTTCTATAACACAAGTGCCTTAGCTACTTCCTTTATATCAGAGCAATGTGTAAGTGATGTTTTCCAATTATATGAACATATTAAATAAAAACAAGTATCAAGACCAATTTGTTCGACCTATCAGGGTTGCTATGTTAACGACAACAGCGCCCTCATTTAATTTCTACTCTTTTATGTCGCACTATACGCCAGTACGCGTTCTCCTTTAAAATCTTTGTCTAATCTTGAAATCCTCCTTGGTCGAGTGGTTTGTACACCGGTTTTCATGGTGTCGCCATCTCTGAGGTCCCAGGTTCGATCCCCGGTCGGGTCAATTTAGAAATTATTGTTTATCTAAATTGTCTCGGGTCTGGGTGTTTTCTATGTATAATAAGTATGTATTTAAGTATTTTAAGTATGTTTATCCGTTGTCTAGTAACCATTTAACGAGTTTCGTAATGAAGCTTATCTTGGGCTAGACAATTGGTGTGAGTGTAGGAAAGTTTATTATTATTATTATCCTCTTTATTTAACATAATTCTTAAGTTTAATTTTTTACAATATTTTATATAAAAACCTATTTACAATATAAAATATTATAAAAAACTTAACCTAGGTTGCCACCGGCAGCGGGGATAGACCCAAGCTATCGGTGGTTAGGGCTGCAGAGTGAGGAACCTCCTGACAATACGTGCCGTGTCAAGGAGTACTGCCTTTTGCATCTGACCCTTGACCCAACCTTTCAGCGAGAGCCTCTCTAGGTGTTGATCGAGGCTCTTCGCTATAAGGCCGTGTGCCGAAACGACTATCGGTACAATAATGGTTGAATCCACATCCCACATGGCGGTAACCTCGTGAGCCAAGTCAAGGTACTTACTGAGCTTGTCCTTCTCGGCTTTCACGAGGTTCTCGTCATGAGGTATGGTGATATCAACCAATATTGCTTGGCGCTGAGATCGGTCGATCACCACGATATCAGGCTTATTAGCGGCAATAGTCCTGTCCGTGATGATAGAGCGATCCCAGTAGAGCGTTGCATGACCATTTTCGAGAACTAGTACGGCACCTCTGATTCAACAAGGCCATATCGAAGAGCAAGTTGCTGGTGAATTATTCTGGCTACTTGGTTGTGTCTGTGCAAATACTCTCCGTTAGCAAGATGAGAACAACCGGAAATAATATGTCGGAGTGATTCTCCCGGACGGCGGCATGCCCGACAGATGTCGACCGTACCGTCCCTCATAATATATTTCCGGTAGTTATTCGTCTTGATAACTTCATCTTCAATAGCACAGACAAAACCTTCGGTTTCCCCAAAGAGGTCACCGAAACGTAGCCAGTTCACCGAGGCAGGCAAATCTACATCAGGCCCAGTTAGAGCCCGATAGTAGCGCCCGTGTAGCACCTTGCTCTTCCATATGTCCTTGCGATCGAGAGTGCTTAGCACCACTGGTTTGCGCCAGTTTTCTGTTGCCAAGGAGAGCGGCGTAAAGTGTCTATCAACTGCCACGACATCCAAATGCATCCCGCACTCACTGTTAAGGAAATAATCCCTGAGACTGCACACCTCACGGTTATGTAGGTCCTTGGCATTTAAAAAGCCGCGACCCCCACATCTCCGCGGGATGTACAGCCTCATAACAGATGAGCGCGGGTGTAACATTCTGGAAGTCGTGAGCATTTGACGGACTCTTCTATCCAAGGCGTCCAATTCGGTCTGAGTCCATCTTAGTATGCCAAAGGAGTATGTGAGTAGAGGCATAACCCAGCCATTAAAAGCACGCGTCTTATTGCCACCCGATAAAAGACTGTTAAGTACTTTTCTTAGGCGGCAAAAAAATCGCTCCCGTAATGACTGTTTTATGTCCCCATCCACAACACCCAAAGACTGTGACATACCAAGATATTTATATGTTTCAACTTCGGAGAGAGATCTGAAGTTTATCGTTTCGGAGAGTTGTAAATTGGTTGAATTTACTACTCTCCCACGCTGTACATGCATAACCGCACACTTATCCACACCAAACTCCATCTTGATGGCACTGCTGAAAGTCTCAGTAATTTTCAGCAGTTTCACCAAGTCTTGGCGGTTTGGTGCGAAAAGCTTGAGGTCATCCATGTACAACAAGTGCGATATAACTTCACCCCCTCTCCGCAGTTGACAGCCTAACTTTGAATTTCTCAACAAAGTACTGAGAGAATTCAAAGCTAGGCAAAACCATAAAGGACTTAGACTGTCGCCCTGGAATATGCCACGCTCTATCCTTATAAGATCCTGCGTGGCAGAAACACTATCTCGACATCCTGGTTGACTCAAGACCGTGGTCCACTGCCGCATACATGATATCAAAAAGGATTTTAAAGTTATATCAATTTTATATAACTCTAAAATCCTCACCAACCATGAATGCGGCACCGAATCATAGGCCTTCTTATAGTCAATCCAGGCTGTAGAGAGAGTCCCTCTGCCACGCCGGACCTTCTGGCATATGGTCATGTCAATGAGGAGAAGCTCCTTAGTACCACGGGACCCAACCCTACATCCATTCTGAGTCATGTCCAAAATATTGTTTGCAACAATGTGCGTATTAATTTTTGTTCTCAGAATGGATGTAAGGAGCTTGTATAAAGTAGGTAAGCACGTGATGGGTCTATAATTTTTCGGTTCCGTGGTACTACCTGATTTATGGAGCAGAAAAGTGACACCAGTAGTCAACAAACTTGGGAGTGAGCCGAGCTCTATGGCTTCTTGGAATTGCGTTGCCAGTAACTCGTGTGAACATCGAAACCATTTGATCCAGAAGTTGTGCAATCCGTCCGGTCCTGGGCATTTCCAATTTTGGGCCGTACGGATTGCACAACTTACGTCAGCTGTACTTATATTTATAGGCTGCATGGTCTCGATAGGTTCACACGCGTCACTGACAACACTCATCCATTCACCTTCCGTGTGCTCGACGGACACCGACCAAATGCTGCGCCAGAAATTAGTCATGGCATCAACATCTGGTAGCTGTCCGTCGCTCACACGTTGATCAGCTCCTTCCCAACGTCTGTATACTTTTCTTTGGTCACTTTGAAAGAGGCGATTTTGTTGGTATCGGTCCACACGCACTCTGTAGCGACGTATACGGTTTGCCCACGCATAGACTTTTTGCTTCAGAAAGTCAATACGTTCCGTCATACAAGCCATATAGTTTTCCGGACGAACATCAGTCCCAACAAAGGCTTGTGTGACGAATCGCATGACGCGAGGTCGATTATTGCCATTTCCGAAGCAAATTAGCTTTGCAATGAGTGTCCTGAACTTATTAATACGCCCCTCGATCCTCAATTGCCAAGCAGGGGCAGTCCCGGTTCGCCGCGGTACTCGGTCAGAATCCTGGAATTTGACACGAGCAACGCGACACACCGTGATGGCCCCACAATAAAGGATCGAGTGGGTATCAATTAAACTTTCACTGGTTCCAAGATAAGGAACCAGTAAATCGTTCAAGGCACTCATTAACGCCAAATTATGTCTATTCGTGGGCAAACAAGGTATACGCGGCCTAGAGTTACGCGTGTCACGATACTGTAGAATAGCATCGTTCAAAGCGCTCCTCATTTGCTCATTCGCCTGTGTACTTACATTCGTATTTATGAAATCTTCATCGTCGGGTACCGGATCTACTCGCGCCACCAAAACCGGCGTCACGGCCGGTAATTGTGGGGCAGGGCGATCCTGCACCGAAGAAGAAGCCGCACAAATACGTTGTGACTCCAGGCGTAGCCAATCAAGTGCTGACTGATCCAGCAAGTTGTTACGCTGGATCACCCGCACTTGATCCGACAATCGTTGGGCAGACACGTCTATGGTCGGTTCAAGGGCCTGAAACAAAGACAGCATCCTAACACGATACGCAGTAAGGTTAGTTCCTCCCTCTGTTGCCCTGTAGTAGGCGCGCATGCAGTTCTCATTTATTTGTTGAGTCCATCGCATGCGGCGCACTACACCACCGGTAGCGGGGGTCGTACGCGGGGCAGATTGCCCCACTGATCCCAAGCGTGCCGGCAGCGGTGGTCGTCCACGTCGCGCAGGTCGTTGTGGCGGCGGAGACGGCGATCGCCCGCTCACGCTGCTCGACTCGTCTCTGGTAAAATCATCAGACGAGGAGCTTACGGTCGGCGGAGCGGGCGATGATGGAGGGCGTGCGCTTCGTCTTGCTCTTCGTAGTATCATACTTTCATTTTTATTATTAGTACATTATGTTTATTGTTTCAGGTCCGTGATTGTATGTTTGATCAATTTTTGTATGGCATATTGTGTTGACATACGTCACCATTCTTCAATTTTGTTATTGTTGATTTTCTCATTTTTAAATTATTGTGGTAGTTATATTTATATGTTTTTGATATATTTTTAGCTGGTTTTCTCGATAAATAAGTTTATAAACTGTTGTAATTTGTCAAAAGACTTGTTACAAAATAAAATAAAATACTTGCAATATAAATGATGTGACAGGTGACAAGAGCTTTTTTCTTTATATTATTAAATATCAAGATTTGCTTTAATACATAAAGCAGTATTAATCGAGTTACACGCGTTTTCTGATGCGTCTCAAGCAGCATACGCTTCGGCGATATATCTCAGATCAATAAATAGTGAGGGAAACATTTCAGTCAAGTTCTTTGTTCAAAAACTAAAGTTGCTCCAGTCAAGTAAACGACCATTCCGAGACTCGAGTTACTCGGCGCATTGCTTTCAGCAAGATTAAGCGCGAAGGTCCTTACGGCCTTTCGGTGTAAAATTGTTTCAGTTTTTTACTGGACTGACTCAACTGTAGTGTTAAGATGGTTAGCATCTCAACCGTCTAATTTGAATATGTTTGTCACCAATAGAATTAGTGAAATTCAGCAACTAACTGCATCTTATACATGGAAGTATGTTTCAGGTCCCGACAATCCAGCTGATATAGCGTCTCGTGGTCTGAATCCTGCGTCTATCCATTCAGCTAAATTATGGTGGGAAGGTCCTACTTTTCTATAGAAAGAGCAATGTGATTGGCCTCAAATGATTGATATAAAAACATCTGATTTACCTGAGACGAAACCTCATCAAATAGCTACACTACATTGTAATATCGAAGTACCATCCTATATTATTGACTTTGAAAGATTTTCTAGATTTTATATATTACTCAGGGCTATGTGTTATGTTTTGCGGTTTATCAACAACCTTTGTAATAAGAATGATAAAGTCACAGGTTCGTTTAGCACTGCTGAACAAAGTAAAGCATTAAATCTATTAATTAAACAACACCAACAAGAATATTTTGCAGATGAAATAAAAATAATAAAAAATAATAATACATTACCTGCTAAATCTCGTGTCCTCTCGTTGAGTCCATTTGTAGATGATTCTGGAATTCTGTGTGTAGGCGGTCGTCTCCAGAAGTCTGCTGAAACCTATGAAAGAAAGCATCCAATATTATTAGATTCAAACAACTATTTAACACAATTATTATTAGTACATCATCATAAAAAGCTTTTGCATTGTGGTCCTCAGCTTTTACTGAGTGACCTTAGAAACAAATATTGGCCTTTACGAGGCAGAATTTTAGCACGAACTACAGTTAATAATTGTAAGCTATGTAGGATCATAAAGGCAAAATGTTTTAATCCCATAATGGGAGACTTACCTTCCAGTCGTATTACTCCGAATATCCCGTTCCAAATTAGCGGTGTTGACTTCGCTGGGCCGTTTTACATCACCGACCTTAAGGGTCGCGGTTGCAAAATTTCTAAATGCTACATGTGCCTATTTATCTGTTTCGCAACCAAAGCAGTACACTTAGAAGTCGCAAGTGATCTTACCACTGAGGTGTTTATTTTATGTTTAAGACGTTTTATAGCTCGCAGGGTTATGCCTTCGATATTGCATTGCGATAATGGAACCAATTTTGCCGGCGCAAACAATTATATTGCTAATTTCTTAAAAACCAATTCTAAAAATGTTGAGGGTTTTGCGGCCGACGAAGGCATACATTTCAAGTTTTCTCCTGCTTGCTCTCCCTATTTTGGCGGTTTGTGGGGGGCAGGCGTCAAAGCCGCTAAGTATCATACTAAAAGAATATTAGGGGACAGGCACCTAACGTTCGAGGAGCTATCGTCTTTGTTTTCACAAATTGAAGCGATCCTCAATTCCCGTCCTCTCACTCCCCTTTCATCAGACCCTAGTGACCTAAATCCGTTGACTCCCGCACACTTCCTGATCGGCAGATCTTTAACGACGCTGCCTTCAGAAAACCTGATTGAGGTCAACCCAAACAGACTGAACCGTTATCAGCAGTTGGAGTGCATGCGGCAACATTTCTGGGAGCGCTGGAGAAAGGAATACCTGAGCGAGCTACAGCAAAGGTCGTAGTGGCGAGTAAAGGAAAAGGGACTTCAAGAAGGAGAATTGGTAATCGTCAGGGATGCCAATCTACCGCCTTTGAAATGGCGTACGGCACGGATTTAAACCCTATATCCAGGATCGGATGGAGTCCCACGAGTTGCAGATGTACGCACTTCCAAGGGCAAGTATGCCCTAAGCAGAGCCATCCACAATCTCTGCCCTTTGCCTGATACGACGTTGTCAGCAGTTCCTCGTAACCCTGCAGTTTCCAAGCGAGGGGGAAGATGTTCGGGCCCACTGTCCAATGACGTCACGAAGTAATCGCCGCCGAAAGGGGTCGCACAAGTCGCGCCATTGCGCTGACAGCTCCGACACACGCAACATCCTTTTTACATTTAAAATCTATTGTTCTAAAACCTATGTACCAAATATTGCCAAGTATACGTATTATATCAATTACGGAGTTCTCATTACAAAGCGACATCATCGGCGCGATCATATATGTATGCGAGGAATGCATGAGCCGTATAGGTCGTGAGAGCTGAATGCATGTGTGTATTTGTGCTGAAGTGCTGGATTGTGTATGAGCTGAGTGGGTTGTGTATGAGCTGAGTGTGTTGTGCATGAGTCACAGCTGCTGCGACTCATGCGGCTGCTTCGCGTGCGCGAACGCGTGCTGCGGGCTACCACTGGCCCACTGTCACGGTTGCTCCCTTAGGTGCGCTGGGAGCCAATGTGCTGACGACTGGTAGGACTGAGTCGAGTCGTCCGGTCGGTGAAGGGACGTGTGGTGCTCGACGCACCCACACACTCTGCATCCCTTCACCGACTTGCACTCATCCTCATAATGTGGGCCGAGGCAGTGGGGACATTGCTCGCGCGCCTGCACAAAATCCCAGCGGCCCTGTGTCGGCTGCGCATTGTAACGCGCGCACGCTATCAGCCTATGACCCCTAGCCCTGCAATAGGGGCAAAAAGGCGCGTTTGAACTGGGCCCGGCCTGCATTGTGTAATGTAAAGTAGGTACTGTGTGCGTGTAACTGTGGGCGTAGCATGTTTGGATGTTAGGTAGTGTATGTAATCACCTGTTTGGTGGAAAAATGTTAATTTCCACTGAAGTTTTTATTATTCTTATTATCATCTTTTATTATCTTATTATCTTATTATTATTATTCTGTTTTATATTTAGATAATAGGTAATTTATGTTAGGTATTAACATAGGTATAAATGTTAGTGTAGGTATATTCTAATAGTTTAAGCTTTTGTAATTTGTAATGATAAATTACTAAACTAATGTGAGTGGGCTACACATGAATCGAGACGGCTTACAAAATATTAACTGCGGAGGGGTAGAATTAAATGCGTGCAATTATAATAAAATTTAAATAAAAATCAGCGGACTGGATGATTTGAAATTGTCGCTGGATATATCCGGCTCGAAGGACCAAAATGTAATTGCCTTTGAGGGAACGGCGACTACAGAGGGCAGAGGTTCGTCCGGTATATTGGTGGCAGTCCTGGTGCGCAGAGGCCGATTACGCGATCCCATTGGCGGACGGAGGTGCGGCTGTCATTCGTGACGCAACGTTTCGGCGCGTATAACACTATTATTATAATAACTACAAGAACTTTTATATGATGTTACTTGCTGCTACGGAACCCTTCATGGGCGAGTCCGACTCGCACTTGGCCGGTTTTTTTAACTTGACGCAGTGTTTTGCAAGTGGACTACTCAAATGTTCTAGAATAACTTATTGAAAATGATTGTTACAGTCTGATTATTGGGTAAATATACAAAATACTTACGAGAATAAGCTGTAATCCCATTCAGCCGTTTTTCCACATCGGAATTTGCAGTATGGCAATACGTAATTTGGCATATTTTCTATTGTTTACCTCAAATTCGTTCACGCACAAACACGACTGCACTAGAGGGCGCAAAACATCAAACAAAAAAGTACTTTGTGCATCAAACTGAGAGAGTTGTTACCACTTGGTAATAAGTTTTGATCTCTATGTCCTCTCTATTAGTAATAGTTTAATGTCTTTGATATTTTCTAATACCACTAAGCAGCCATATTCGTTCTCTAAATGGACTCGCCTTTTATTAAGCGCCATTTATGAAGTCATTAGGCACCAATATCTTTTTTTTTATCACGAAAAATCGCCCATTGCGTATAAATAAATTATTTTTGCATGATGGATGGAATGGAACATTGTAAAATGCTTAAAGTTACTATATTATAGTAACTTTAAGGTAAAATGATACTCCCGCACTGCCCCCCGCACTGCCCCGTAACTCTGCTCTGCTGACTCTGCTGTCATGATAGTAATGTGACAATGTTCGGCCGGCACCTTAGTCGATTTTCGTTTTTCAGGTATTATTTAATGTTAAATAGGTACCTACAATGAGCTGTGTGGTGGATATGCAATTGAAATATTTAAACAGCCCAATCTAGATTCGATTTTCGAGTTTCGAGTAATAACATTTTTAAATTAATAAATCAATGTTTTGTGTAAATTTTCCATTAAGTATATATATTTTTAATTTTATGGTATATTGAATAAGAAATAATATTTAGCAAAAAATAACAAATGAACAAATGTATAGTTTTGGCCCCACTGTGAGACGGACGGACAGCAGAGTCTTAGTAAAGGATCTCGTTTTACCCATTGAGATAGATACTATAGAGGTAACTTCGATGTGAAAAATTTTCACACATGCACAAAAAAAGGGGCCTATGTGTGCGTTACTAAAATGTTGCCAGCTCACAGTTGTCACTCCCTAAATGTGGGTAAATTTTATACAATGTTAAGAACAAATACCAAGTCTCGACCTCTCGACATAACACCTCTCATTTTTGTGTCGGATGTAGAATGGTTAGGATAAAAGAAACGAAAACATAAAATCAACAACAATGTATTGTGGATGAAATATCAATCAATCTTTGAGAATTATTATTATGAAAAAACGTTTTTACCATGTTTGAGTTGTTAGTTTTGAGTCCCCGATATTTCGGCGCAGTTGCATGCACCATGATCACGGAGTAACGCATGCAACTGCGCCGAAATATCGGGGACTCAAAACTAACAACTCAGACATGGTAAAAATCCCGTTTTTTCATAATAATAATTGTAGTGACCATGAAAGTTTAAAATATTTGAGAAATTTTATACAATATAAAATAAAATAACACGTGAAGCCAAATTATAATAACTCTTATTTATGAAACAATCCGTGGCCTAAATTGTTTCTTTCTAACATTAATTTCAACGTAAGTTTAACTTTTAATCGCTGTTTTTAAATAAGGATCAATCTGACAAAGTCAAGATTATTTAAGTGAAAAAGATGCATTGCTGCTTTGGTTCTAATGTTTCTTCAGTACTGCAACTACTGCACGATTAAACCACCTGTAACCTAAATACTTCATCTTAACTTTTTGGAATAAGTACCGAAAATTCATACTAAAATTTATGAGAATTTTGCGAAATTGCGGTCACTGATAAAACCAATAGAGAAGTTAAAAACAAACAAAAATTTTGATGCTAAGGGAAAAATATATGAAATAATAAAAAAATGCAAGTTTTGACACCAAAATCTCACAAGCGACACACTTTATGATTTGTGATACTTACTTCTAGATTATTTTTATTGTCAGTACCTATTCAATGTTAAATTTGCACTAAATTGATAACTAGATTTCAGTAGGAAACATTTATTCTATGGTATCTGAAATACATCTTGTTTTAATTTCTATTGACGATTGACAACTCGAGTCAGTCATGTCAGACAAGAGTACTTTACTTTTATTTTCTAAGACAGAAACATGCAGGTTCTATTCAATCCTTATTTTAACATTCAAGTCCTCAATAGTGTTCGTGTTATCAAGTTTTGATAAGTGACTGCGATTTCGCTAAGATTTCTATTTTATTTATTTTTATGTCTCCATTATTATTTTTTTGAGTGTTTCGTCCTTAGGAAATCTAAAATAAATAGAAAATAAACGATAATTTACACTAGGCTGGCTTGATTCTCGTGAGGCCCCTAAAACCTTAAAACTAAATTTATTATTTTCTACCACGCTTAGTCTAACGCTCGAATAGATAGGAAAGGTAAAAAGTACAGGTGGATATAATTCAATTAGATAATTTATTTTATGCTATTCGTTCCATACTAAAAAGTATGGAACGAATAGCATAAAATAAATTAAGTATTATTGGGGTAAAGGAGAACCGGCACTTTCCATAGAAAAAATGCTTAATTTGTATACAATAGAATTTGGTCATAAAGTAAAGCTAATATTATTTGCCACCTAAACCAACTTTTGTCTTATTTTTATCGAATCGCGGATAAGAGTTATTTAAATATTACATTTTTTTAATATGGAAACACTAAGTCTTCTAAAAACAGACATGTTACTTTAAAAATGTCTAACGTGGCTGCATACACCGTAATTCTTTTGCTTTTAAAAAAGGGAAATGTCAACAATGCCGTCACGTCATGTGTGATTTGACCTTAGATTAGATATTTGACCCTTAGACCTAATCTAAGGATTTGACAGCTAGCGGCTGTCATTTGTCAACAACTGTCATTTGTTGACAGATATTGCCAGTTAAATAATAAATAACAGAATAAAAAATTAAAAAAGTATACAACTTAAGCATAAAACGCCGGGTCTCCTTTGCCAAGTACCTGACAATATTGATTACAGGTTATGTTGAAATAATTTTATAAAATTTAGTATTAAACCAAAAGCACAAATATTTAAGACTAGAATTAGAGATTTACAAACATTTAATAGTATTTTGAATAGAAACAAATCAAATATTGCATGGTAAATTGCTAATAATCATCACGAAACCAGATTAACAAAACTTACGTAAGAAACGATATTCCAGGCACTTGCCACTCACTTCTATTACTGCAATGTTTGACTGAACAACTCGTTGTTCAATTAAGCCCAACGGAATAATTGCACACCTTAAATATTCACTTAAAAAAACAAATAATTATTTGGTAGGTAAAATAATGACAGCGATTTGTTTGGGGCCAAGTGTGTCGCTGGCTCCATGTAAAATGTTGCACAGTTTCACCGACACGGTCCTTTCTTCCTATGTTTTGTCTTTGTTTTACTTAGGGTAAACATGATGTGCCGAAACGGAACAAAAGTAGTAATGGATTAAGGCAGAAAGAGATAGCAAACTTATGCTCTCTCTATAGTTACAGATCTATTTTGTCGCATTTCTGGGCAAATGCCTTTTCTATTTAAAATATGTCAGCAGTACGACGGGTTAGTAATCCGTCACAAAACCGGATCCTACGCATCGTTAAATCTAAAACAAACTGTGTGATCTAGGATTTTAACCCAGTACCACAGAAAATCGAATGGAGCACTCAGCGCTTCACTACTTTGCTTATTTAAAACGAATTTAAATAAAATAAATAACTTAAACGAAATAAAATAATAACATATTGTCTAGTGCGAACCAGGTTTTAAGTCTGACTTCATCTCTTTTATCTATTTTATATAAAATAATTGGGTGCAAAAACGAAAGGCTGACTGAAGGAAGCTCGGAGTTCGGATTTTTTAGGACTTCTTGGCGGGAAAGTGAAGCGTCATGTCTGCAGTTTTGTTTTATTTTCTAAAATTTGTGTTTTTTCGAATATTAATGTGAAATATTGGATTATTAACCGTTAAGTGTTTGTGAACGTGCATGAGTGTTGGCAAATGAAACAAAACAATGCAACATCACTTTTCAAATTCTCTCAAGTAGTCCGCGTGAGACCTCAGTAAAGTCCCACATCTTTACTGAGGACTCAAGGGGTTTGGGGAACATCATTTATCATTCATCTTAATCATCACTCATTATCATCAAGGGAAAAAACAAATAAAAAACTAATGACTAGGCAGTATGGCTCAGACCTTAGCCTGTTCCTTCATGGAACAAATATATAAAAAAAAATCGGATTTTTTAGCTCGCGCGCAATAATAGCTGTCAAAATTGTTTATCGCTAATAAAGTTAGGTTACTTTTAAACTTAATCCGTAAATCTATTAAAAATTTATAGTATTAGCTATAATTAAGCGATAATATGGTAGTGAAAAGAGATGTGAGATAGTTGTAATTCATTCCTCTAGCTGTTGTGTTTTAAACGAGGAAGGAACCAACTAGATATGCCTGAACCTGTCAAAAAATACGCGAATATTTTGTGATTCAAGAAAATAACATAATGTTCTCACACAATGTATGAAAATGACAATGTTACCTGTACCCCGAAGCGTTGTGCACTTACAGAGCTAACGAACGCAACAAACAATGTTTCTCCGACTGCCAACCTCAAACTATTGACTAGTGTCGCGTTGCAAGAGAACGATCTCGTAAGCCACAATGCATTGCAATACCCAACGCCGCCACCGAGCGCTGTGCATCGCAAAGAGAAATCCTTGCAGATATTATGTGACAGGTAAATGATAATTTTAAAAGTTTTGTTACCTTGCCATCCTATCTTTCAAGACTACTTAGGAGTCTTCTTACTACTCTCTAACTTTACCTAATGTTATTCCTTTCCAGATTCATTGAACTGTATCCTCTTTATGGAAAAAGTACAATTGAAATTCAATTAGATTGTACTGCAGCACGTTTAGGAGTAGAGAAAAGGCGAATGTATGACATTATAAATATACTAGAAGCGATGCAGTGTGCCGTCCATAAGAGAAAAAATACCTACCTGTGGTATGGAGGATCAAGACTGAATTCTTTCTTGAAGATGCTGAAGAAAGAAGGGGAACACCTAAAGCTGTCTGATGCATTGCGTGGAAAGGCACCTAAGCCACCCGCCCCCAAACATAAGACTCTTGGAGTGATGGCACAAAGGTTCCTTATGCTGTTTTTAGTGGAGCCACCGGTAAGTTTGTTAAACATACCTCAGTGATTACATTCACTGTGGCATTGCATCAAGTAGTTCCTCATTTAAATATTATTGTAATTTGTTAGTCAATTAAGCATTATTTTGAATTGTGCTGAATATAGAACTACCTCTGGCAAAAGAATGACAATGTTTAGTAATTTTATGTTTATACATTTTCACATTTTTTCACATCTAAAGCTAAAAAAATTGCCATTAAGTAACTAATAAAAAACTATGTCACTTTTCACAGAACACACTTATAAATCTGGAGATGGCAGTGAGGGTGTTGATCGATATGTCAAACAAGAATCGGACAGCGCTTTCACCCGAACAGCAGGATAGACAACACAAATCCAAAGTCAGGAGGCTCTATGACATAGCTAACGTTTTTATTTCAGTTGGTCTCATTAAAAAGGTATCTGGAAACTCTATATTAAAGAAGCCAGTCTTTAAGTATGCAGGACCTTTCAAAATTACAATGTCTGATGAGGTTTATGACACTCCGCCGATCACACCGTTGACTATGTTAGGACAACGGAGTCCATGCCAAGTATTTGCCAGCAAGTCCAAGCGAAAGCTGGAGTTTACAACTCCTAATGTCTGCAAGCAAAGAAAGTTTGGTGTCAACACACAAATAAACGAACCATCGCACAAGTGGAATGACATCCTGCTTGTTGCTAACATGGAGTTGACTAAAATGAATAGTGGCAAAATGTTGTGATTCCTATTTATAATACACAGTTTTGGCTGTCTCAATCATAATAATATGCAGATTGTATATGACACATGTTATTAGTTATACAGTTTACATGAACAAATTCCGTTATGGGCTCTCATACATTGTCCAATTGACTCATACAATTTGACAGCTTAGATGTAATGTTGAGTGTTACTGAAACTTTTTTGTGACATGCTTGCGAATAGCATTTACAGGACACTTGTGTAGATGCAATAATATATAATATGATTATGTGTACCAACAGCATTGGAGTAAGCATTCAAGGCATTGTTTGTTCTTGTTTCTGACTGACTTATTTATAATATGAACTCATAAATTATTTAAATATATGATTTGTCTTCCAGGAGGTGTCTTTAGTTTAACATAAATATATTACATTGTTTTGAATAACAGTTGTGACTCGAAATATTTACAAAACAAATTATTTATTGCTAAAAGCATTCACTTGCTTTTGAACATAAATATTACCTATATAAATGCATGCATTGTATGTTATTATCTCTTTGTTTCTTTTCTTTGAGATCTTTTAATTTATGTATATTTAAAAAAGTTTTTTGTTAATGCTTTTTTTAAACAAATTAAACTATTTACATATATTTCTGTATTAAAATTAACATTAGATTGTGTTTCTACTTATGACAAATTTTTATGAGTTGTTACTTTAGAATAATGTTTGTTATTGCAGACAGTGCAATCAATAGATTATTATAAATATGGATGACTAAAATAGTGTCATTATTATGTATGTTTAAAGCATAAAGTTACTATATTAGAGTAACTTTGTGGTTTAAAGAGACAAAGTTTAAATGAATTTATTAAAAAATTTATTTAAATATATTGTAATAAAATGACCGAAAGTTATCAAATTGTATGCAATAGTAACCTATCTTATTTTCTACATTTTGTAGAAAACCTCAAAGGTAAATTTATGTTTGTAGTAATTTTAAAGATGGTTATAAAAATCTAATCTTATGACATAATATACTTACCTGTTTTATTGCTTTCTTTAGGCTTGGCCTAGTTTTTATATGATTATTATATTGCCATTATATTGCTAGAAGAAAAAGGTTTGAAGCCAAATCTTCTACACCACCTATAATTATTATTATCGCCCGACTTCGGATCTGCCACATCAACAACTTTCTTAATAGCAATCTTCATAAATACATACATTGTTCTATGGTCAAAAAGATCGATACTTTACGCACCGACGCAAATCGTCTTAAGATGTGGACTCTCTTTATAATTAAACCAGTATTTATGATAAATTCGTTTGATGTTGTACACCCAAAGAGAAAAATATACGATTAGATATATTATGGTTGTATTTAAACCCTCTGCTAAAAAATTTAAGTGCCTTTTTTAAAGCTGTTTATTTGAATGCATAAAATTGAGACCACCAGAACCAGAGTAACCAAAACACAAAATACAATTTGGTGGATATGGGCCAAAATAGTTTAGGCGAAATTTTAAGTAAATGTAACATTAAAAACACCGTGTTTAAAATTTACACAGTAAGATATTAATTATTGATAAAATTGAGGTAAACTATTTAAAAAATCCTGTATTTTCGTTATTTGTATTTTTTTTATTCAGTGAGCCACTATGGCATTCGGCATTTACAATGTATACATAATAGGCCAACATGTATGAACTTAACGTCATTTTTATTATTTTAAATGCAACTAGGCCAACATGTATGAACTTAACGTCATTTTTATTATTTTAAATGCAACTTCCCATTTTTCAAATTAAGCTTATTACTAGCTTCTTTACTTACCTTACAGTATTTTTTTTTATTCAACTGTTCATATTTTGTGGAACATGTGGCTTGGGTCAATATGCTCTTTTAATTTTGTGTTAAAAATCACAATGCCAGAACAATTTTTTAACGCCATCTATGATTTTTAACTTAAATTACCTTTTAGCCATTTTGAATTTAAACTTAGGGGTTTGAATAGGGGCATTGCCGTGGTCAACTAAAAATCGCAAATTGTGGTTTGGGCCACTCTAGTTTTGGTGGCCTCAATATTATAAGTGCCTTAAACCTAATAAGATGTTTAAGTGAATTAATATATTGTAAGTAACATTAGACCCCTGTAAGTCCTGGGATTAATAAAGAACTGATGTCACTTTTAAAAGAGTAAACTTATCTATCATATTATAACAGATGTTCATCTTATGATATTATAGACATATCCATGTTTCTCGCATTAGTAAAATTATGTGAATAGTTTTATAAAAGTTGCTTTTTATTTTCTATTTGTTTTTAAACTGTAGTTGTATTAAACAATATCAAATGAACTTGGAAGTTTTTCTTATGAACCTACATATAAATGCACTTTTTTAAAAATATAGTAAAGATTTATTGGTTAACATTATAAAAATACATGCCCCTAAAAGATTAGCTTCTAGCCTAAAATAAGTTAACTTATATAAAACGTGCATAAAGAATAACCATAAAATAGTCATGCTGTTTTGGCCATCTACGACTTAGTCGTTAATTCATGTTCGAATTTTTAAATAACACCGCGAAATGTGAAAAGCGTTGCGTCCGCACATCCTTTCCTAATATCCCTTTCCTTCGCCATACTTAACCGCTGGTGTGAGCGAGAAAGTACCACCGCCAATCAACGACCCGACGGGCGCCCGCGACGGACAGCGCCCTCTGCATTTTTCTCGAGTACTAAAAAGTATCGTTTTGAAAAGACACCGCGAACGCGCCGCTCCCGAAAATTATCATAAAATCAGCTAAAACTTCAATTACTAATAATCATAATAACCCGCTCATTAAGTCAAACTGCCCGCGAAGTGAATTTGTGCGCAAAAGGAAGAGGAGATCAGCCCAGGCCATTGCTGGTCGGGTCATTTGCTGCTCCAGAGTTTGGTGAGTCCTTTACTTGTCTGTTTTCTTTCTACTCCCGATTCTACAACGGACAAGACTTCCATCCTGACTACCTACGACGCAGCGCTATTCTTTTCTACATCCAATTCTAATAAGTAATAGGTAATTACTCAATTATTCAGCCGCACGCCACAACACATGCTATTAAACAGTTTTTAAATGATCGGAATAACTTATCTGTAAATAAAACTAACATGTATAATTTGTAATATAAATATATTAAATTCTAAAATATGTACACACTTATTTAAATCAGGAATATCATGCTGTATAATAGTATAAGTATATTATTTTATTCTCAATACTTATCTCAAAAAGATTTTACACAATTTTAAAATCCTTAAAGCGGTTTCGACTAGCGCTTTTTCGGCGCGTACAAACTCGTTTTTGGAAGCTTGTGTATGCGTGTATGTGCGCCTTTTGCCACACGCGAAACTCTTAGGGCTATAACTAAACGGACGGTTCTCCCGCCGCGGGAATCCGCTTCTGAACCGCACTAGACACAATTAAATATGGACGTTGTATGCTACATACTAGGCGGGAGAAATACGACCGCTGCATGCAGCGTCAAACCGAAAACTACACGGGCGGTTTTCCGCTATTGCACTAAATATTGAATGAAATATTCCCGAAGTTAAACGATTACTTAACACTGGTTCCAAACATTGCGCTTCACTTTATTTTTTTATAATTATATTAATAGTAAAGCTGCAAGCGCAGTTATCAATGGCGGATCCATGTTGAAATGAACAAAAGACAGCGATAAACCGCGTCCCGTGTAGTTTGATGGTCTGCGGCAGCTTTGTCGAGCGGATTCCGGCGGCGGCGGGAGAACCGCCCGTGTAGTATAGCCCTTAAGAGCGTTGACACACAGACGCGGTTGAACCGAGAAAACACCACACCGTTAGGAACTATTAGGTAATCTGTACGTCAGCAAAGACGATTGCCACGTTTTTCTTTAAAAAAAAATCAAACGCACACGTATCGGCGTTGACGGAAGCACGCACGCGTCGAAAAAAACGCAGGCCTGAAACCGCTTTTATGTTTCACAAAAGTAGTTAAGTAAATATTATTGATTTTAGGGAAAATTTAACATTTTTTGTGCAACTAATTGCATAAAAATTATTGGGCATTTGGTATTTTAATTAAATATTAACATTGTATCGGTTAAATTAATATGTTTAGTACCCAAACATTAGTCTAAAAATTCTACTGAAGCGACACACAATTATCTAATTTAGTAATATTGCTTTTAAAATATACATAAATCAGTTAAGTTATGTAATATTCATATTTTAATAATCAATCAATTTAACTAAACAATGATTATTATCCTCCACGAATGGTTACAATAAACAGTCATTTAATCATTTATTCACTAAACAAGATTTAACTAACAGTTTAATTATTTTAATTTTGCTATCCATTAAAGCTACAAATAATATAAAATATTATTATATTTATCAATGATTTTTGCTGTTTGCAACAAAAAACAGGCAAAGTTTAAGTATCAATAACAAGATGATTTCTTAATTCCCGATAGACTGTTGGTCTAAAGCTAGGACAGTATTTGGGCCAAAACGTTTTTACTTGTATATCTTAAGACAAATAATTTTAACTCAGCTTGCAACAAATATTTACTACATTTAAGTTCTATTCGCCTGCTATTAGAAAGTTCCCTGAAAACCGATAGAATAGATTATTTCTAGTAATTGACTATAGCTAGGAGAGAGATCCTAGACAAGTGGCACGAGAACTTTTAGGCATTGTTCACACCAATCGGATTGTCCGCTATGTGGGACTGTGAGTATGCTCACTGTCAGCCCGTGTGAACGTGCTGCAGTATGCGTTCACACCAAACCGACAATACGCTATAGCTTACAATTCGCTACTCTCGCTGTCGTGTCGAAGATCGCGACTATCGCGATATACACGTCTGTACTCATTGAAGTTTCTCGAATGAATTGTGCCCGCGGCGCAGCAATCTAATACCTGGATTTTACAAAGCTGCTAAAAACAGCTTCCTGAACGGTTTTGGTAGGGGAACCGCCTTAAAGCATGCAACGCATCTGCGATTCCTCTGGTGTTGCGGGTGTCCATACAGGTGACCCGCCAGCTCGTTTGCCTCTATTATAAAAAAGCAATGTTAAATACATTTAAATACCTTTACAGTAAAAATATTTGAGGTACATAGTTGCAACCGGTTTAAAACCGGATGAAACGTGTGGAATGAAACGCATCCCGAGTTGATTGCATTAAAGGAACGGCAACATTTATCACAAAAAACTCGAAGGCAAGGCAGTTGGTTTCACGTTTATTTTATTTCGCAAGTGGAAAGTTCACAGGATGGTGAAACAAAAGCGTTACTGGTTCTGCTTTCGGATGCACTAACACGAAATTTAAAGATAAGGTTTTTACGTTTCACAAACTTCCCAAGAATCCTGAAAGGTAAGTAAACAAGTAGGTACTTGTCGTATTTTTAGACAATTAATAATAATTTGATAATGTTTTAACTAGTTTGATGAGCGAAATAGACAAATTCAATGCAGTTATAATATCTACGTATAAAAAGTCAATGTACTCAATTTGTCAGCGCATAACCACCTACTTCAATTTTTGGTAGTTAAGTATTACTTATTTAATAATATTGTATTTTATTAATCACAAACGAACCACGAAAAAGCGTATGTCTTTACGGTATTTATATTGTAGTATTTCAACCCCATAAGCGACACACGGCCATCGCGGGTTAGGTACGTCAAGATCGCCAAGGAGGATATTGTGAAAGCAGCGGCGGGCGCGCGCTCGTAGCGCCTTAGATATAAGATTTACTTTCGATTGGCCGTTGAAAGAGTTAGGTACGAGTACAGGTGCAGAGTTATTTTGGACCATATTGGCGCGCACCGAAGGTTGCTATTGCATTGCAATTGTGTCGAGAGTGAACTTTCTGCTTGTATATTATTCTGTGCTAATACGCTATTACGTTCGGCTACGTAACCAATCCGCGTCCGCCGTACATAGACGCATAGTTCAAAAATCGGCTACCGAGAGTCAACGACTGCGCACTAAATAATAAACTCTTCTTTAATCTGTGGTAATAGCGTATAGTCCGTTGTTCGGTGTGAACGAGAAGTAAATATATATGGAAACACGATCAATTGCGTAACGCGCGCTTACAGTCCGCGGCGGATAATCCGTTTGGTGTGAACAATGCCTTAGAATAGAATGATATGTCAACGATAAGTCATTTAGCAAACTATAAATTCGTAATTTTTAACTTCAAAGAGCTAACTTATGTTACATCATTCTATAATCAATTATATTCAGCGGTAGCTATCAAAAAAAGTGAGCATTCGCAATATAGGTATCTTTACAGGTAACTTTTGTGACAATTTATTGACAATCGCTAACGAATCGATATAGAGAGGTCACTTGTCTAGGGAGCCAGTATTGTGCGGTGCGGTGGTGTGATGCGACCCGGCGGGGGCAGGAACAGAGGCAGGTGGCTCTGTCACACCTGTTCGATCATCGCGAACTGTTCGGAGCCGTCGGCAGGCGGCAACGCCTCCGCGTCGAAGAAGCTCGCGTGCAAAGCCACTACGGTCACCGTTGCACCTGAAGAAAAGTGATTATATTTTGTTACAATAGCCGGCTTACTTGCGAGAAGCTACTGAGAACCCTGGTTCGAGCAGTGGGTAGCAACTAAATTACTCGCCTAGTGCGAACTAGTCTTAACCCATGGGGTCGAAAACGACCCACAAAACAGGCTCATAGTCTATATTTTCGTAAAGAAAAACCATTCATCGAAATATAATTACAAACTATATCTTACAAAGAGAATAACACTACTATCGATTAGTATTAATTGTTTGACTACTAGATAAAAGTGCATATATTTGGGGGTATTTAAAGTTTTGATTTGTTCTGGTGTTGTAGTTTTATAGGTTTGCGCTGACAACAATGTAAGTTGTATATGCTATTTTTAAGGTATTTGTAATAAAACAGGCTAAGCAGATAGTTTTATTATTGCTTAACGTAATGTAATAATAAAATTTCAGATAAACTTTCAATTAGTTACTTAAATCAAAGTAATTTCTTGGACGGGTCGATCACGCCCTGCGGGGCACATCTGGTACAAAAATTGCTTAGGGAGATGGATGGAATAAAACAGTACTAAGAGTAATAGAAGCTATTTTATTTAATAAAAAGTATGCATAGTAGCCGCTAAACATTTTTCTTGACCATATAGATTGCATTTTTTACACATTTTGATGGTTTTGTTTCTGCACAATGACCAAACATTATGTGGTCTGCTGCATGTCCTCTCACGATGACAGAAATACTTGTAGCTACGTGAAGCTTGTTTGGCCCGTCCAACTTGTGTCCTAGCTGTGCATCACGATGCGAAACCCCAAAGTATCAACTACATCTTCAACCAAAACAATATAGGGATATACAATTTCTTTCCTCTCATTGTTATACGATATACCTCTATGTTAGCATCTAATGATCAGCGATCCACGCCACCCTTATATTAATAATATTTATGGATAACATGAGGTTGGTTATTAATTATTTTTAATCCTACGTTTCGCGGCGACAGAATACCTTGTACTTTTTGAATCTGATTTAATCCATATTAGTTGGATAATACTTGCTTGCGAGATCTTTTGGTGCTACCTTTGATACTCTGGAGTTTCGCGGATCCAGTTGCAAGATCCTAGCTTCTTAAGTCTTATACAGCTAGGGCATAAATTGAACCGGAAAGATACAGCAAGAAACAGCTACTCAAGCTACTTGGTACAAGTGTTCCTGTCAGTGTGAGGAGACCTGCGTCAGATCACTTTTGACTAGTCAGGTTAGGCGACGATATACATTGTGCAAAAACAAAACCGTCAACCTGTGTGAAAAAGCAATACCAATCTTCATGACAAATTATTTGAGCGTTGCATTAATAGTTTTAAAAGAAAATAGCCTCTATAACGCTCAGTACCGTTTATTCCATCCATATACCCTAGGCATTTTTTGTACCAGATGTGCCCAGGGGGTCGTTTACGACCCACTGAAAAAAAGGTACTTTCAGTTGTATAAAAAAATTAAACATATTTTTCCTGAAGAAGCAGTGATAAATGGTTGTCAAATCCAAAAAAAATCATAGATATCGGAGTTCCAAATAATTGTGGGCATAATATATGGGTTAACTGTGGCCAGGGACCCTACTGTCACACCTCTCAGAGCAGATTACTTTAATCTTACGTGTGGGAATTTGAAAATACTAAAGGTATATTACAAGGGTAAATAAGGTAGGTTTCACATGTTATACTTAGAAGATATCTAATTTTCTATTAATTACCAAAGGATTACAATACTACTTTATTTCTTTAATTTTATTTGTATTGGCGCACACACTCTACCAACCGCTTAGGCGTCGGTTATACAAGAAGGGCACATGTATAATAATAAATATTAAAAAAATATTACCAAGAACCCAGAAGAGCACAGCCCCGACCCCAGCCAACCAGCACACGAGCATAGAAGCCGCCGCCGCTACCATGTACTGCTGTGTTTTCGTCAACTCCCAGTTCCCAATCTATGGAATACAGGACAAACAAAGTCAAGAGAAAAGAGGTGTGTAGAAATTAAACTCTTTAGAGTATATAAATGTAAGTACCTAAAGTAACATTCTTACAACATGGTTGTATTTTTTGTTACTATTGAAATCTAGAGTTTTTTCAACGTTTCCGTTATCTTTGAGTTTATTTGAGCGTTTTTTAACGCAAATAATTGAATATTACGAATCTAGAACACGATTAAGGCAGTTGTCCCACCAACGGCGAGGAAACGACTAACTATCGACTATTTTAGGGGGTTAAAGTTACTCGCGTCCGTAGGTTTACCCTCGAGACCCTACACGTGACCCCTGGGTGGTGCTAAATGAGTGACACTGACTGAGTGGTAGAGCCAAGCTGCGTTGCAGCACGCATTGGGCCGGCTCGCCCGGCGTAATACCACCCTCTCACTAATATCCGGCGTGAAATAATAGCACTTGGTGCTGTTGTGTTTCGTCCGACCAGTGAGAGTTCCGGAGGCCTTTCCCTCCCCCTCACAATTCCTATTCTTTCCTTAAAGGCCGGCAACGCATCTGCGATTCCTCTGGTGTTGCGGGTGTCTATGGGCGGCGGAGATTACTCTCCATCAGGTGACCCGCCTACTCGTTTGCCTGCTTTTATTATATAAAAAAAATCATTTTCTTGCTCGAGAAACGTACAATAGAACTTTCCGTGTAAACAAAAGAAATGCTTATTTATATAGTTGATCGCTGACTGTTCACACTGTCGGCGAGGACTCGCTCTACTAACAGGCCTCCGTCACTCTATATACTTGCACGCTATAATTACCTACCGCCCGGGCGCGCCCGGCCGAGCGGTCTCGGGCCGTTTGCGGACCAAATTCAGTGCGGTTTTCGCAAGCGAAGCGCATGCACGTTGTTCAATTTTAATTGTTCCATTCGTTTCTACGCGTGTGTGGTGCCTTATGTGCAGTAGATGGGTCTGCCGTGCAGTAGTAGTTTTTTATTTTACCTACACACGGACCTCTATTTACTTTTGATGATGATGTCAGCACCAATTTATAAAAAAATATATTTTATAAACGATACAATTTTAAACTACCACCTATAGTCAGAACATATTCACAGTTCTCAGTAAAATAGACACAAATAGTTATTTATGTTAATTTAATTTTATCGAAGAGGCAGCCCTACGATTGCTGTGTGATCGCGCGGTATGTTAAATAAAAATCGCTAGTTTGCTTATTTGAAAATTAATTTTAAATTAGCAAAGTGACGTAGCAATGTATCTCTACTCTACTAAATTACTAGCACAGGTGTGAACTAGGCATTAGCGATACTCGTTTGGCGATCAGAACTCACGCCGAGTGACCAGCGGAAGCGGTCATTTCCCGCCAAGAGGCTGCTATGCGATTCTTTATGCGACACATAGACGCTGCGCGCATGGCTGTGATCTGCTGTCTCTTTCTAATTCTATGAATATGAAAGAGACAGAGTCAATTCTTAGCGCTGCGGCAGCCGCTGCTACTCGGCCGCCGCGAGCGAGTGGCGCCAGCAATCGCCCGTCTCACTCGTACACTCGCTTATAGCCCAGCGAAAAACTATCGGAACTACACACTCGCTTTCCGCTGCTCGCCAACTCGTTTCTAGTTCTAGCTCGAATCGCTTCTCGTTCATCGTCGGCGGTGGGACAACTGCCCAAAACAGGTACTTACATTTTATTTATATATTTAACTGTTTTTATTGACATAACAAAATAATCTACAATTTCAATAAAGCAGCTCCATCAGACGATCTTGTAAAACTTGCTTTTGCTTCGGTTGAATATGTTAAAAGTCGTCCTTATTTTTCATAGTTACTTTTCATTGCACACTGTGTAGGTGAGTGCATACAGTAGAATACTTTAGGCACAAAAAAGTATTCAATAAGCTATGTACCATTGTACTATTTAAACTTAAAGTATTATGTTATTATGTATGTTGAAGAGAAAATTAATTGAAACTAGAAGATAGATTTGATTTAAGTGTAACTTACTTTATAATTTGTAAGCTGAAACATTATAAACATTTCAAAGTCAATTAAAATAACCCCTTTAAATTATAACTACTAAAATACTGCACTGGTCAATGAAATAGTAGGTTTTATCTGTGTTTTAAAACTTGGACCATGTGTTGATGAATTCGACATACGAAAATTGGATAATGTACACACACACACACTTGTAGACCAACTAATCCAAAACTGTCAAATTTCTTCAATCGATGTTGAACTTTATTCTCCAGTGACAAAGTTCAAAATTAATTAGGAAGTTTGACATTATGTGGCAGGTTGAAGTGCTGGCGTTTGTACTTAGGTATGACGTAAATCATTTATTTGTTGTGCTTACACAAATTCTTTTATTTTTTATTTGAAATACCTAATTATGCAAATTCAAATGGTAATAGGTCAAGGATCATAAGGCCGCCGGCGGTCGCGAAACAATTGATTTTCAATTGTGCCTGGTTTTACGGTGCTCAAGGGGTTAATTATAAATAAGACAGCCCTAGAATGACATGCAGAATCGATGGGTAACTGGTTTCCATTTGAGTGACTGCCTTCTTGTATGTATTATTTTTCAAAAATGTGTACAAGAAGATATATGTATCATTATCTTATGTGTTTCGGTTTATGGTTTCTTTAGATCATTTAATAGGCATTTTAAAATTGCTATCACATCATAACTATTTTACTGGTTACAATAATTTAACATAATTAAATTGTGTTAAGTACCTATATAAGGCGATTGCTAGAAACCGCAAGAAACTTCAAGGGCTGGTCAGGTCAAGTGTTTAACATGTCAAAAATGACAAAAAATAAATTCGTGCTTTTTTTTATTTTTCAAGAAATATTCATTTTATGAAATTTAATTTGATAGTCTTTGAGTATCTAATTTAATTTAAAGCAATATCATAAGAAAAATAAAATAAAAGAATATTTTTTTTTATCTATTCAATAACTATTATTTACAACACGCGGGCAGCGACCGGCCATTGACCCATCCGTCTGTTGACCCGTTCGCGTCAGCTGGGCGATAAGTACCTACGTTAGTCTGCAATCTTTTTGTTATATTTAAAACACTTGACCTGACCAGCCCTTGGAGTTTCTTGCAGCTTCTAGCAGTCACCTTACATAATCTACAGCGTGTTACTTAACACGAGGGACATATTTAATCCTATGGTAGTTTATTACTTGAGTAAACATAAACAAATAAAAAAAAATACTACTCGAAGCATATGAGTACAATAATTCAGAAAATCGACGTTAAAATTTCATAAAATTTTCCGTAATGTTTGGGAACCCTAGTGCTTTCGACTCATTTACGCGTGTGGTATTGAATAAGTCGCTGTCGTAGTTGGTGTGACCTGTTTTTCCTTCATACTTGATCATATTTGATCTTTTCCCGCGCTTAGTGTGTACTAGCGTACACACTAATATTAGCACATTAATAGAATAATTATGCAAAAAAGTTAAAAAAATATATTTATGAATCGGATCGGGAATCGACTACCTAATGTCCCTTGGTTTAACTAATGCGATGTATTTTACCTAATAAAAAACAAATGCCGAAATGCTTGTACATGCATCACTTCAGACCTACTCGGCAAATTCTTTTTTTGTTGTGTTCAAAATTGTCAAGACTAGGTTTGTGTGAATTTTTTTTTTGGAAATTTGTCACGGCATACATTACCTATATCCACGCAGACGAATTCGCTGGCGTGCCGTAATATTATAAAAATAAAACTCACCTTCCATGTATTGGGTCCTGATGTTAATTTTCTATATCCAAAGAAACTTGCAACTATCGCAATTAAAAGTAGAGGCGATGTTATTCTGAAAGCATTAGAAAGGTCCTTAGGTCTTATATTAAGAATTATAAGCAAAACAAGATAAATATGTAAAAATTGGGGGAGGGAACAACAGTCACATGTAAACCACAGAGCATAAAAGTCCTTATTTACTAGAAATTGAGAACTTACAGACAGTAAGCAAACAGCCCTAAGGATACCATTAAATAATTTGCTTGGAAGTACTCAATATTTCGGTAAAATCTGCGAGACAATCTTGGTATTGAAGCTGGTGCCTAAAACAAAAAAAAAAGGTTCATGAAATCACTAAACTCCTAATCATTGAAAACTTAAAAAAGTATTTGTATTCTTAAAAATCAATCGTGTAAACATTATAGGTGATTTTTTCACTAAAACAATTTTATTGCCAGGAACCAACTGGTCTAATGCCGCGTCCGCCGCTTGGCACTTGCCGCAAACTCGAAACCTCTACAAACGTTTGGATTTGTGATTCGTTTGACGGAACGGCTACAAGCGCTAACAAACCAAGTCAAACCCTCTATTCACTCTTAAGCTGGCCACTGACGATCAGTTTTGCGCGTCAGTCCAGGCGTAAAACTGTGGCATCACTCTAAATGGTTTTACGCCAAACAGATTTCCCCATTCACTGGCGTCACGCCGGCTCGTCAGTCTCGACCGGCCGGTACAATCAATTTTGAACTTTAGTGTTTAGCTCTAAGGATCAATATTCATTGGAGAAGTTCGAACTGACGCGAAACAATCAATTTTGAACTTTATTGTTTGGTGCTAAGGATCAATATATTCATTGGAGAAATTCGAACTGACCCGATTGGATTGACGATCACACACTCACGGTCAGTTTGGCGCGACGCGCCGGCTTTACGTGTCGCGCCGTCAGTTAAAACTCTGGAGTGACGATTCGACATTCACGATCAAATTTTGGACTGACGTCAGTTCAACTGATGGGAAAAACTGATCGTCAGTGGCCACCTTTATGAATTTGTGACGGCTTGTTGAGGTTTGCCAAGCGTGTGGACGGGGCATAAAATATTTATTTTCAATGTCTTTCAAATATTTTTTTGTTCTATAATAGGATATTAAAACTACACTTCTGGACACATCTATTGGCCCACCTTAGAGTTTAGGTTTCTATGGCCCCTACTTAAATATGATTGCTAGATTGAACAAAAACTATTGATGCAGTTTTAAACCTGATACATTTTACCATCTTTTTTGATCGTATTGTTTTAAATTTGAATTCAGAATACCACACGACATGGAGCTACGCCTAACAAGTCGGGTATGCGCCTTGATGAAGGCAGTTGATTTTTGAATAAAAAACATGTTTTATCAAATAAAGGTTTAATTTAATAACGCGTGTTGCCTCCATGGGCATCTACGACAGCTCTCATACGATTAGGCATAGAGTTTATCAACTGCTCTATGAAATTTTGAGGGATCATCTCCCATTCCTCTTCTATGGCAGTTTTCAACTTCTGCATCGTCTGGGCAACTGGCTGACGAGCCCTAAGGCGAAGGCTACACGTAAAGTATTTATCGTGATCTATATCGCGATCTGGATTGACTTAACGTAGAGGATCACGGTCACACCCTACACGTTCAATATTTATCACGTCAGTATTGCGGCTTCCTTTGCGCGGTGCGGACCGTGCGAACGCTACCATGGATACAACAAGAAAAGTTAAAGCCTGTATAGCTATTATTTTAGAAATATCGATAAATAAAATAGTGAAAAGAAAGCGATGGATGAAAAATTATTTTCTATAGTTGGACCGTAGACTATTTTTTTTATTATAGAAATTTTTTCATTCTGCTATATTATAGGTATCGAACCACAGGAAATCTCGAATGCGAATCAAACCCATGACCTTTAATTGTTAAATTCACGATGAATTTTGTTAATATTAATGTTAATAATATTTATTTGTGTACATTGCATGCCTGATCACGGGCAAACTGTTACTATATATTTTTTTAAGAACTTGTTACACAGTTTAAGCAATAAAGGAATTCTATTCTATTCTATTATATTCTATTCTATTTAGATTGCCGGTACTGCTCTAACCGCTAAGCTACCGAGACCCCTTATTTTATCCTATTAATTTTTTTGACAATGACAGTGACAGACAACACTTTTTTTTATAATATATTTCTTGACCATGGATACTAGTCCTTCAGTCGTAATATTAGAGTTCAATGATTATGCTTAAACTGACGATAAAATGAGTGATGAACGTTTAATGCTAAATGATATTCCCCCAACCCCTTGAGTTCCAGTAAAGATTCTTTTGACTTTACTGAGATCTCGCACGGACTTCTTGAGAGAATTGGAAAATTGATGTCGCACTGTTTTGTTTTATTTGTCAACACTCATGCACGTACACGAACACATAGCAGTAAATAATCCACCATTATTTCACATTAATATTCGATTAAACACAAATTATAGAAAATAAAACCAAACTGCAGACATGACGCTTCACTTTCCCGCCAAGAAGTCCTGACACAAGACTGTCTAGTGTTGCCAAGTCAAAAAAAAATTACAACAACATTACTCCTCAAATTCTCTTAAGAAGTTCGTGTAAGATCTCAGAAAAGTCCCACACCTTTACTGAGGCTCACTCAAGCATGTATTGGCTTAGATTAAATCAAAATAGCGGCCTAGACTATATTATACATGTCTATTATAATCAAAGCATAGCAGAAGATACGGCACATCCTTAAAATCGTCAACTGAAAACGGGCATGATGTGATGCACAACTACATGCATGCACTCACACCGCTGTTATTCTGATTTAACGTTGTACGATGTTGAAGGAAAAGAGACAAACCAATTTGTTTGGACGATAGCGGGAGCAAGACAAGCGTGTTACACTGGTGTGCGTCAGAGTCGAGTCCTGCCAGACCTGCGACTGAGTGAGTGAAATTAGGCGACGGGGACCTAATCTAAGCTGTCCTTGCGCCAGAGGCGAGTCACCTACTACGGGATGTCGAGATGCAAATTGACCTTGGAGTACATATTGCTAATAATTTAAAATGGGTAATATCACATCACTGCCATGACAAAAAAAGCTAACAGTTTCATTTACTTAATCAAAAAAGCTTTCGGGTACTTAACACCTGAAATGATTCTCAAGATCTTGTAAGACCGATTTTAGAATACGCCTTTCAAATCTGGAACCCATATTTAAAAAAGGAGTAGAGATAGTTGAGAAAGTACAGCGAAGGTTCTCAAAAATCCTAAAGGCTTCGAAAAATAAACAATTGTTCTACTTCTCCCAAAACACACACCTAAGAGGCCATCATCTCAAATTGTAAAAGCTACTATAGCGGAACAATCCGCACAAGCACTTCTTTAGTAACAGAGTCGTCGATGCTTGGAACAAGTTGCCAGCTGAAGTGGTTTCCGCACAGAACACAAATCAATTTAAAAAATAGATTAGACAAGTATATGCAACTGGAAGAAGTTTTAACTGCTTGTTTTGTATCAACTGCCTGAATGTCAATAATAATAATAATAATTCTGCTATTATACCAAAGAATACGGCTAAGTGCCAAAAGTAAATTTTGAGAAAAATTCTCGCAAGTCCTAAGAAATCGAGGGTGTCCCACTACGGGATGTCGAGGTGCAAATTGACCTTGGAGTACATATTGCTAATAATTTAAAATGGGAAATATCACATCACTGCCATGACAAAAAAGGCTAACAGTTTCATTTACTTAATCAGAAAAGCTTTCGGGTACTTAACACCTTAAAGCCTATATTTATGGAAAGAAATAAATGCGAAAATAATAATAATAATAAAATGCAAAAAAGGCGCGAAATGGTGATTCTCTAGTTCTATGAGAATAATTGCAGTTCTTGATAACTGTTATTTACGTCTGGGACAAGTGAAACCATGAACGTAGAATAAACCTAACTGTATACTACCTATTGATATTACAAGCAACTAGTATGTAACTTTACTCAAAGTCTCAAAACATGTAAGTCTGTATTCATTCCTTAATCCGTTACCAGCGCCCGCGGCCGTTGGCTTTGCTGTCAAGCTGACACTTTCTTCTGCCGTCGCCTCACGTTCCAAGTGTTGCCAACACGGCCCTCCTGCATCATGCATGTCCTCAGGCACGCCGCAAACCAGCAGAAATCACCAATCTAAATATCGATGTTGATGAATAATCTGAAAATGTTTGTAACGTTAATATAAATGGGCCATCATAACTCGGCCTATCATGACCATATTCCTCTTTGAAAATCCTTACAGCCCCTCAAGGCTCTTTCAGTCTTAGGAAAGCCTTGGAATGGTAATGCAGCCTCCGACGTAGTCCGATAGGCACGACGGCGGGCATCTCTACCAGGTTCACTCGTAAAAAGCTCATGTATGTAGCTCCATTGAGTCGGTCTAAAAAAAACGGACCAACTTCTCGGTCCAGTTTTTTTAGACTTAGAGGTTAACACTGAACCTATGTTGAAAATGGTCCGGGCGCGCCAATCTTGGGTTTTCCTTCAGTCCAGTAGTGGTATGCTCCGAAGGGTAAAAATCAACTGAAAATTTTCTGTTTTATAGGTATTTATAAAAATCTCATGTTTTTATATTAAAGGTACGTTTCGAGACGGACCGCAGACTGCAATCGCAGGCGACATTGCGGCTATTTCCAAGCGCGGCTGCACAATGCGTAGAACAATGCCTCGGTCACTCCAGTACCTTTGTGCGAGACAGAATGTGGAGAAAAAGTCGCCATTTTTGTACGTGAACGTGACACGCAATATAAAGTTACTTTATGGTGAGGGTGACACGTGTAAACTCCCTGCGGTTCGCGACACCACTGTGGTGCTACAGTGACTGCAGACTGCAGTGCAGTCTGCGGTCGCTGCGTGCCGTGGCCGCAGGCCGCAGTGTTGCCGCGCTTGGAATGAATTTTATAGAAATGCATAGAAACTAGTAGTGTCGCTTGCAGCTGCAGTTTGCAGTCTGCGGTTCGTCTCGGAAACGTACCTTAACTACTTGGTCGTCGGTGTTACCTTTAATATTTTCTGAACTAATTTTTTAGTTTTCCCAATAGCTGGTACCTATTCGTCGCCCTATTGCTTGTTTGTCCTATCTCCATATCTTCAATTTTACAGTAGACGAGTTTTATCCTCTTTAATATAAGGAAGCTATAGTTTATAGATTTGAAGGTTTTTCTTAATACATGAGTTACTTATGAATTGATTGATATAAATTTCATCTATAGATGGTAATCAATTATACCTTATTTTACAGTTTTTATGTGGAGATAGGACAAACATGCACAAAAATAATTACGTATGTGGACTTAGAACAATACCTCAATGGAGATAGGACAAAGTTACAGTTTTATTTTTGCGTGCTTGTTTGTTCTATGTCCTAAATGTATATACAGAATGGTGTTTAAATCACTAAACTAAGTATTACTTAATTAAAAGGAACTCCAGTTTCAGTTTTATCACTTTTGGATTGCTTCGTGTTCTGGGCCTCAATTTAATACTGACTAGCATAAAACATGTGTCTTTGAAAACTTTCTTTTAGATTTTAAAGTACTTAGGTATAAATAGCGAATGCATTTTTTGAAAAATTAAAGTGTAATTTATTGATGTTTTTAAACTGAATTCTTTGTGCCTGGTTTCACGGCAGCTGAGCTTATATTACATAAAATTTATCCAATTTTTATACAGCATAGTTGGTGGGGCATCCGACCTGTAGGCCTATTCTCTGACTCGACTGACAGTTAAAGTGATAAACACCCAAGGAAATTCGTCGTACATTGCGCGCTCGATCTGTATTTTTCACTAGCAATTAGCATAGTACACAGCAGTGTTAAAGGAATTTCCTTGGGTGTTCATAATTTTTAACTGTCAGTTGAGTTAGAGAACAGGCCTGCTGGTATGTTAGTATTTTAACACCTTTTACCGTATTATTATTTTATTCCGATTTAACCTGTAAAGCGCCCTTGGGTATAAAACTTCCCAAAATCAATAATCGAGAAGTCCCGTGACCAGTCAAAAAAAAAATAGTTGCAATAATCCTTTGTTGAAAAGTGTTTAAATTGTGTGAAGCCGTCTTTATGTGTAGGCCGTATGGAACGAATCCCTTGTCCTCTTTAATCTTAAGTCAATAATAAAAAGTAACAGACTTAAAGAACAAAAATATATAAATACGGCAGGGCGCTCTAGCGGTTATGTATTTAACTTAAATGTTTTTACTACGCGACGCGACGTCTGAAATATAAATAAAAACTTAAACTTAAACCAAAACTAAACTTTTTTTGAATATTTTAATATAACTAATAGTTTGGTAAAGTTGGCTGAGCTTGGAGGTTGTAAAACGTCGTTAAAACAACACCCTGTTTGAATTTCATCACTGAAGTAAAATGTATGTTCTGCTCAGTTTGCGGCTGCGTCTGATTATAATTACTTTTACAATATGTTCTATACATAATTTAGCATTTGTCTAAAACAATTAAATATTAAAAACTCATCAATTACAACGAATATACCAGTTTTTTCTGAATTCTGGTGATGTTTTTAACCATATTGACAAATAAAACAAAATGGCGGGGATGCTGTCGCGGGCTATGATTGGTCGATTGAGTGGACATAGAACACTCAAGCACTCAACATTTTTTACGATGTTGGATATACAACAAAAACTGGCATAGAACAAACAAGCACGGAATTTTCGTTACGGTGTCATGTCACAAATAATATTAAAATACCTTTTTAGTTGTGTTAAAAGAAAAATGTTTTAAATATTTTTTGACTAACAGGACCAAAATTTTAATCTTAAAAATACTGCATTTAAAAGTCATTTTCGACAATTTAGTCGATAGGACACACAAGCACTAGGGCGACGAATTGGGAAAACTAAAAAATTGGACTAACTTTCTAAAGTAGATATTCTTGAATAAAAGCTATAGCTTTGATGGCTAATAGCTTCACAGCCTTTATAGCCATTTCAGAGGGTTAGGCGTTACTCTTGTCAGACTAGCTTTAAAAAAACAAAGGTCTTTTAAAGACCACTTTGACAACCTCCTTGGTCGAGTGGTTTGTACACCGGTTTTCATGGTGTCGCCATCTCTGAGGTCCCGGGTTCGATTCCCGGTCGGGTCAATTTAGAAATTACTGTTTTTCTAAATTGTCTCGGGTCTGGGTGTTTTCTATGTATAATAAGTATGTATTTAAATATTTTAAGTATGTTTATCCGTTGTCTAGTAACCATTTAACGAGTTTCTTCGAAGCTTCTCTTGGGCTAGATAATTGGTGTGACTGTAGGAAACAAAAAAAAAAAAAAACCACTTTTACCTTCAACGAATAGGCTTAAATAAGTCAAACCTGAAAGGTTATTTAGGCTTTTAGGCTGTCAAAAGCCTAAGTTACGATAATAGCTATAAAAAAGGCTGAAAGCCTATAGGCCTCGGCAACACTACACTAGGCAGGCAGGGACTGTTAACGCTTGACAGCGGACCGCTATCTAGTTTCACACGGTTTTTGGATCTAACTAGCTGGTCTACTTGCGCTCTACACGAATTCTCTATACTTTTAATATTGAACCAACAATAGTGGTTTAAAAAATGTGATTATAAACACGGTTGTGTTGTGATTGATTAAGGTATGATTTTATTACGGTAAATAATAATAAAAAATATATTATTCGTTGTACCTAGCCCACACACGTATAATTATACGTCTGTGGGCGATAATTTGATAATTTTGTGTAAGTGTATAGAGTAGGTAAGCGTGTAAGCGGCACTTTATCTCCATCGGTTAAGGAACCGTAAGTTTTGCGGTAAAATAGTGACGCTGCCTAAGCTGCCGTAAAGTTTTTGTTAGACAACAGAAATACTAGCTACCCTACTCATGTAGGTCACGTGATAGGTTAGAAATTTAAGACAATCGCGAAGCGCAGCGTAGCGATTGTCTTGAATTTCGAGGTTTTTTTTTATTAGACAACAGAAATCTAACTCCATACAAAAATATCTTTTGAATATTATGTCGTCTGAATATTACCGGCGGCGTAATACCCCTATGGGGGTATTACGCCGGTCAAGCCGGCCCAATGAGAGCTGCTACGCAGCGTGGCTCTGCCACTCAGTCAGTGTCATGTCATTTAGCACCACCCATGGGCCACGTGTAGGGTCTCAAGGGTAAACCTACGGACGCTTTATAATCACAGACGTATATACCGACGTCTGTGTATAATACATTGTAGCATCATCTCACAATTCTTAACTTCATGCACATAAGCCACCTATGTCTGTGTATGCCACAGACATATATATGTTTGTGACTTATGCACAATAATAATTCCTCAGAACAATAACTTGTTCTCTCTCATATCTGTGAAACAAAAAAAAAACAAAATTGACCAACTAAGAACATACTTTTGTCTTTGCTTTTTCCGGAAGTTAAATATGTCTCTCTTGTCTCTGTTGCACTAACTTTTTTTTGTTCTGCATCATGTCATGGCTGAAGCTTGATTACTTTCCTTGCAAAAGCGAGCTTGGTTTTCTTTGAAAGTGAAGATTACCGTCAGTGTTTAAACTTTTATTTACATTTGTGTGAAATAAATCTTCTCCTATTCAATAATTCTAAGAAAAATACATATTTCGAAGGTACTGAAGTATGATTCTTCTGTTGGCTAGCATAGGAACTCGACTGTGACAAAATGAACGACGGCGACTGGATTTGCAGTGATGCGAATTGCGGAAACATCAATTTTGCGCGACGCCTCTCCTGCTATCGATGTAATAAGGATAAGCCTGAAAGTACGAAGCCTTTCAAAAAGAAACTTGGCACAGAGATTGGCAAGTCCGCTGCTGAAAAGTCTCGCGGCCTGTTCAACGCAGATGATTGGCAGTGTAACAAATGTGCGAATGTAAACTGGGCCCGGCGTCAAACGTGCAATGTTTGTAACGCACCAAGATTTGGTGAAGTATGTATCTTTATAATAAAAAAATAACGATGAAATCAAATTATAATTTTGCTAATCTGTATGTATGGCTAAATAAATACCTACCTATTTTTATAGGTTGAAGCGCGAACCGGATACGGCGGCGGCTACAATGAACGTGGGACAGTGGAATACCGAAAAAGAGATTCTTCATCTGACGATGAATATGATGAGTTTGGAAGGAAAAAACGTAAACGCATGCCAGAACCTAAAGATAAGGTATGTTTTAAGTCATCTAACATAATGTTATTATTTCTGTTCATTTACAAACAACACACAAAAACAAAAATCATATATTTTATTCGCTTTTAACATGTAAATTCAGGTGATTATGGAATTTGAAGCTAAGAAGATTTTAAATTAAGTGCGTTAAACTTTTGATGCACATCATTATTAAAGTGGAGATTATTTTTCCTGCCTTCAGGTTGGCATCACTGAAGGAGCAGCATTCAATAAGTTGCCACCAACAATGCTGCAGATGGATACAAATTTGGAACATGATATTCCGGAGCCTGCTCCAATAAAAAAATATACTAGAAAAGAAAAAACAAAAGGTAGTCTCAGTGATGGCTCTGTGTGTGAACTTCCTCCTCTATCTAAAGTGGCTTTCAGGAGATATCAGCTTCAAAACCAGACAAGTTATCAGAGACAAGACCACATGCAGCCAGGATACAAGTTAAATGGTAATCAAGGAAGGAAAAGGTTCTGTAGCACTGGTGATAAGGATCAAACGGCTTCTTCTGGTTATGATACTGCATCTAAAAGAAGTAAACGTGATAGCAGTGGCTCACCAGTTAAAGGAGTTAACCCTGTCATGGAAAACAGAGTTACATCAACAAATAATGATGTTGTTTATAAGTTTACTGGAGCGACACCTGCAGAAAACTTCCAAGTTACGTATACAATAGACGAACGGGTAAGAGCAGCTGCGTTTGCCATAGTTTATAATAATTGTAGAATCACCACTGACAAATTCGAATCATTGTTCGATAAACCGGCACCAGACTTCAAAACTATCTTTGCGTGGCGTCAACGTCTTTTAACCACAGGGTGCTTAGTTGAACATCATATAGAGGTAAACAAAGAAGTTGAGAAGCCATTAAAATTAAACAACAATGACATGGGTAACCACAAGCCTGTTATTGATAAACTTCCAAACCCTGATGAAATTGAACTTTTATCATCAGATAGCGATGAGGATTGTCCTAAAACAGTTCAGAGTCAAACTAAATCACCACCTTCAAGAAGTGTGAGTGTAGAGACTTTATTCATTGGCGCAGGAGAAGATAATAGGTTAGCAGGAAGTTCAGTAAGTACTGCAGAAGGAAGAAGATCACAAGCCAGAAGTCGATCTGGGTCAACTCATCAACGGACACGTTCTAGCTCTCGCAACAGCCAGGACTCTAATTATCCTGACACTGACTCTGAGCAGTTTGATAAAAAGATAAATAATGACAGCAACACAAAAAGTATTTTACCAACTAAAGTGTCCGTTCATGATTCTAATTCAGATTCTATTTCTTACCACAGCGAGGAAGATAATTTCTTATCTAGAGTGTTTGGAGATGGTAAAAAAGCGAAACGCAAAGTTAAAAAGCGCAACATTCCTACCGTTCCTGCAAAGCCTTTAAATTATGTAGCTGACGAACAGCATAGTTTTCAAGGATATAGTACAGTAAAACCATCTGAAAAGACCCCATTAGCAACTGGAAATATTTACACTCCTAATTTACGTAATTTGAATGTGAAAACTAACGATAATACTAATTTGGACACAGATGGCTGCTCAAGTGAATATGTGCCATCAAAATTAGGCTCATCTACTAAAAATTATCAAGAATTTAAAAATAATGTCAGAAAAAAAGGATTTTGGGCAAAAGGCAATGGAACAACACTTGGCAAATCAATTCATGTGTCACGTCCACCAATTCGGCAAAATTTTAATAGACTGCCGAAACATAACTTCTCTACACCAACACGTGGATACACATCGCTTCAAAAACCAATCATTCAACCCATAGTAATTCCTGCAAACAGATGTGATGACTTTACTAAAAACGATTTTGACAGCTTCTCAGTTCAGGACCAGTATTTGCCGTTTGATAAACCTTTGCAACCAGTTCCAACAATTGAGCCACCAAAATTACCAGAGAATACATCACGTATCTTTGACGTGGTACAGTCCAGCTCATTCTCTAAAAACAGTAGCATTTTGGATATATTCAGCTCAAATGATGAAACACAAAAAGATAAGAGTCCAGAAAGAAGTAATGACTTAGAAAAGTATGCTGATGTACAAAAAAGATATGAAACACAATGGGATGAAGATGATGACGCTCTCTACAAGAACTCTGATGATAATGCAATTATTGAAAAACAATCACAGAATCAGCTAAGTATGGAAAACGTTAGAGTTGAGAGTCCAGTATCTAATATGTTGTATGCTACAGACAGCGAAGCTCAAGAGGAAAGTACACAGAAACTCAGTTTACCAGATTTTATTAGTAACAAACACGACATGCTGCTAGGCCTTTTGAACGATTTAAAAACTACAAAAGAAAACGATCTATTGAAAGTAATTCCACTACCAGTAACAGAACATGTAACACACTCTCATAATGTACCAGTACAAAAAACAAGCTCTCCGCAAAAACCTGCAAATCTGTTAGAAATGGACGTAAACCCCATACCAAATGAAATTTCAAATGATATAATAGGCATGTCTATAGAGCATACAAACAATATATCTCAAAATGAGTCATCAAAAGTTATAAGCCCCCAAAAAAAAGTGCACATTTTGGAATCTATAATTATTCATCCTAATTCCAATGTAAATCAAAATAATATATCACTTAGTAATCAAACTAAAGTTAATGAACAAATTCCTGATAGATCTCAAGTCACCCTAAATGATGGAAACGTGAGTAATATACCTATACCGTCAGAAGAAACTGAAGATTTGCCAGTACAACAGCCAATTCAACCACAGCAGGCAGTAGCTAATATGGATTTTTCAAATTTACTTGCTGGACTAAACACTAACACAATCCTGTTAGCCCTCCAAAACCTTCAGCAAATGAATCAAAGTAATCCAACTGAGATGTCTACAGAAGCTGTAGAAAATAACAGTGAAATGAACGAGGCTAGTGCTGATGTGCAACATATGGAGACAATAAACCTGACCAATGACGAGGAGTGGGAAAGAGAATCCAACGATGATGGCATTGAAAACCAACTGCGAAGGCTTGATGGCAACACTGGCGACACTCCATTTTTAAGTGACATTTTTGATCCAGGCCCTGTGATACCGCCGTATGCGACTAACAATAAACTTAACATAAATCTTAAAAATGGCGAGGCTAACAAAGAGGACGCACAAAAACTACATTTAAATGAAAATGCGCCAGTGATTGGCAATTTCAAAAGTTTTGCTTTACCGAAACCGATTTTGCTCAATAGACTAAAATTAGCGGTTAAGCCATCAGATTGCATTAAAAAAAGGTCAGCGAATGGAACAAAGAAACGCAAGAAAAAGGTTTGTATTCAACTTCCATGTACCTTGTACTTTATTTGATTGAAATGAAAGATTTTATATATATCTACTTGCATTACTTTTTACTGCAGTTTACTATATCCTAATACATAAGAGCCACAACCTGGCACGTCTAAAATTCAGTTTGTTACAGAAGTGCACATAAAATGACATTCTGACACAATGGGAGCTCCAACTTTAACAATAATCAATAGCTTTGTTTTAATCTAAAAGAAGGAAGTAATTAAAATGAACAGTTTTTCGTGAGCTCATGATGCGTGCGAAAGTGCGTTAGTGCGAATGAAATAATTAGACGGTACCATGTAACATATCAATTTTGAGTCAACCAACACCTCAGTCTACATGTCATGTAGACTATCAAGTATCTCTATACACTATCTTTAAAAATTAGAATAAAACGATATATTAAAAACGCGAGTAGATATGTTTATAGTGTTACATTTCAGAGTACAAACTTTAGAAAACCCTTTTAATTAAGTAATACTTACTTACCATCAAATCATTTATGACAGATTTATCTTGTAGTTATAAAGTAGCCGCTACCAAAATATTAAATTAGATAAAATGATGTTGTAGTTCAAATCTATTTCAAAACCCAACCTGCTTACTTGCTTTTGATAAAAAATTTCCTGATTCCAAAATTGCTATTGTTAGATAGATACATTATTTCCAATGACCAGTCCAAATAATTATTAAGTATAAAGCATTAATTCAATATTTTCCTCTGATGAGTTCTTTTGTTGCAGAGTAAAGCGTCAGCACCCCATAACGAAGAAGATGGCGAGCAGGAAGACGAAGAAGAAGAATCAGGAGACGAAGCAGACCTATCCAAATATGACTTATGGAGTAGCGACGCGGAGGGGAACGCTTCAAAAGCAGGTGAGCAAATCAACCAGAAGCCTTACTCCTTAGAATAATAACGCATAGAAAGCGAGAACACGTACGATAAATGAGGCCAGTAAAACCAAGCCATACTGGCTTGGTACCGAAACGGCCCGCGTCAGTACTAATAATCTAAACTTATCTATCTATCAACAGTTGCGATTTCCTTACTATTGGGGCAAATCTGATTCCTCTAGCAACATTACTTGTACACTTGTGTGCGTGTCGCCGAGATAGTACGCGTAACTTACTCCTACATCCATTTTTTTCTTGCCTCACGCCATGACAGTTTTCTAATACGAGATTAATTACTTAATTTATGACGTATTAAACTACTTACTAGATCTCGTTCAAACCAATTTTCGGTGGAACTTTGCATGGTAATGTACATCACATATTTTTTTACACATTTTACCACTTTGGAAGTGTCTCTCGCTCAAACTATTCAGTTTACAAAAAAATGATATTAGAAACCTCAATATAATTTTTGAAGATCTATCCATATATATATATGTATGGGTTAGGATGTAAAAAAAATTTTTGAGTTTCAGTTCTAAGTATGGGGCACCCCCAAAAATTTATTGTATTTTTTCTATTTTTGTGTGAAAATCTTAATGCGGTTCACAGAATACATCTACTTACCAAGTTTCAACAGTATAGTTCTTATAGTTTCGGAAAAAAGTGGCGGTGACATACGGACGGACAGACAGACAGACAGACATGACGAATCCATAAGGACGGAACCCTTATGGATTCGTCATGTCTGTCTCTCTTTTTGCCATTTGGCTACGGAACCCTAAAAACAGCCTGCGCGCGCGCGCATTGTACGACGAAGTACGGGCTAACGAAGTTTTGGATGTGTTTTGAGGGTGTAGGTCCTTAGGTCCTTAGGTGTCGGTTCAACGATTTCACGTCGCGAGGCGTATTCAAATTCTCTCAACGTCTTATGTACCTTATCATGTAGCAGATAAGTTCTACATTTCATTGCAACTTCAAAAAGTGCGCGCAGCGTCGCGTTGCTTTGCTTTCTGTGTGAACTGTGGTGTAGTTAGTGTAGTATTAGTTTAATAAGATTAAAGTAATACTGCTCTAAGGCCTCTGACCCATAGTCATCTGTTGCAAGCGTCTATGGGCTATGATTATTGCTTTTCATATAATAGGCTTACAGGTATCTTGATAGGCGCCGCCTGTCGGTCAAAATTAATAATCAAGCTGTCTGTGGTTATGCCCTAGGATAAAGAAGTTTGACATAACTTGTAAGGACCTTAAGTCAAATTTCAAACTTTAGAAGGCAAAACTGGTTATTTATGCAACATAACAAAAAAGACTTTACAGAGAATGCGGAAAAGTCCAAAGAGGGGGAAAGTTCAAAAGGAGGACAAGAGCCAGAAGACAATAATGGAAAGGCTGCTTCTCCAGAAACGAAGAGCAGTAAGAAAAGAAGGTTAGTAATCGTCTTTTTTTAATTCTCCTAACATTATTTGGTCATTTAAGAGGGTTTACGCATTTCGGTTTCCCATACAAACTTCCAAGTTGAAATTTTTAAATACCAATAAGCCAATTTTGATGAAACTTTGCATGCTAAAGTAAAACACATATATCTAAATATTTGGTTGAAAACATTTTCAAAAAACGACCACTATAGAAAGTTTAAAATCGCAATAACTCAGTTAAATAAACGTTTTTTAAAAATGTTTTCAACAAACTGTTTAGATCCCTGTGTTTTACTTTAGCATGCAAAGTTTGATCAAAATTGGCTTAGTGGTTTGTAAAAATTTCGACTTGGAAGTTTGTATGGAATACCGAAATGCGTAAACCCTCGTAACAGGAAATGATTTTTTATTGTTTTTTTATATTATGTATTTTCTAACATATCGAATTATATTTGTGTGTCTATACGCAAAGCGTGGGCCGATAAGTTTTTAAACTATATTGTTATTGTATTTACATACGTATCACGGCTATGATTCCCAAATGGTTAGTCAGAGACTAGGCAATGAGGACTGCAAAAGCAGTCCTCTGCTATAGTCCACTTTTCACCTAATAGCGACAGCACATGTGCTCAGCGTGACAGGTGGTGAGCCCATCGCCGCTCTATGCTTTAGTCTTTAGTCCGTTAGTCGCCTTTTACGACACCCAAGGGAAGATAGGGGGTGGTAGTATTCATTCACTGCTACGCGACACAGTTAATAATTATTTTATTTAATACGTATGCTTTGAATTGTTTCTTATTTACTCAGGTCTCGGAGCTCATCGTCATCATCAAGCTCATCATCGAGCTCCAGTTCTAGTCACAGCTCGAAAGATGCACCAAAAAACAAGTATGTGAATTGTGAAATATCCTCGCGAAAAGCGAAAACTATGAAGTATACAGGGTATGAAAAGAAGCTTAACGAAGCCGAGAGCCACGTAATCTGTCCATTATTACGAAGTTTTTTCTGTACTGGGCCATACCTGGGAACCTTCTAATTAGGGAGATATTAAGTGTTAAAGTCACAATATTGTGACTTTGGTTTTGACAAAAATAAATGTAAAACATGATTACTAAACTTTCTGCTAAAGAAACATTACCAAAATTATTTAAATTTCTTAGTCAAATAGGCTTATGAAATTTCAAAACGCAATGAATGTCGAGCGCAGGCAGCGCAGCCACTGCCGCACACGCACACAATGCACACGTATATCAGTCCAAATCAGCTGTACCGGCAGCACGCGAAGATACACGACTCAGCACGTCTCGCCGCCGCGGGCAATGACCTCACCATAATTTAGATAAATAAGTACCTACATCTCAGTAACTGTTAACTTATTTATCGCTTTATTTGATCGAGCGGTTTTTTATTTTTGACCGAACCTAATACTTCATCATCATCATCAGCCTATAAACGTCCCACTGCAGGGCACAGGCCTCCCACGTGAACAATAGCACGTGGGGATATTGGGCCATAACTCACCACGCTGGCCTAATGCGGGTTGGTGGGTTTTAACGACTGCCACCTTACGACAACAACCGGGACCATCAGTTTAACGTGCCTTCCAAAGCACGGAGGAAGCTCGAAATATTTTTAATTGGTCACCCATCAGGTGACCCTGCATTGCGAAAGTTGCTTAGCGGGCAAGATCGCAAGCCAAACGCGCTAGCCGCTGCGCCATCGAGCTCCTAACCTACTACTTACGCAAACTTAACAATTACGAGTTACTAACAGGTCTTCTGCATGTTAAAAAGTAAGATTACCGTCCTAAATTAAGTTTCATTAACTAAACTAGGAAGAACTAGGAGCTCGATGGCTCGGTAGGTATGTGGGTTGCATGCAAGTACAGCAAACACGGAATACAAATAATAAGACGCGAACGGACAAGCTACTAACAGTTACAAATTTAGTCTAGGTATACAAATTACTTTTACTAAAATTAATGAAATAGATCGACAATATTGTTATCTAGTAGGGTAATAATAGGTAATCGAATCGCTCTTCTCTTTCAAATGATCAAAGGGAAATTGCTACACATTTCACTAAGGCGCTCTGATTGCTTTCAATTGTATGGAAAAATGAAGTTACGTTTATTAGAAATTCTGCGTGATAAGCAGTATGATTTTTAGTAAATTAGAAAGAAAGTATGTAAGTGGTATTATGTAATTTATTATGATTTGATGTAAAGGGTTATTTTATACTTTGATAGCGAGATAGATATTTCCAAGTGCCTTTCACAGATAGAACACATTCCTGTTTAAACGACAGTGAGCATTGCTATTTTTTCTCTCTAGGAGTTTAATGCTACGTTTAGGCTTTGTACTAGGAGTATGAAAAATAAAGATGTTTATTTAAAATCATGCATAAATTGACAACCATGGAGTCCACCAATTGTAAACACTTTTTCTTTTGCCACAAGTTTTAATAATTTATTTGTTTAATTTATTAATTTGCCTCTCCATCGGCACGGTAGCAACAATGTATGTCGTTTTCATTTTTGTGTACCGTCAGTTGTCAGTAAAATGGTTATTTCCGGGGATTTGGTTATAGTGCGCTTCCACCTGGCACAGAGTACAATCTCCACCACGACCGGTCCTGTGCTGCTTGCATCCAGCGGCTACCCTCGACCTTCACCAGATCGTCGGACTACCTTGTTGGAGGCCTGCCCACACTGCGTCTTCCGGTGCGCGGTCGCCACTCGAGAACCGTTCTGCCCCAACGGCCATCGTACTACACAATACTACAATTACTACAAGTGCTTACCCGTAACAAAATAAAAAGAGTCTTTTGAATTGAATAGGTACCTACCATAAAGTAAAGACAGTACTTAATTTACCAATGAAATAAAAAATTTCATTTCATTTCATTTTTCCTGTAGGTACATTTGAAAGCTCTCATGGCCTTAATCTCAACCTGATGGTAAGTGACGATAAGGAATAAGACGATAACGCACTTTGGATCTCCGAAGGAGCTGAGTATTTATTCATTCCAAAACGAGGAAGCGCTTGGCCTTCATCTCACCTGGAGGGTGATAAATGACGAAAAGGCGGAAGCGCACTTCATCTGCATCCCTCAACCACTGAGAGGCTGGCTATCTTATCTCATACTTGGAACACATTGCGCCAGACTTTATGTAAGATGGTAGTAGCTTGCCAGGCGGACTTAGCGCTAACCACTAGACAGCAAAGGCTTCTTCCTAGTCCGTTTGGCTAGCTCTCTACCACCATTTTAATTAAGTCTGGTGTCATAACAATAACGTCGTTTTCATTGTTGTGTTTTGTTAGTTAGAGGTGAGATAGCCAGTTTATCCCACTGCTAAAATAAAAATAATGGACTTTCGAAATTACAATTATGGAAAACTAATTTGAAGTTCTGATTGTAATGATAAACTAAAAGAATGAAGCTCAACCTAGTCATAATGAATGACTAGCCAGCCCCCAGCCGTCTAGCGCGCGCGCTGCTTTTGAAGGGGTGTACGGGGGGCGCGCCTCCGCGCACCCTCCCCCTACCCCCCGTCCCCCGCCACGGCGCCGCCGCGGCGGGCGGCATAAGTCAAAGGAGTACCTAGTTACCTACTAGTAGGGCGGCTTTTAAATTCTTTCAGTTCGGTTTCTTCTGTGATCGAAAGCGCAAGCGCATAGTTTGATAACTTGACTGATTCTTTCGTCTATTTTATCTCTTCTCTTCGCGTTGTGGTTCGTGGTTGTTTAGTTTGTGTGTGTGTGTGTGTTTGCGTATTTTCTGTGAAAGATGCCTTTCCATGCATTTAGTGTTCGCGAATACGTTAATATGGTGCTGTGTTACGGCATGGCCCATGGAAATGCCTCCGAGGCACTAAGACTTTACGGAATTGAACACCCAACCGCAGTTCAGCCTCGCGACCCGCGAGTTTTTACTCGGGCTGTACAGCGCCTGCTGGACAATCAGCCGATAATGCCGGTTTCAGAGGGAGGTGGCAGGCCAATACGTTTAGCGACAGAACAAGCGATTTTGGACGTGGTGCGCGAAAACCCACGCCTTGGAACGCGAACGGCAGCAAAAGTTTTAAGGAGACGCCATGGCCATCGCGCACGACATGTAGTGTCGTATAACACGGTGCACAAAGTGCTCACGAGAGACAGGCAACGACCCTATAAAATTCACAGGGTTCATGCGATTGTGCCAGGAGACAGGCAACGTCGAATGGCTTATTGTGCGTGGGTCCTAGGCCAGAGCCGTCGGTTTGTGGAAAATATTATTTTTACCGACGAGTGCACGTTCACCAATAACGGAATGTGGAACCGCCGAAACGCCCATTATTGGTGCTCGCAAAACCCACACCAGATGCAAGAGACTGGATTTCAGACACGCTGGAAACACAATGTTTGGGCAGGTATAGTCCGTAACCAGATTCTGGGACCCGTCTTCTTACCACCTAGAATGGACGGTTCTGCGTATCTAGAATTGATAAGCAATTATTTAGCGGATACTCTCGACGATATGCCACTGGCACAGCTGCAAGTAACTTGGTTCCAGCATGATGGCGCACCCCCACATATCGTGAGGCCGGTCCGCGAGCGGCTTACGGAGCTATTCGGCGACCATTAGATTGGGCGGTATGGGCCTCATGAATGGCCTCCACGATCGCCGGATTTAACCCCTCTGGATTTTTTTTTGTGGGGCCACGTCAAAGACAGGGTTTTTGACCGCCCTTGCCAAACAGCTGATGAGATGCATCAAAAAATTGTCGCTGTTTTCGAAGAGCTTAAGCAGCGGTCTCTACGAGAAGGAATCCTGGAGTTGGTCCACCAGGAAAATCTGGAACGGGCGCGCTTATGCCTACACGTGGGAGGTCGGCAGTTTGAACCACAGCTCGTCAGTGTCGAAAGGTCCCTTGATGACATCGATGGAGAGTAGGTAAGTAGGTAGACTAGCCTAGACTTAAACAAAAATTTTCTACAAACAATCATGAAGCGAAAACATTGAGTTCATGAATAAAACTGCGCAGGGTGCGTGGTACGGTACAGACATGGCGCGCGCTTTTTTATCCCACTCATACGCCTATTGACTTCTCTCTCGTCCCGTAACACATACACATGCACACTGCACGCGTTTCATTGCGTGTCTTAGAAAACACCCGTTTTTTAATATCTAAAAATTAAAGTAGTTTCCCAGCATTATTTTTACTGAATGTTTCTTAGTTTGATGTACACTATGTGTATATTACGGCTTCGTTAAGCTTCTTTTCATACCCTGTATAGTCATTAAGTAATTTCTGTTGCAAGCGTCCACAGGCTAAGTTAACAAAATTCCATCTTGCTTGATTCTCCTGCTTGATGATCTTAGTGGTATAGGAAAAATAATCAGATCTCTCAATATAATTTTATAAATTTACACAACACAACACTTATTAAAAATCACCAAAACAGAGAGAGATAGTGATGTAGTCCGTCCTAATCGAATTTGCCTTTGTGATAAACAAACCAATGATGGCACAGAACCATCAATATTTCACGGCCATCCGTCAAAACTAATTAATAGTTCTACATCCACAGAATGCGGCACAAATTTTGCCTCACTTTTAGAACCATATTTATTTACCACTTTTATCACAATTATTATTCATTATTTTTAAGTTTCTATTCTGAAGTCTGCTGTCAACATGAATTTATCTTCTAGTCTATGTAATTAGTACGGGAAGAAGTAGATTTAGAGTAATTGTTTTAATCATACAGCTCATTGATACAATGAGCTAAATCGTATTAAAGTTCATTCATTAATACGATTTGAAGTATCATTGTGCCTTGCGCGAAATACCAAATTAAATTAGTAAAATCGACTTATAATGCACAATTCGTAAAGTTATTTCGTTAAATACAGCAGTTGCATGGCGTTAAAGTATGTTGCATATCAGCGTTATATTTGATGAACAAGAACAATTATTATATTTCATAAATTTCATACTATTATTTATTTTTAGCAATTAATAATTCCTCCTAATCGGTTAATTATCATAAATTCGAAATTTGCCTGTACGAATTTTATTTGGCCGAAAACGTTTTGTAATTTTTTGTTTTCCATAATTTATTTTTTACCGAAAACACAATTTACAAAGTTTTGAAATGCCGATTATCGATTGTTATTTTTTTCAAAATCTCTATATTTTGAAATCCCACTCAACGTTTGGCCGAAGCTATTAATGCTAGACGATTCATTTTCCAGAAACACGTTTCAAATATTATTAAAATACAACATTTCAAATAATTGCAATCCACAATATCATCGAACAACTTGTAATCGTAGTAACGTTTAAGCATGCAAACAAGCATGCAGCATGGAAGCAAGCATGCACCACTAAAGCAAGCATGCAGCATGCAAACAAGCATGTAAGCAAGCAAGCTGCGGCATGCAAGCAAGCAAGCAAGCATGCAGCATGCAAACAAGCAAGCAGCAAGCAACCAAGCATACAGCAAGTATGCAGCAAGCATGCAGCATGCAACCAAGCATGCAGCAGGCATGGTTTCTGTCACGGCTCCGGCGCTGCGAGGCTCCGGCGGTCCCACGCGAGCTTATCGTCGCAGATGGCTTACGCTCACCTGCTCCTCAGCTCGCGGGCCGCCTCGCTCCTCCGCGCCTACGCGGGCTTGAATTACACTCTAGCGTAGGGCAGACAAAACTACGTGAAGTCGGTTTTGCCGCGATTCGTTTCTGTCACTGACATTTGAAACACAATCTTACCGGAAACATAAAGTATTAACTTTTTAAGACATTTAAGATTATTCACCTAATAATATTTATGAAAAGAAGAATTTATGAAAAACAAAAAAAAACTGGGTATGAGTATGATATTTTAGAGTAAAAGTTACTTCGAATTTTAATACTTCTAGATATTAAATTTATTGTAAACAAAACATCTTCCAAAAGAAAAAAAGTAGTTTTGATAATCGGCTAATAGTTTTTCTGGAAAATGAAACGTATGTATGATAAGTTTATGGATTAACAAAATTATGTAAAAGCAACGATCTGGTATTTAAAACTTCGTCATACCGTTTTCGAACAATTGAAATTCGTACAGGAAAGTTTCGAATTTATGATAGGTTACCCTCCTAATCAGTTCGACTCAAAAGATTCAGTTCAGAGCGAAATCAATTATCAAAATTACACATCAATAATCAGTCCATATAGTTTTTGCTGTCAAATCCCATGTATGTTTATCCATGGAAAATTCATTTGGGACTATTGGGAAACATTATATTATGCATGTACAACGACGAAGGATAGAGACTTTCTAAAAGACATCAATCAATGCGTGCATTTTGTTTAATAGAATAATGTAGTGAAAATGTAAGAGTCACGATTTTAGTTTTAGACCTAGTCTGCTGGTGTGTCAAAAGCTCAACGCATCGTACGTTTGAAAACCACCGGCCAGCAACCTTCCTAAAAAAAAGTAGCACACAGCGTTTCGTTATAGATTTGATGACTTCAACCTGAACAGTGAGCGGGAGACGTCGCCCAAGGGCCGCAAGTCCCGCTCGCGGTCGCCGCACGCGCGCGCCGCCGCCGTGCCCGGCCGCCGCAAATCGCGGGATAGCCGCTCCGCTGGGGAAGCCAGGTTGGTTACATTCTCTTTCGCTCATACTCTTTACTTTTAAAGGCTCTGTTGATTTATTGATATCTCAGGCAGATGCAAGTCCATGTATAGCGCGCTCTGCTGGAGAAGCCAGGTTGGTTATGAATATCTCTCTCACACTCTCATACTCTTTCCTTTAGAAGGCCCTGTCGATACATTGAATTTAAAAATCCAGTAATAGCCACTTCGCTGAGGTATCAGGTTGATTTTAACGTTGCTCAAGGGCTGCATGACCTGGGGCCCAAGTCTGCTAATTTACGAATGGCGTAATTGAATCGCAATTGGATCGCATTGTAATTGTTTGACACATTTGGTATTCATAAATGAGTAAGACAATACCAAATGTGTCAAACAATAACAATGCGATCCAATTGCGATTCAATTATGCCATTCGTAAATTAGCAGACTTGGGCCCCTGCTCGCGGTCGCCGCAAATCACGGGATAGCCGCTCCGCTGGGGAAGCCAGGTTGGTTACACTCTTTTTCTCTCATACCTACTCTTTAATTGTAAAGGCTCTGTTGGTTTATTGATATCTCAGGCAGATGCAAGTCCATGTATAGCGCGCTCTGCTGGAGAAACCTGGTTGGTTATGAACGTTCTCTCTCACACTCGCCTACTCTTTCCTTTAGAAGGCCCTGTCGATACATTGAATTTAAAAATCCAGTAATAGCCACTTCGCTGAGGTATCTGGTTGATTTTAACGTTGCTCAAGGGCTGCATGACCTGCTCGCGGTCGCCGCAAATCACGGGATAGCTGCCCCGCTGGGGAAGCCAGGTTTGTTATGAAGACTTCTCTTACATACTCTTTCCTTAAAACAGATCGACAGCCTGTATTGATATTACTGGCAGGCGCAAGTCCCGGGATAGCTATTTCGCTGAGCAATCCAGTTTGGTTTTAACTATCTCTCTTTTTCTCTCTTTGTTTGTCTCTCACTCTCTCTCTTTTAAAAAGCTCTGCGGATATATTCATATCTCTGGCAACCTGTCGATATATTGATGTCTCTGAGAATAACAAGTTCAGCGATAGCCGCTCCGCTGAGGATGCCAGGTTTGTTTTAAACACTTTTCTTTCTCTTACCTTCATACTCTCTTACTTTAAAAATTCTGTCGATATATTGATATCTCTGGCATGCGCAAGTCCAGGTTTAGCGGGTCCGCTGGAGAAGTAAGGTTAGTTTTAAACCCTTTACAGGGCTCTGTAATATCGTAAGTTTTACTTTAGGGGCTTGACTTAGCCGATATTAAATAATAAAACTGAGTGAAGTAGACGAAGCAGAAATTACAGACAGTGTCAAAGTGACATGAGCATTTGAACCTTCCAAAATATTAGATCATTTGACAAGAAACCACCTTAAACCTTTTCGTTTATTGACGCTTGTGTGACCACGGACGTTGGCATTGTCTGTGCTCACAGGGTGTCATATTCATCCGGCTCGAAGGACCAATTTACGAGCTGCTGCTTACAAGTGTTTAATTTTATAATAAATTATGGCATTGACCTTAAATTAAAAATTATTGTGTTACTCCCAAAAAGTATGTTCGTGTAACGGTAAGGGTTTGATTTAAACAACTATTCTCATTTTAGGGGGCACGACAAAGAATACACACGGGATAGAGAGAGACGCGATCGGTCCCGGGGCAACCGCGACGACCGCAAAGAGCGCCGCTACAGCCGCGACGGCAACCACTACAGTGGACGTGGTAGGCACCGCTAGACTACCTAGAACTTATCAGAACGACAGTCCACGTCCAGAACGACGGACCCGGAGAATAACGTCATATCTGCAAGATAGTTGTATAGCAGATATGACGTTATTCTTCGAGAACGTCGAAAATTTCTAGTGCAAGGTTTGTTCACCCTTCGATTCGGTGTAAAGTATAATTTGTATGGCATCGAAGCAGTTACAAAATAGTTACGTCTGCGTTAGAAAGACGATACTTTAACCCTATATATGTGATGCACTGTCGAAACCATAATAGTTAAATCTGTTATGGGCCTTATAGAGGTCACTAGACAGACTAGGGGACAAAAGGCAGGTGTTTGAATATTTCGTTGGTTATCAATCTTAACTCAATCGTGTAAAGTTCTAAATATGATGGAAATTTACATTCCACTGTCTTAAAAAGGGTAAAGGCTCGCGCATACTACAACTGCGATAGGCCGCAGCGTGTCGAATTAACCCGTCTGTAGTGTGCGATAGTACACACGCCATCCAAAACTGTCAAAGTTTTACAAAGTTTTGACAAAGTTTTTATTGAAAAAACGTCTACGTATAAAATGATAGTACACACGCCATCCAAAACTGTCAAAGTTTTACAAAGATTTGACAAAGTTTTTATTGAAAAAACGTCTACGTATAAAATGTACGAAAGTTGTGTAGGAGGCAATGATATTATATGTGTAGATACGTTGCCTGCCCTCCGTAGTGACTAGAACAAATCCAGGTAATTGCCTGAACCTCACTCAGTCACACGTCAGTCATTGCCACGTCAATACAATCGTTACCGTTAAAGTTTTTGTGGTGTTATTTGGATAAAAGGCCTTTCTGTGTATACAGAAATTGTAAAAAATATACTGCAACTATAAGAAACAAGATTTTTTTAATTTCACTCTTAATTAAAGTAAAAATAAATTTAAAAAAGAAATTTTCATTTAGTGAGGACATTTGCCCTGTTGCCAATTCGATATGCATGAGTGAGACGCGTGTACCATGTAAGAGAGAGAGACGTTTCTGTAAGAGTGAAAGAGAGAAACAATGGCGGCCGAGATGGCGCATAAATTCAATGAGCTTATTGGTCAACTACCTTAAAGAGTATATAAAAGTTAAAATATATGTTTATCTCTTTTTTACAATAGGCTAATGATATGATTGTATTTATTTTCTTTCCCTCTCGACGTGATTACGTCATAGAAACAATTTCGCCATTTTTAAATGCAATTCGTTCAGGTGTAACTAGTCTATATATAAAAGGTCATTGGTAGGAGGATTCTGGTTATGCGATGCGGTGCGGCCCTTTGTAATGTGCGAAAGCCTTTATTTTACGACAGTACTATCAAAATTCTCCAAACTACTATCAACTTTACCTCTTGAGTTTAGATCCATTGTAGAATTTTGACGTTTTTTGCAAGGTTCGAAAGGATAATTATCAATGATAATTATCATGATAATTATCGTGATAATAACAGATGGATAATTAGCGATTGATAATAACAAAAAAATGCGCTCGTGAAGGTGAACTGCATTCGAAGTATTTGAACGTGTGTATCCGCACTTGCGTATATCCGAACGTACGAAGTGTCAATGGCAACGTGCTGCGTCGTACTAATTCCCATAACAAGAAAAATTCCCTCGGATTATGCAAAGTTGAGAAAACTCAAGTGTCATTGTTTTGTTTTGTCAAATATATTTTATTGTGTTAAATTTATAACAAATTAATTTTCTATGATAAATGAATTTGTTACACTGGTGATAATTATCCGATAATTATCAAGAAGCGTAATTATCTTTTCGAATCCTGGTTTTGGGGCACTTATTCTGACGTGCTGTTGACCATACGTTTTCATTTCCAATGTTTAGCAGATAGAGAAATCCACTAAAAAGCTGCAATACAGTCGAGACACCTTGACAAATACAGACGTAAGGTAACTTATGAACTTGTGTAAACCTCGTCACTAGGTGGCGCTGTTTAGATCCTATCAAGTTGTGGTTTTTAAACTTTGTTAGAATTGTGGAAAATGTCTCACTCGGTACGCTGGCGAGCGATTCTGTAAATTTACGTCCCTATTAGTCTTAATGATTTGTTGAATAAGGTAAAATCATCTAATGAGGCCACATTGAACAATTGTACTGAAACATTTCTTTTTTATTATTTTGTTGATAGTTTTCGTAAAATCTTTTATCATTTTGATATTGCCAACTCGACAATAATTTGTATGTTAATATGAATTGTTCAAAGTGCCCTTTTCAGATCAGCAAACTGATACAAAATTCATCGTTAGCAACTTTTATACGTCTTACTGCTGTCCCCGGGCTTTCCTACTGAATCAGCACCTTGTTGTCAATTGGAGATATTTAAAAAAAATAAACTAGACTTCCCCGTCACTTACAGTTTTAAAGATTTTCTTTTTACCTGTTGACATTTTATTAAAACTTTAGAATTTTAAATTCTTTCGTACTAAACTATTAGACGCCAGCACTATAACCTTCCACAAAATGTCAAATTACTTCAATACATTTTGAACTTTGTCACCATTTATTATTAAGGCTCAATATCGATTGAAGAATTATCGAGCGTCCTTATCAAACATATTTATCTGCGTTCAGAGTTGATACAACTCGTTCGTTCATTGGGGGTAGGAAAGAATCACCACCTGATATATTCCATAACGCGTTGATGAGACGTAGCACGCTATGAAGTGGAGGAAGGCAAGTCTAGTCTACAACCGGCCTCTTTGGAAACGCGAGGGCATATGTTGCATACCAGCTGTCCAAGATTTTTTAAAATCCTAATTTCTATAAAGGACTTAAGTTGCGTTAGAAACCAAGTTAACAACGCGCCCCGCATAATTCGCATTTTCTACTGCTAATAAAAAAAACAGATTAGTCCTATGTTCAGCAGTAGACGTCCTAAAGCTTCTAATGTCGAAGACATAATTGTATACATACGCATGTATAGTTCATGAGCCGAAAATGTAATGCATTATTAATTAAAGTTTTTTATAATTTTATATAGGAAAAAGTGCGTTCAAGTTAAATAACTTTTACAAGTGTTTATTATTCTACATACTTATTAACTACCAATTCAATGTAAATGTACGGTTATTCCACCTATTTATACCAAAGTATTTCCCCCAGGGGAAATAGATTTCCATTCATTTCTACTACATTATCAGAACATCCTATTTAGTTATGTTCCATCATGTCGACATTCAACAGTGATAGTAATATCACGTAATGTATACACATACCGTATACTGCAATACTAGAATTCTAAACGCGAGTCAATATCAAAGAGACTATAATATATACTTGTTACATTCTTCATGCACTTATCTCTCGAATACGTCGGTCGCTATTGACATATATTTGCGTTGCGTTAATGTCATCTATTTGCGACGGTAAATTAAAATATGTATTTCAATTACTACATTGACATTATAAAGCATGTTGTATTAGAGTAGTAGAAATGAATGGAAATCGATTTCCCCTGGGGGAAATACTTTGGTAAAAATTAGTGGAATAACCTTAAATGCACACTAGAAAAAGTTCAAAGACGTTGCTATTCGAATGAATCATTCCAACAGTCTGACCCGACTAAAAAAATAACGATTGTTTTATATATGTATAAGTATAATAAAAATATATGTTTCACAACCTGTACAATAGTCTTGAAATAAAGTTATACTTAAATTGATGTTAGGTAAATGGTAAGGAGACGAATAAGAATTCGTTCCTATGTTCTTAAATATTTTGTTTCATAAATAATCTATGTCATGTGTGTTGCCAGCTGTTGTGTGATATTAAGGTATGTATGTAAAAAAAAAGTAGATTGGTAGATTATGTTTCAAAAGTCACCGTGATATCGTCGGCAATGACGATAATAAAATTACACCGGATTGTTCTTTGTAAATAAACTTAACAATAACAATAATTTACATAGCTGTAATCAATCACACAAGTTTATACTATGTTTTCAAATCTCGAAAGGTCTTCTGGCAATATTCTGTCACCTTTTCGAAAAGTGCTAGCCGAAATAATAAGTGACAGCGACTTTGCCTTAAAAAAAAGCTTTCAACAAAATAATAAGTTTGAGAATAAGAAAGGGGCCACTCACCGACAGTTTGCACTTATTATGCATTTTATATTTTAAACTACAATTAACAATAATTACATCGCGAAAACAATGTTTGGATGTGTAATTTGTGATAGTTTTATTAGTTAACAGAAACGTTTAGTTCTAACGTTTTTTTTTCGTCGTTTTCTTTTTAATAAGAGTAATATTTGCTGAAATAGTATCACTTTATAATATCAGAGTGCTAAGTTTAATTATCATTCACCGTTCAAAATTAAATTTGTATGGCGTTAAAGCATCGCCTTCTGGTGTGAAATGAGGTGAGTTGAAATATTGCTATATATATTCTAGTTTTGGTTGAAGTAATCATTTCAAACTAGTGTTCAGTGCTCAGATTGGCAATCTCTCATCTCATCCCATTGTATATTCATTGTTGTTAGGATGTTACTTTTTAACAACGCTACTATTTGTTAAGGTTATATTTAAGGTAATAATTAGTGAACATGTAACCACTTGATTCATCAATGCTGGAATTTTGTCAACTTGTACATAAAAAAAATTGGTTGCCTGTAAAGTCGGTATACGGGCGAAAGTTTTACGTGACAACGACTTTGAGTGGTAAAATAATTTTAATGTGAATATTCATTCGTATAGTAGGATGAAATAATATGAAAGGGACGCGTGCCTTTCACTTTTTATGTCTGTCTCTCTCGCTCTTAGGCGGGCTAACCATGCCCGCTCTCATTGTGAGCGCATAACGTGAGCGGAGCGTAACGCAGTTTCTTGAAGTGTCACCCGGCAAACCAATTTATAAGACGTTGTCACGTCAAAAATAACTATAGATTTTTATTATGCTTTTGTTACAGTAGTTTTACTGTAATGTAAACTTTGTTTCAATTTTGTACATTTTGCAGAATTCAAAAGACACTTTTTCCCTTTTAAGTTTGATTTAATAGTGACAAATATTATAAATCTAAGCGAAATTGTACGGTAATAGATTTACCATAAAAATAAAGTGATAAAAATATATGTTTTCTTTATTTTCACACAATTCACAAATTAACATAATCGATCAAGACCAAAAAATTTAATAACTTCTAACGTAATTAATACTTTAGAAAAATGCAGTAGTTGTGAACGTTTCATCCTTTCGTGGGTTGTTCTGTAATAGAAAACAAATGTTAGTAATCTATAGTGTCGGTAGTTGCGTACTAGACCAAGTATAGCAAAGCAACTCGAGTAACAGAATGTCTAATATCAGTGTTTTTTGTCAATTTATTGAGTATGTCTGTGTTACCATACTGTAATTAGTTTGGTGAACCAAATAAAAAAAAACGTAGTGAATCAAATACCTCCATCCAAGCAGCGACATTCCTGCAACAAATGGATTCTATTAGTGTCTAATCAATAGAAGAAGTTACGAGTCCGTTTCCATTAAAGCGCAGATAAGAGAGAAGAAACTTCTTACTTGCATGGATGAAATAAATGAAGATAGGTATGGAATATGTGTCATCTCTTCACGCATTACCGTTTGATTAAACTGGCCTTATAGAATTTTCCATATGCGTTAAAACTTTAACGGGCAAAGTTGTGGAGTTTTTCGATGTACACATTACAGCCTGCACACAACAGCAATTTATACAAAACTCAAAATTCTTCGTAATCTTAATTAATGGCTTCGTGGATTAAAGCAAGCAAGCTTAAAGCCAATTTCAAGTGTTAAAGCTTTTAAAAATACATTAAGTTTGTACGGTAGAATCTCTAAGAAACTCTTTAAAATTCTTCAATTGATTTTTAACTCCAGTGGTTTGACATTTTGACGTTTGTTGGAGCACCTACTGTGACGTACTGTTGCCTGTATTTCGACCTTATTACAAGGGAATAAAGTTAAAAATAAGCCGTTCAATGTAACGACTAAGTTAATCAATCGTTGACCTAATACAACATGAAAGCATGCTGACTGGTGATGAATGAACTTACAGCACTGATCACCATAGACCTGGGTGGGGACTTAGGCTTCTCCTGTTTAGATTGCGGTTTCGGGGTGCAAGTAGTATCAACAGCGCCACCTGAACAAAACTCATCTTTAGAATGAAACACAAGAGCGCTGAGTTACCTAAGGTTATTCACAATTTAAGAGGTACTAAAGGAAAATACAGAGGTTACTATTAATTTTAAAAAAAAACGTTAAACTTACGCGAAGTCCACTACAGGAAGTTTAAAATCGCATACAAACTAAGCAGTTTGATAGCATATTTTTTTTAATTAGGCAGTAAGTTGTGGTGTCTGAATAAATCAACACTTGAAAAATTTACACTAATTTGATGATTGAAAAGTCTGTTACCTGAACCAACGTTGGCTCCTTCGACAGGACTCACTTTGTACAACTGCAATGGAGAGTGCTGATATAATTATTTTCTTAACCCTTAGCCAGGCACAGCATGTTAAAATTTTTCATTGGTTTCCGACGTTATATGTTCTAGGAATAAAGTTCAAAATATGGTGGTCGCTTTAAGATCACTGATGGCTTGGTGCGGTGGCACATTCAGGGTTTACTATTGTTTAATAAAAAACGTATGATAAAAGATCATTTTACAAACTACGTTTGAAAAACTAATCATATGACAAACTTTCTTTTCGTAAACATATTACTTTAAAAAGAATCATTTGACATAACACAGGTTTGGCAAATGTTTTACTTAGAAAATATTTCTAATCTTAAAATATTATTTGAATAATATTCACTTGACTAAATAATTCGTTTGCCAAATTGGTGATTTTATATAAAAGTATGGTATATTAGGTATGATACATTATATAAGCAAGGATATAAGCAATTTCTAACCCATAAAGTGACCTACATGAGTAGGGCAGCTAGTATTTCTGTTGTCTAATAAAAAAAAATAACCTCGAAATTTAAGACAATCGCGAAGCGCAGTAAATGCAATTTGTTAATGTTTTGCCAACTAACATGTTTAAAAAATAATCAATTTGTGAAATAATGTTTCAGCATAATGAAATTTTTTTTTAGTAAATATATTGTCTAATGAGTAGTTTATTAAACAATAGTTTTGTAAAATGATAAATTTATCAGGTAAGTATAATTTTTCAAATGTTATTTTTCAAATGAAAATTTGTTATTTGTTTTTGTCAAATGATTGGACACCCACATTCAGCCATACATAGATTCACGAATATTATCCCCAAAAGGTTAGCCAGACAGAGACTAGGCAATGGGGTCCGCAGAAGCAGTCCACTGCCATAGTCATAGTCCACGTTTCACCACGTTATAAACTGCGCATGTGCTCATCGTGACAGGTGGTGAGCCCATCGCTGCTCTATGCTGTTGGACATAATATGTGCAGTCTTTAGTCCGTTATGTCGTATTTTACGACACCCAAGGGAAGAGGGGGTAGTAGTATACGTTCACCGCTACACGACACAGTTAATTAAACAGTTTAGTTGAGATAAAGTGTTTTTATAAATTGATTTCGGGTCTGGATGTTTTTTCTGTTTATGTATAGGTATTTATACGATATCTTACCATATTAACGAGTTTTAAAAGAATACTCATCTTGGTCTAGTTAATCGGTGTGAGCGTAACCAAAAAAAAATTATTTTAATTTAATTAATTGAAATCTTACAAAGGATACTCTACAGCCGGCATGTTGAACAACCATTCACTTGCCCCTTGTCTGTCATGACGACTCCTAAGGTTACAATAAAATTTCTATTGTGGCTTTACGGCAGCTGACAAGTTAGATACTGACCCTGCCATCGTCGCCGGTGGCGAAGCCCGAGGAGAGTGGCAGCACGTCGGGCCCCCACTGCTTGACGAAGTGGCCGAGCCGCGCCACGCGCTGCGCAGGAGTGGTCGTGGTGTGCGACCCCCCGCAGTAGCGGTTGCAGAGGTGCTTGTCCGATTCTGACCTGGTGATGGCATATCGCATCCTCAGTAGATTACATGCTGAACCTTCTTTCACATACAGGGTTAATAGAAACCGCAAGAAACTTCAAGGGCTGGTCAGGTCAAGTGTAAACACAATAATGACAAAAAAGAAATTCGTGCTTTTTTAATTTTTTTTAAAAACTAGCTGACCCGACAGACGTTGTCCTGTCTTTATTATGAATATTGAATTGGAAAAAAAAACTATTTTTTTTTCATAAGAACCTTCTCATGAAAATAACAAACACAACAAAAAAAGAATTAGCGAAATCGGTCCAGCCGTTCACGCGTGATGGCATGGCCAAGGGAAACAGGAATTCATTTTTACATAATAGATTGCAAAATTCTCATACAAAACACAGAAAAACGACGTTTCGTAGTCCCCTGTTTCCTCCTTCAGAACTGGACCAATTTTTATTACTTTTTCAGCATCGGAGAAAGAGATTTTCTATGTCTGTAGGTATGTTTGATTTTTTGCATTAAGTCATTTAAATTTAGTGATCTCGCTCCGTCAGAAACATTTTGAAAAAAATTAAGTGAAAGTAAAGTTAAGTTAAACATTTGGCTGGTTTAAAAAAAAATCAAACAGAGACATAGAAAATCCCCTTTCTTTAACCGATGGTGAAAAAGTAATAAAAATTGGTCCAGTTCTGAAGGAGAAAACACTACGAAACGTCGTTTTTCTGTGTTTTGTATGAGAATTTTGCATGACACTTCGACGTAGTGTTTCCTCAGTTAATAAATATATGTAAATAGAGATGTTACTTGGCTTTTGGCGGCTGCTTGGGCCCCATTTGCTTGTCTATGG